>CM043703.1:99132876-99470376 GCA_023935145.1 Bretschneidera sinensis
TCAAGCTCAACTTACATGAAGCTTCCAACCGGATGAAGCAAATCGTAGATTAAAAAAGGTGTGACATCGAATTCAATGAAGGTGACCTTGTTTTCCTTAAACTGCACCCTTATCGCCAGCAAACAGTGTTCAAACAAGCATCTCAAAAACTGGCTAACAGGTTTTATGGGCCCATTTCCATTGAGAAATGCATCGGCAAGGTAGCATATCACCTCCAACTTCCTGTAGGTTCTCGCATACATCCGGTATTCCATGTTTCTTTGTTGAAGAAGAAGATTGGTGATTCCAGTGCCAGTTGTCCTAATTTGCCACCTCTCAATGATGATAGTGTCATCATCATCGAACCTGCGGAAATCATAGATACTCGTTGGATTAAAAAGGGGGTAGGGGAAATTTTTTGAAGAAAACTTGGTCAAATGGAAACGCCTTCCCATTGAAGATGCAACTTGGGAGAATGCAGTAGAGTTGCAAGATAAGTTCCCTGTTTTGAACCTTGAGGAAAAGGTTCCAGTGAAAGTGGGGGGGGGGGGGGGGGGGGGGGTATTGATAAACCACGAAGATCTCAGCGTGTTTCTCGGCCAAATCAGAAGTACTTGGACTGAGTCTTGGGCTGCAACGTTCAGAGAAGAAGTCCATTTGTTGTTAGAGCCTTATTTTCAGTTGGAGTCCTATTCTTCTACAAGTTTGTTATTTCTGATTCCATTATTTGGTTTCTGTTTATGCACGTTAGTTGCGGTCGTAAGTTTAGGAAGAGTTGTTAGAATATAGGTATTTAAACTCTTTCAATGAATAAAAGAGACACAGGAAAATTATCCCAAACCTTGTGGTCTGTTCTCACCCAAAGAGAGCAATTTATCCTTATTTCTTGAGCTTTGACTGGTACCTATCATATTCTAACCAGATTGTTTTTCCCTTGGATTTCTTTACAGGTTCAGTTTTTTAATAAAGAATATGTGACCATTATACTTAGCATATTTATAGATAAGAAAATAATTATTAGCATATTATTTTATCGCATAAAAGAGTATATCAACAAGTGTATGCGCGTGTTGATATTCTAGTAAATTATAATTTGAGCTGAATAACCAATTTATCGGTTTAAACAGTTTCGTTCAACTGCCAAAATCCTTGTTTGGTGTACAACTCTCAAAATGTCAAATAAACCTTTGCCATAATCTATAAGTTACATATTTAAATAAGACTAAATTTGTAACTCAACTTACTCTAACTCAATATATTTGTGGTGCCAAGAAATCTCTACTTTAAGCAAGTTTAGATGATATTTTAAGCAAAGTGGTGCCAAGAAGTACCCTGTCAAGTGAACGTTAAGCTTGTGTTTTAAAATAATCCAGCAAAAAATCTTGGATGGGTCATCCAACATATCTTTTATCTTTCTCAATGGACCATTAAGGTCATACGCAAATGAATACGACTTCACTATTTTTTTCCTTTTTTTAAAAATTCTCTTCTTTTCATAATAGTTTTTTGCTGTTTGTTCAACAAATAGAATGTGAAATTACATCAAACGATGTAATTCGTTGAAATTTTGGGGGTTTTTTTATTATATATATATAGAAAGAGACAGAAAAATTATTTATTTTTTAATTGTGAGGCAAATTAAACTAAAGGAAAAGACATACAGAAAAAAGCCATTTTGTCATGATTAGGGCAAGCTAATTCTAATCACATCACGAATAACATGGGCACATGCACCGCAATTAGGGGTTCAAAAGTAACCTTTATTTTCACTGGTCACGGGAGAGACCTTTGCTTCTCATTCTCTTTCCACACTACATTTTAACGTACGGATCAACGAGATCTTTTTCGGTCATTGGAGAAAAGTTTTGGATGAATACACCGTTGATTAAGTGTCATAAGCACGACGGGTGGCTCATCGGTCAAAATTTGATATTTTATTACGTGGGATCACAAGTTTGATTTATTTTTTTTGTTCTTTTGCGGTTATTATATAGTTAGTTAATTTTAAAAGATTTGTTTATTGGTACGTGATGTATTTCGAGTTTTAAGATTTAAAATATGTTCATTTTTGGTTGAGATTTAGATTAATTTTTTTGGTTATCAATATTTTTAATAAAATATCATGTCGATAATATAAATAACGTGATATTTATCAAATAATACATTGATTAGAAAATATTTAAATTTAAAAGTGAGAAACGAGCGAGTCGGATTTTATGGATAATAGGTCAACGAGTACGGGTTAAAAATATTCGTTTCTTAACGAGTTTTATTTTTCATGCCTATAACCGTGTTTTAGCGAGCGAGTAATAGGTTAAAAACAAGTATGAGAAAAAAAATTCTTCTATTTAAGTGAAAAAAAGGGTGATCCGAACCGAATAGAAGTTGAGTCTTACGAGTAACGGATCAACGGCTATGTGTTAAAAGTATATGCTTTTTAATGAATCTTATTTTTCATACCCATACTCATGCTTTAACAGGTTAAATAAAGAAAAAAAAAGTCAGATAAAAAAATCTTACCTCTATTCAAATTTCCGCAAAAGATCATGACCTTTAACATATTTACTAACCATGTCCATTTTCAACCAATTATTTGAACAACCATGTTCATAATAAAAAAAATTATCAATTATCTTTGAGTTTTCTTATATAAGAGAATTATGTTTTTTCTCTCTTTCTAGGAAATGTAAAATAAAAAAAAAAAATTATCAATCATGTAACATGTTTATAATTTTATGTGTCCCCTTTATCTATATTTTAACTTTTTTTATAAACAGAATTAAAATGTTAATCATTCTTTATTAAATCTCTTTTTTCCATATTGATTCTCTTTAATAAGATGATGAATTGATGACGTGTCATGAAAACATGGGTCTTTCTCTCCTCATTAGCATAACATTGTTACATGATGATTGGTAGAGGAGTACCAATACCACCTACCAAGGTACCATCATGAGATGCAACAGTAAATCTGTATTTACTACTGTAAATCACGACGTTGCACGTGACGTAACCTGACCCCTCACGTGAGGAGAATTTGAAAGAAGCGTACAGCTGGTAAAAGCAGTAAAAAACGGATTAGAAGGAGACCTAAAGGCGCGCATCGTGGGGGTAGTGGGTAGTGAAGAAGAATCGTTAGCACTCAGCAGAAAGAGTGGGGGAGCGGACGTGGCATAGTGGGACCACAAATTTGTCCTTGTGTTTCGGGGTCACGGATGGGGCAAAGTGCCAGGTGTTCTTTTCCTTTTTTAAGTTTTTATTTTTAACTAAGGTCGGCTCTTTACGGTTTATTGTAAGAATAAATTACCTTCTTCGTCCCTCGAATATTTTGGAAAATTCAGATTAGTCCCCAAACTATTTTTTTTAAATTAACCTGCTGAACTATTGAGTTTGTTTCAATATTTGCCCTTCGATGAATGTCACTAGCACTTTAAGAGAATCACGTTAAGTTTCAGGTCTAAAATTTAGACGATGTAACTAAAATATAATGAGATGACTAAAATAGTAGGTCAAGTGAGAAAATGTTAGGTATGGGATCAATTTGGATTTTCTCAAGTAATCAATGACCAAAAATATATTTTAACCTTATGAAAATTTTTAACTTGATTTGAACTAAAACTATGTTAATTATTACATTTCTTTATTTGAAAAGTTATATTTCCACGGATTTTGTTTCATGAGAGTTTTCACCGAATTAAATTTTTTTACTGATAATAACGAGAATTATAGTAATAATTAAATAATTAAATATTTTTATTTTTTATTTAATTGCTATTGTAGCCTTTTATAATTACCAATAAAATTTTCGATTCCGTGGTAATTTTCACAGAATCAATTTCGTGGATCAAAATTTTATTTGAAATGCAAAATTCGGTCCTATCAAAATTCTATTTGAAATGCAAAACTCCTTAAGCATTATGCTTTCAAGGGACAATTCGTATTCATCCAGCAAAATAGTCAATGCACAATACTTCTAAGGTTCATTTCATATTGATGTCAAGGTTCACCCAAAGCAAAATTGTCAATTCACTTGATATACAAGCATGACTTCTCTCAAACTTATATTTTTAAAGACAATTATAGGGCCTCTTTCTAACTACCTCAATGATATTTAACCATTTGCAGCGTTTTCCTTGTTAGTTGTTGCTCCAGGCAATTAGTTGATGACTTGAGGTTATGAAATCAAATTTCAAGTCAACTTCTTCCACAGGATAAAAAAGAAATGCTTCTATATTGGGAGATTAGAGATAGCATAGAATTCATGATTTTTCTAAAAAGAAAAATGACATTAACCCTTTTTGAAGCCTAAAATGAATCTATTGTGAGAATTTGATTTTCATCTAACAAAACAATCAACACAATAAAATGATTTCAATGCATCTTAGGTCTTTTTTGTTGTAGCCTTTTATAGTTAACATTTTTAATGATTAAAAGTGTACTAATATGTTTTTTTGATTAATACTAAAATATTTTAACACAAGGTTAAGAGGATAAAAACACTTTAATATAAAGCTACAACAAACATGGCCTTAGATTATTTAACAATGATTCAAGATTTTTTTTTATTGAAGTTCAAGAATGTTTTGAGCATCAGAAATTATAGGTGGATATATAATTGTGCCTATCTACTCTTTGTGATATGCAATTTAATTTGATCTTAATGAATGGTCTGGTAAATCCAAAATCATAAATGCACAATCATCAACCGACCATCTATGTTAGTCATTCTGCATACCCACCAACCCCAACCTTTTTTTCTTTGGATACTGAATTCGAAGAATACCATCTCTATTGGATAGTTGAGGATTGTTCAACAGCCATAAATGTCAATCCAAGCAAGGTTCAGTCCAAAATTCAAAGGGTATACAGGCCAGGGTTGTCATCACATTTAAGCATACCATCTACCTAAGTAACCTAACAATTTCAACACATTTATAATTCTATTGAGAAGATGAGAACTCTTACCACAGGAGTCAAGAGGCAATGGCACCTTTCAGCCATAAGAAAAACCTTATTCAGAGCAAGGACCACCAAAAACACGAGGGGAGCTTCAAATGGCTTCAAATGTATTTGACTTCATTATCATCACAATGTAATTCACCTTCAGAGTCCTCCCAGCTTGATTTATCAAGCAGCAAATGAGATGCTTTCTCATTCTCCAGAGATATCTGGAAATAAAAGGATGACCAGTCATGGATGTTAGCCATATCTTCATTAAAATGACCAAGGATTTTTCTGTTATTTGAACCGTCCAGTGAACTCCTGTATTGATCTTTAGTAAGAAAGGGTAAAGATATGCTTTCCTTCTGGGGAAATTCAATAGCATGATAAGTAGATGAGTAATTCTCTGATGGTGAATCACTTAATGATAAGCACTTCCATCCTACATCAATATCCATACCAGGAGAAAATCGAGCTTCAGTACCGAGATGGTGATTTCTCTCATTAAAAATCTTGCTCATAAACCAATGATGACTTTCAAGAAAGATGCTGCTACCCTTGCTTGTAGGGTCATAATTGCAATCTTCAATCAGATTAACAAAGTTAGTTGTTCGTGATAAAGGGAAACGGTCCAAATCTGCAAACACATCTTTACGTTGAAGAAAATGTCTTCCAAAATCATGCTTGCAGTAGCTAGCTGAATGGGAGTGCAGTAATGAAAAAAGTTCTGGAGAATAATTGGAAAGGTTATATGATCCACACAGCATCTTTGCACCATAACTTTCACACCTATTATCTACACTCTCCTGGTTATCATGACCACATGAAGTCAGTGATGTAGGATACATGATCAACTCTTTATTCTGACAATTATCAGACGAGTTACTTGCATTCTTCTTGGTTTCAAAATCCCATCCAAGATATAGAGCATATGGATCTCTTTCAAGAGAGGATTCATCTAGACTGTAGAAGTCATCTAACTCTTCTAGATGACTCAAATGAAGAGGTTCATATTTTCTAAATGGAGAGTCGAAAATTGAATCATTATTGGTACATAAGATCGCATTCTTTACTCCTAATTCAAAGCTAGGTTCCCTTAAATTGTGCGGAAGAAGTGTGTGGCGAGCATGACAGGTATGGTACTCCGAATCCAAGAAAACTCTCTCTCTTGCTTTGTCTAACCAACAAGATGACGAACCATTGTCCAAATATGGCCTATATTCAACTTCCGTAAAGCTTCTAGCGGACATCTGATGAAGTTCTGTGAAGTGAAAATCTGACTCAGGAGAAGCAACAAACTTGGCTTTTGCATTGCTATCCACCTTCCCTGACTTAGGAATCTTGAAACCCTGCCAGAGCAATTAATTACTTATACTTGCATGGAAATATATATTACCGAACATGCAATGTTGCGTGGAAATAACCCTGCCCAAAAATGAATTCATATCCCTAAAAGAAGTTAAAAGAGCTTACATTTTTCTCCTTGCTACAGGGGTACAACCGACTGAGGACCACAGAGACAAAATCATACCTGTGAAAATTTCTACTGAGTCCATGAAATGAGGCATATTTGGAAAAAGAAAAAGATAGGAAAATACTTAGTAAAGATCATGTGTCTAACCCCTTTGAACAGAGTTCATCTATTTCAGGAAAGGAGGTATCTTTGACCCACTGACGTAGTTTCTGTCTCTTTCTAGAAAATATTTCTGCATGCTGAAAATGAGCCCCTGGAGATTTGAATTAATTCAATCCTGTTTCACTATGAAATGCTACATTCTCAGGTTTTATGCAAGATATCACGCGTCAAATGATGAAGTACTTGTAACGTGTTATTAAACACGAAAGGGAGACATACTTTTAGTATACTACTATAATTTCACATAAGAAGAAGAACCGAGGTCAGCTGGGAAGTTGAGGTGGAAAGAAAGAAGAAAATTCGGGAAGTGCAAATATATGCAACATTTCATATTTTCGTTCCTTTCCCTCCGTCTCATTGGCTTCCAAATGGAGAGTAAATAAGAATTATTAAGGTTCCATGAAATAATACCCCCAGGCCTCATGTTATTACTGTCTTGCTCCATGCTTTTCTGTATGCTGCACATAGCCCCAAAGGTTGTAGAAGATTGCTTGAAATCAATCTCTAACAAAAAAAGAAAAAACAGTTGTAACTTGTGATAAAGTCAAACTCTAATCTTTGGTTAGGTTGAAACTGCTAATGACAAAATACATAACATAGTTTCTGTGAAAAGTAATTTCATAACATTGTTTCAACTTTCAACTGGGCACAACCATCTGGCTGAAAACCGGAAAACTTTATGTTGATGTCATGGCAATCTCTAGAAATAGATGGTAGCAGATTCATAATTAACAACTCTAATGACAGTCAAAATCAATAAGCGTGCTCAATTGATGACATAACAAAGTAAAGTTAAGCCTGACAAAATAAATTGATAATTAATCTAAGGCACAAAAGTCTATCTCAGTGCACACCTGAGTTCTTAGATACTCTATCCACTGGCGAGAGGAACGAGTCATAGTTATTATGTGTAACGTCCTCAACAGGTATTGAGGATCTGAAGTTAGTAGAATTATCTTTGATTATGTTAGTGATTTCTGCATAGAATAGAAGAAACTGTCATTGACAAATCCGTACTGAAAGTCCTGCGCAAGTAACATGCTCTTCATAGATTAAAAAAAAAATTCAAACTGAGAAGATACATTCCTTTCAAACAACCCTGGGCATAGTCACTGGACTTGAACTTCTTTGATTTTTGTTCGTCCTCATCCGGTGATTGAGATTGAAACCGGTGGCCAGCATCCGCCTTTAACTTCTTGAAAAATGCATACTCGGAAGTTTTAGGGTCATCAGCTGCAAATCAATTCGTCACATGAGATGGTTAATGTTCTATACTGGTTTCAATTACTAATAATCTGTCAACATTTTAGAAACCTTAATGAATATAAATAAATTCTGCTTCTGGGACAAAACACAAACATTAAAAAGATAAAACAATATTAATAAGCAAACTCACATTTCTGCACCCGGATTTCTTGCAAGGGAATGGGAGAATCACTCAAGGGATTATTGTTATACTCATCTGCAAACGTTACTCTTTTCCTGCACCTCGTATCTATTAGAAGGAAGAGAGAGAGGGGGGGGGGGGGGGAGGGTGACGAAACGGATTTAGCTAAAATCAACTGAGATATCTAGACTATTATCATGCTATTCTATATTAATTCACCACAATAAAATATCCAATCTTACGACCTGCAAAAGGCGGGAGATTATCAATATTAGAGTCCAGAGATCAAAGATTTTTTTAAAAATTATTTTAGAAAATTAAACGAAAAGAAAAATAAGAGCCGCAACGTTGAATTTAAAAAAAATTAACAGACAAGCATAAAAACCTAAAACAAAATTTCACCATAAATGGAACTCAAATTCAAGGAAAAGAAAAATAAAAGAATATGATAACTCGCTGTAAATTCCGATAATTCGTATAAATAATTCAATAAGGGCCACCGGTCATTCAATAATAATTGAAGGAAAAAAAAACCTTGATCGGATCGGATATCGGAGCTCCGAATTCCGTGGGAAGATCTCGGGAATGAAGGTCGTGTCTGCAGTGGATCGCTAGGGTTAATTTGGGAATTTCTTCTATTCATTGCTTGAGTTCTCAGTTTGTGATCGGATTTGGGGATATAATTGAGTCAAAACTCAAAACCCTAGCTCTTATTCCGTGCTCTTGAGGAACTGAAAATTACTATATGGCTGTTAACGAGAAAACAGAGAAGAAAGAGTATAGGGATTTTGGCGCCAAATGGCACGTGACAAGGAGAGTGTAGTTTTGCCTGTCTTTTTTACACGTGCACATGGTCTAAATTTTTGTTAGATTTAATTTTTTAAAATTGGTAGAACCAAAATTAGGATGAAATGATAAAATTTTTACGAAAAAACTATAAAATAGTTAATTTTAATGTTTATGTTGGAGACTTTGCAAGTGGTCATACCACAAAATCTTTTTTGATAAAATTTTTAAATCAAATATGAATAACTTACTTTTAATCGGTTTAAAATAGTAAATTTTATTAATATTATACAAGCAAATCGACAGTAATATTATTTTATCACCAAAAAAAATACGCAATGTAATATCTCGTATTGATAATTTGATTAGTCACCTGTAGTTAAAATAAGCATCAAGAGAAGTCGAATGAAATATGAAGGGAGTTTTTATTTGTTTATTTACTTTTGGGTAAAACTTCTTCTTTTGGGAGCATAAAAAAGGACCATGTGAGAGCCGATGTGTAACTACATTATCCAAAGGAATGGGATATGGTGCATAGGTGGCAGCATCCTAGTGGAGGAAATGATTTGACAACCACTTTCAAAAGATGAGATAATTCTCTCAAGAGAAAACCATAGGGAGTTCAAGTTCATTCAAAGCCTCTCAAAATCTCTGTTGCTTATTGTCTCCCTTACCGAGTTTCTTTTGCCACACTTAGCCAAGCAAAGAGAAAGACATGGCTAGTTGCAGCATGGCATCAGCAGCTTCTGGGTTTGTGCTGACACCAAACGTCTCAACTAATGCAAGCTCAGGTTCAAGGAGCAACATGTTGTTTTTCCCTTTAAAGACCAACAACAACAACAACAATTCAAGGCTTGTTGTAAGGGCAGCTGAGGATGAACCAGCACCACCAGCCTCCACCACTGCTACGGCAGAAGGTGAAGCCTCTAAGACCAAGCCCAAGCCACCACCAATTGGACCCCAGAGAGGCTCCAAGGTTAGGATCTAGCACCCACTATTCAATTATCCAATTGTTAGATTAGAACCCCAATATTCTCTTTAAACATGTTTGCTAGTCATTATATGAGTGGAAAAAACAAACAAATTTCATTTGTTTGATTAAAGCTTATGAAGGTAAAGCAGATACATCAATTAGTAAGAGATAGATCAATCAGGAAATTTATACAGTTTGTAAAGTTTTTGGAAACAGAGAAGCTCCACAGCTGTTTACTAGAAACTGTTAAAAATCCATTTTGATAGCCAAAAACCCTTTTGGAAGTTAAGCCAAACGGTATGAAGTGCCCTAATTGTTAGAAGCTTTTAGTCTCTCTCTTAGGGTTGTTAATTTACACTTTATTTCCATATGATCAAATAACTTTGATTTTCTTTCTTTTCCCTTCCACAGGTCAAGATTCTTAGGAGAGAGTCCTACTGGTACAATGGCTTTGGATCAGTTGTAACAGTTGACCAGGTGAATTTCCGTCTCTATTTCTTTCATATTCTGATGATTTTGATGATTTTCTAAATTGGATTTTCATTGAGTAGGACCCAAAGACTCGCTACCCAGTTGTGGTTCGGTTCAACAAGGTTAACTACGCCAATGTATCAACAAATAACTATGCATTGGATGAGATTGAAGAAGTTAAATGAAGCCCTTGATGCCATTTGTAGTTTTGGTTTCCACATTATCCCGTCTCTAAGCTTGCTTGTATCAGTAAACATGTATCATATTTTCTCATCAGTGATTTCCTCATGTCTTATCATTCATATATTGATTCAACTTTCAACCATGGATGAACCTAACAATTCAATCTTAAAATGTTCATGATATACAGTACCATGCAGTAGTTAAAACCCAGATGATATATGCTATGCAGTAATTAAATCAACAATGAGGAGCACAGATTTTGTAATCTTTACTTCATGCATATAATCTTTATGAAGAGGTCCTATGAGATTTCTTACCTTTTGTAGTGTTTCTAAAATGGTTTTTGTTTTCAAGAAAAAAGAAGGTAGGCCAAACACCTAAACATTTTCTGGAAAAAAAATCAGAACTTAGAAAACAATTTCTAAAATTCTAAATTTGTGTCAGAAAGCTGTTTTAACAATTGTTCAAATGCTAATTAACTTTTAACTCTACAGTTTTTTACCAAAAAAATATTTCAAAAATCATTTTAACCACCAAAAAACTGAAACTAAGCTAAACAGTATATGGTATTATCAAAATAGATGCCTGAAAGGAAAAATTTAACACCAAGATGGTAAAATGTAAGTTATAAGTTCAGTTTGCTTGAAGTCAGATTTTTTTGCAGAATATTTGCCAATACATCTGATAAAAGTAAAACACTCAAATGTGAGCCCTTTCAGTTTCCATGGTTAAAGCTGATAACAAGACAGCACATTCAAAGGAAATTTACATGATCCTTGGGCTTAATCTTCTGCAAATCTCTGAGGCTATATTAACTATTATGTACAACTAAAAATCCAAGAATACGTGGTAATGCCCATGTATTATACAAGTAATTCATCTGGCTAGTTTCATTAAAACTTAAAGTCCCACATCTCTTAATTAATGGACAATATCCAACATTACCTTCTTGAAAGCAACATTCTGTACCAGAAAACATGTTTGAAATGTTTGGTGAAGACAGAATGCAAATGAATTGAATTAATACTTCTCCGATTATTTCCTAGATACGATGAACGACCTGCAAAAATTGATGAAAGAACAGTTGAGACTAATTCAAAGGCTTTGTACTGTTGTACAAAAATCCACTGTGAACATATGCAGTAACCAATTGGAATTGGAGGGGAGGGAGTAGGGGAAATGTGAACAACTACATTCTCTGATTAACGTTTATTAGGTATATTTTCAGCCTATATCACATTTGTTTTCGCTGAAGCAAGAAAAATATTACTAGAACATACAAATAACAAACGATACATTAATGATTTGCAAACTGCTCTTTTGTGCATACAAACTATGTTTCTCTCCATCAGAAAATTAGACAGATAGCTGGAAAACCGGTTGACTCCTTCAGTTTCATCAAGTACAATAAGGAGAAAACTAATTGAGAATAAAATATCAACAAGAAACAAAATTCTGTCTCAAGATTTGTCAATTTTACAGCGTTACCTTAGTAATGTTGGTCAAAAGCATATCTAAAGTTTGCAACCAACAGAACATGGGATGTTATCGGAATAATGACTCTGTACATAAGATTGCCTTTCCACAGATACGCTGATTCACTGAACAACAACAGCACCACAGCGGTGCCTTGAGTTCTGCAGTGGAAAAGCGAGAAAGGAAAACTCAAATCCTAAATCAAAGCAGGAACTCAAAAACTGCAAATGAAGTGTGTCAAACTGACCACCAACATTTTAGCTGAGACTGGAAACAAGTTTTTCCCAAAACTATTACTCGAGACAAATGGAAATCATTTCTTGGGACAAGATATATTATTTCATAGGTCTTTGTATCTTCATTTTCTTTCTTTTCCTTAAACAAAAACTTTGTTTCCAAGCAACAAAATGGACCCAAATATTGGCAAAAGCATTAGCTGAAAGACTTATCACTAATGGTTATTGGCAACAAGCAAGATGAAAAAAGGAACAAGAGAAAAAGGAAGAAATAATAAAAACAAGATCTGTATAAAATAGCAATTGAAGAATAAACTAAGAAAGATCTAAACTGCACTAGGAAGCCAACTAAGTTTTGTTGACACGAAGCAATGGCCAGAGTATGATATTTCAATTACGTAGAATGGCTCACTAACACTAGCCTTTCTTCAAAGAACTCTTCCATCCATGCCATCAAGAAGACCTGACCACGTTCCTTTTACTGGTGGCAGTTGTGCAACAAAAGCATTCCAGGGAGGGTAACCAACACCACTGCCATGGACACGGCCATCCATGCCTAGTGATAAATACCTGCAAAATGAACATAAATACTGTAATGGTGCAAGCATCTCTATGAAAATTTCGAAAATTTTGCACCGAACTTAAAAGGACTTTTCATGCATTCTCTTGCTTGGGTCTACACTACTCATAAACTCATTGCTTCAGATTTCTAGAATTGAATGTACAGTGATTCAAAGATGAGATGCTCAGTAAAGTGGGATAAGAAGTCTGTATTTACATTCAGTAACTGAAGCTTGAGTCAGGATATAATAAGTAAAACTGAAGAATACTTACACTGGGGACTCAGGAGAGACCAGCCAGTTTCTTCTGTTCATCTAGCCACCTGTTTAAACAAATAGAATGAGAGAAAGAAATAACTTTTTGGAAATAATAAATCTTTCTTGTTTCCCCTGAATATAGTCTCGTACATGGACCACTAAGAAACATAAACAGGAGTCAGCTGCCAGAGTCTCTTCCTTCTCACAGTTATTTCGTTCATCTCCTCACTCTCTTCAAATTCAAGACTAGGTGAATTCCCATTAGTAGCATAAGGCTCCACAAGCACCCCTCGATCCAAAAGGATTTCAGTGAGAGGTTTACTACGTTTAAAAGACTCCTTGATGAAGGATGCAGGTCCAGCACAGATTACAAGACGAGCAACCCCTCTCAAAGCACTAACAGGAATGGTCTTCTTTTCATCCACACGGAGCTTAAGATTTGAAAGGTTTTCCTCCCTTGAGAGCCTAGCCAGTTGTGCATTCTTAGCACTGTTCTCCCTAGAATATAGGAATGCAAAAATAGATGCTGCCCCGATGTCTATGCCAAGACCTTTTAGAATGTCAGGGACTGCGTCTGCTCTAGCTGGATTTGTTAGTGCGGCAGTTAACTGTGTGGTGGCTATTAATCCTCCCAGCCCAGCACTTGCAACGAAAGCAAGATAAAAGAACATCCGGACAGACCGAAAGGGAGAGAGAACTTCACTTCGAATCTTGGCTGTAGAACTGAAGAACAAATAAAACTATGATTACAAGGAAGCTTCATTTGTAAAACAGAACCTGATAGCAGAAAAATTAAATAAAAAGAAACCAAGTTAGAGAAGCAATTGAAAATGCAATCAACTTCATTTTATAATAAATCTGTACACTTTCATAAAAGAAATCATGAAAAGAAGAAGCAGCCTATAGTTTGAATAATTACTCGAGTTTGCATATTAAAGTTATATGTTATGATGCCAAAACATTTTAAAATTTAAAACCTCCTAGTTCATGACATAAACACGAAAAACCTAACTCGAGAGGATCAAGATTGCCACAACTATGACAGAACTGTAGATTGCAAATTACAACGCCTCATACCCAAGACAACGGTACTTATTTTTCCTTTTTCTTTTCTCTTATTTCTTTTTTTTGGAAGGGGGTACGGGCAGGGGTGGGGAGGGCTTACATTGAGATATGAAATAAATGGGGATGCTATTCTAGTACGCAGAGCTTTTTGATTGTTAAGTTATAGCAGCACTGAGCAACATCCAACAGCTCTGGTCCTTCTGGTTTGCACTAAAGTGCCTTAAGTAGCCCTCGAGGAGTCCGTTTATTCTCTCGGTCTGAACTTTCAAAGATATACCGACCGTAGGTATCTTACCATCAGATACCGACAACAAATTTTTGGGTTGTTCAAGGCTTTGAAAGCAGGCAGCAACAGAGTACCTCCATTGTAATATACTCAAGAACAAACTGCCATGAAAATAAATACGTTAATAGGCAATAGATTATAAGACTACAATTCTATCAAAGACCTTATTATGGTTAGAAAGATTCCAGGATGATGTAAGATAATCAAAATGGTACTTTGCAAACTGGAAACAGTCAAACAATTCTATGATATTCCAATGAAATAAAAATAGTACAATTCTATCATCATATACCCTTACTACAGAGACAAACTGATAACTTAAACTCCTTTTGCTTCCCCTGGCCATCAGTATTAACCATTTCTTATTTTTCACTCTCACTGAATCTATCAATTGATTTTCAAGAGCAAACCCCGAAATTTATAATTAATGTGACAAATGAGCATAAACCCATGATTAATAACTAGATTAACGAAAGTAACAGACATAGAAAAGAGTACCTAATTTCAGAGGAAGAAGAGGGCTTGTTAGCAGCAGAAAAGGAAATAGTGGAAGACAATGATGATTGCTTTCTGGTTCTTATAGCAAAAAATGTTGAGTTCATAGAAGACAACACATTCTTCTTTCTATGGTTAAGAAATTGGTGGCAAAATCTGATAACATGATAGTGATTTCTTTGATTGAGGTTTTGGGGTCCAAGAATGTAAGAAAACTGAGCCAAAACAACAGAAGCCATTGAAATGGCTACTTGACTAGCTGCTGCAACTTCCTCGTGGGAGTATTGGTTTTCTTGGTATTTTTTTTGGGGTTATGATCACAAATTTGACACGCTTGCCAGTTGCCACCTCTCAAGGCCCAAAAGTCTTATCAGTCGTGAGACTAGAATCCCTTAATAAGCACATTTGGTCCAAATCAGAACATTTTGGCCCAGGCATTTTTGGAAATTACAAAACCCATTGTAAACAAATGGAGCATATTAAACAAACAAAAAAAAAAGGAAAAAGAAATGAACTTTCTGTTTCTTTTGACAGGGGAAAAAGAAATGAACTTGCATTATCACTAAACTCCAAATCAACTTGTCAAGATAGGTACGGTTGCATCTTCCACAAAGTTAACATCATGGAAGTCAAGATTGTCTTCTCAATAATATCAAACACTAGCCTTGGAAAATCATCAAAGTGTAAAAGTCAAAAAGAGCCAATAAAAATCAAACTTCATCTTGTGATTTTCAAACTTGAATTCTCATGGCATAATTAATGTACACTATATGACCACATACGTATATTATATATATAAATATATGACGAGGGGTTGAAAGAAGAACACAAATTTTGGCAACGGAAAAAAGAAGAAGAAAAGAAATGGAACAAGTGAAACTACTAGGATCTTGGCCTAGTGCTTATAGTTTCAGGGCACAATGGGCTCTTGAACTCAAGCGTGTCAAGTATGAATATATAGAGGAGGATTTACTCAACAAAAGTGATTTGCTTTTGAAGTATAACCCAATTTATAAAAAAGTCCCAGTTCTTGTTCATGAAGGAAAACCAATCTCAGAGTCTGATGTCATTCTTGAGTATATTGAGGATACATGGCCTCACAATCCTTTGCTTCCCAAAGACCCTTATGAAAGGGCCCTGGCAAGGTTCTGGATCAAATTTTGTGAAGAGAAGGTAAATTCATGTTACAAATTACAGTATCAATTAAATTTTTAAGTAGAATCTTTACTTAGGTTTTAATTAATTTTTTTAATGTGTTTCATGAAAAGCAGAGTCCTACATTTTTGGCATTCTATGTAGCTGTTGGAGAGGACCAAGAGAAGGCAATAAAAGAAGCAAGAGAAGTACTGAAAATCTTAGAAGAACAAGGCCTTGGTGATTACAAGTATTTTGGAGGCAATGAAATTGGATTGGTAGATTTGACCTTAGGATGGATAACAGCCTGGCTTGAAGTCATTGAAGAAACAGTTTCTGTTAAAGTACTTGATGCTGATATCTTCCCTCACTTACATTCATGGACTGAGAATTTTAAGGATCACCCTGTGATTAAAAAGAACCTTCCTGATCGCAATGAAATGTTAGCCTATTACAAGCACAAGAGGGAGATGCTTAATGCATCAAAAACAGATTAAACACTACTAGTAATGACGGTTTTTCTGCTTCTGTTAATTCTCTTAGTATTCTTTTCTTATGATGACATATTCTTCTAGTTAATTTTCTGTACTTTGCTTATTCAATCAGATAAAGTTCTTTTTTTATATTTTTTATTTCTCGCTTAAGAAAATAAAATCATATAAGGTTGGTTGTCAATCTGTCTACAAATCTAAGGTTTTGGGAAGACTGGTTCTCAGAATTTTCAGTTTACAAAAAGATTAATTAACAGTTTTAAGAAGGGACTGTTGACAGATTCTCTGACACTGTTCTTATGAACAGAATGGCTTCTTAGACATTGATTATTCTACTAGTATGTTCATGGGTTATATAATAACAATAAATAAAAAAATCTCAAATATGGATGAAGTGAAGCTACTAGAAGATTGGTCTAGTCAATTTACTTATAGAGTTATATGGGCACTGAATCTCAAGGGAGTAAACAATGAATATGTGGAAGATGACATTTTTAATAAAAGTGAGTTACTTCTTAAATATAACCCAATTCATAAAAAAAAGTTCCAGTGCTGGTTCACAATGGAAATCCAATAGCAGAATCCACTGTTACTGTTGTGTAAATAGAAGAGATTTGGCCGCAGAATCCCTTGCTACCGGAGGATCCTTCCGAAAGAGCTGCAGCCCGGTCCTGGACAAAGTTTGTAGAAGACAAGGTAATCAAATATTACTGCTAGAATTTATGTTTATTTTATCATAACTACATAAAAAAGACAAAAAGAAAAAAGAAAAAAGGAAATTCTATTTATTTCTTCTTCTTTTATACACACTATTTGCGAGAAAAGGTTTTTTTGCTAGCAGAAATATGTTGATTTGGTTCATTTCATTCTTCATTTTGTTTGGCAACCTGGGCAGTCAATAATATTTTGAAAAGGGTTTTCAAATATTTTTATTTTCTCATTTATATTTGTGTTCAACTATGTAGATCTCCACAGCTTATGCATTCTTTCGTACCGTTGGAGAAGAACAAGAGAAGGCCAGAAAAGAAACCAAGGAAGCACTGAAAATCATAGAAGAGAAAGGCCTTGGAGAGAAGAAATTCTTTGGCGGCAACGAGATTGGATTGACTGATATAGTCTTTGGATGGATAGCTGGGTGGCTTGGATGCATGGAAGAAGCTGTTGGTGTTAAGCTAATGGAAGCCGAGAGCTTCCCTCTCTTACAGGCATGGATTCAGAATTTTAAGGAAGTCCCAATGATCAAAGAGAATCTTCCTGATCATGACAGAATGTTGGCTCATTTCAAACAGAGGGAGATGTTCATTGCAGCAGCAACATCATAGAGAGTTGACTGTGTTTCATTATGTGTAAGGCATATATGTTCTGTTTCTTCAGGTTTACTCGTTGAGATTTGTAATCCTAAATTTCGGAATTTCTCGCCAGTTATTTTGGCATGCATGATGCTCAGGTAGACACAGAAATCACACTGCACATCACTGAAAACCAAAAAAGAAATGTGGGTTCAGTTGTAAATTTTTTTATTAGTTTTTCCAAAGAATTTGCATTTGGAAAGTATTTGTGGATTTTTTTTTTGGTTGAGAAATTGAAGAATTTTCTAAAACTGAACACGCACCCTATAGTTCCAAAGTAACCAGATACAACGAAGAGAAGATATTACCTGGAACCAGATACAACGAAGAGAAGATATTGCCTGGAAAACATTTTATCGACCAAAAGGGTTTTGATGCCAGATTGTCAGCAAATTAACAAGAGGTCTGATGACATATAAGAATAAAAAATGAGACTTTCATGTTTGATATACACATTAAATAGATTGATTCATTAAGATACTTCCAAGTTATGAAAGCAAACAAATATTAAAGTGAATATATATTTGTTAAGGCAGAACCCAGGGCTGACAAGGGGAGCACATCCTTCCGGCGAATTAGCTCCGTGTATTTTTAGCATTGGCTTCTGACAGCAACGATTCAAGTTCTCTTTTCCGGTGTAGCTTCACAGTATCTGCATCAAAATATGATGTAATTTTTTTTTAAAAAGAAGAAGAAGAAGAAAAATTGAACTCCTTCCAGTTTGAATTTCCCTATCTGTGAAAAGAAGATTATTTTAACAAACTACAGTTGCCAACTTCAAAGAGAATCACTTTCACAGGCCAAGGATGACAGAGTTATTAGCTACTTCTAATAAGGGATCTAAAGCACAAATTATACTCAGCAAGAAATTGATTAACTACAGATTTTAAAGGAGGCAAATATCAACAGCTTAACTGCGAAAGAAGTAAACAGAAAGAATATGATGTCAGTAGGAACTATGCTAAAAAATTAACTTTTTTATGTGGTCCAGATACTTTAAAAAGAGATAAGAATCATAAGATGCATAATTTTGTCATGGTGCACAAATCATTCAAGAGAAAACATTGTACCTGAGCAACCGCCAATGTGTTGGCCCCCTGGTCATGGAGAGAAACAAAATTTGAGCATTTAACAAAAAACTCTCAAGTACGATAGGGAGGAGAGAATAAAAGAGACAGGGAAGCTTAAAGTAAACTGCAAACTACTTGCGAAAACAAAATTAGATGTTGTTCTGCAGATGGCTCTACAACTTAGCCAGCTAATTTTCTAAATGGAGCTAAGTGCATAATACTAAATACAAAATCAATCTATTTTACAATGTCAATTTCTAAATTCACATCTAAATTTTAGTAGTTATACAGATACTGAGAAAAATCTACCATCCAAAATCTAGATATGCAGTGTGTTGCTCTGAAACAGTATCCTAACCATTAATTTATCAAAAAAAATTAGTATTTTTTTTAATTTATCAAAAAATCAGTATCCTAACCATTAAACAGTCGCGGTAAACCATTTTCCTATATAGCCAATTGCCAATTGAGCAAAACCTAAAGAGGATTTAACCACGTGCACCCACGAAGGATTAGTATTACATGTATGAAATATAAATTGTACACAGAACTCACGGGAGAGCTATAAGAAGAAAGAAGGCTCAGGAAGCTGCATATCCAAGCATTAACACCAGATTACAAGGAATTGGCATATACATTCTTTTTTCTCCTCTTCTTTTATTTTTTATATTGGGGTGGGGGGAGGGGGGGCAAGACAGAATATGAGATTGACACATTCATTTTACATCAACAGTTACATGCATAAAATTAATGCATAATGCTCTTGCCAATTTCTTAAATTACACACACAAGAAGTACTAATAAATTCTCTCTTGTACATTTCAATATGTGTGCAGGCATGCGTGTCCATAGACAATTCAAGGTCTGCTGAAGGATTTAATAAATGAAAAAAAAATACATTCCATCTGTCAACCAAAGTAATTCTGAATATGTAAATGTTGAACATAACAGAAGCATAACTAACCAATAAAAACATTTGGAACAGTATATTGGCCAGTCAGCCTCTCTAGCACCTTCTGAAGTTGGGGCCCCTGGGGACCTGAAAGAGAAGAAACTTTAAGCATATACAATACTTCCCCCCGCCCTTCTTTTCTTAGCATAGCATACGCAAAATTTGGTCAATTTTAAGATGAATATCCTGTGAAAAGGATGGATAGATCAATGATAGTATGAAAATTCATATTTGGGCGTTTGTTAATTTGGGGAAATTTAATTCTAACAATGATCAGATTCTTTAGGTAGAAAATATATACTTTTTCCCTCCTAGAGACATAGTGAGCTTTACGATTCCAAAAGGATCAAGATCTTTCAAGTCTAAATTTGATTTTTTTTTATTTGTTGAAATCCACACAGTTTATGGGCAGGAAAGTGTCCTTATCAATGCTCCAAAGCAGGCAGGACCTAAATTTGATATATACCCAAGACAAAACATTAAAACTGATATCACAGAAATTTATTCCTTCTTGTGCTGTACATAAAAATGACTTATAAAGAGTGAATTAATGAGAATTGAGTTTAATTAAGAATATCATTGTTATGCCTCTTCTATTTCTATATTTAGTGCTCGGTTGCACGCTGAGATCAAAATCACAGCATATTTGATTGTCTCATCAAAATTGAATGAGGCCATTGCATTTAACATATCATTTAAGATTAGGAATCCAGTATCTTGAACGAGGTCAATAAACAAAATGAAGGCATCTCCAAAACCAACAGTGCAAAATCAAAAAATTTATGTATATGCATTAAAAAAAAACTTTTAGAATTTCCAAAATGCCAACATTTACAATTAAGATCAAATCCAATAGAACTCTCAATCCCTTAATCATCATCCATCCATCCCAAAAGCATTAAATTTTACTTAAACAATGCGCAATCTAAATTAAACTGAAACAACTACGTTCAATTCAAAGATTGCAATGCCATAACCACAACAAGACAAGGAATGTATAACTTAATAAGCATAAAAAGGAAATATAATTTAGCATGTAAATAGTAAATGACAAAATATATATATATATATATATATATAGAGAGAGAGAGAGAGAGAGAGAGAGAGAGAGAGATAAAGAATTGAGAATGAAAAACATTTACCCAGTTCATCCAATTCAATAACCAGCGGTTGCACACCAAGTTTTTTGAACAATACCTTCACCTCAGAGGAATATCTTCAACAAAAAATACCCCAACAAACCTCAATTTCAAAATCACAACACAAAGCCAAATCCATCATTAAAGACAGCATTATTATTGCAATTAAACATAATCGTATCAAAATAAGAGAGATTTATGAGATTTGAACCCACGAGCACCAAGTTTTGGAGTAAACAACAACTGGGTTCTCATCTACAGTCTTCTTCACGCTCTCTTCGAGCCTAGACCCGAAGGAAGAGGAAGCCATGGCCTGAATCGAAGTGGGTTTCTCGTATCTCCTTGATACATTGATGCTCAGGCATGTGCCATGAACTCTTGCTTTTGCAAAGTTCTGGTCGTGTACATTAATGGAATTGGTTGAGATGTGAAAGAGAGAGGACGAAAAAGAGATTGATCGAGGAGGATCTAGAGAAACAAAAGATAGATTGGTGAGATGAGATGTGACTGCCATGTTTTTTTTGCTTGTCTGTAGAGCTTTCTTGGAGCTTTTTGTTGGCCTATCTTCACTGGCTTTATTGGTTGCTCTTTTTTTTTTTTTTCTTTTTCTAGTCAGTTATTGAGGTTCTTTATTTGGGCCTTTTTTAACTTTTCAGGTGTTTGACTTTTACACCTATTGTATTTGCTTCTCAATGACTTTTACTTTTGTTATATTTGGGCTTAAAACTTCATAAATGGGCTGGCACTCTTTGACTATGGGTTGATTTGAGCCCTATTCATGAACCAAAATGACCAACTCCAATTTTCCAATCCTATTGACGACCCATAGGCCATAACACACAGTAGCAGATTAAGCTAGTTGCTTCAATTGGTATTCTTCTCATTAACCCATTGGCAAGTTTGAAAAAAAATTATTGATAAATTATGATTTTTTTTTTGTTTCCTCACATAAACGTTGAAAGGGTTAGAACGATATTTCTTTCAATGTTGTGTAAGTGTTCCATCATTTGAGTAAAATATAAATATTGATTCATATCATATCATCGGATAATTTATATTTATTTTCAACTGCCTTTTATTTTTGAAATTAATAACCAAGACATGCCATCCGTATAATTGCTAACCTAAATTTGCATTTTTTTGTAACTTCTATAAAACCAATTAGTGACTTTTAAAAATCCTATTGATCAATTTTAATCAATTCACTTTAGAGTTTAGATCTTTGGTTTCCTGCACTTATTTTTCTGGTTTTTTTTTTTTTTTTACCCCTTTTCCAGTTTTAAACTGTATTGAGATTAATTTTTTTCAAAATATATCATTGTTGACTTGTTTTTGCTTCAATAATTACTTCAATTTAGAGTTACTCAAACAGAATCTTCCTAATTCTCCCAGTGTCAGTGTCTATAAGCTGCACTTGAGCAGAACCTGAATCTATGACCTGGGTTTTATGTCCTGCCTTGCATATTGTAAGAACAGGTGGGGGCTCTGACAAATTGGCATGTCAGTTTAGATTCATGGGTTGATTTGGGGTTGTTTCAAGTTTGTCAACCCAGCATGGTCATAATTCATAAACCAAATATTTGTTGTTTCTTTTTATATACATTTTTTTAATACTAGTAGATTTTTTTTAATATTTGATTTTGGTGATCTTTCAAGTACAAAGAAACTGAAATGACCTTAACATTCTGCCACCCTACTCAATCTGCAGTCTTGTTCTGTTCAAGTCTTCTGCATCATTTTCAGTGTATATTACTTACCAATATTTGATCAACCCATAAAGTTTTTTTTTTTTTTGAGGGTTTTATTTTCATATGCTAAGCATAGTTCACCTAGCTAGGTCCACCACTCACAGTAGTTTGTAGGTAGACATTAGCCATGTGAAGTACAAAACTGGTTTTGCAGACTTTAGTTTGTAGAAGATGGACAAAATGGGACCTTATCATGTGATTTTGGCAATAGGAAAAGGTAACCATCCCATGTGTTACATTTGCTCTTATCCGTACTGGATATATGTCCCCAAATAGGAGGAGGCTGCAGACATGTAAATAATCACAAGGAGAAAAGGACATGTATCTGCAGCTAGCTGTTAGCTGCAGTGAGGTCAGGTTTTTGAGGAAAACTTAAGTTGTTGACATGAAGAAAAATAATAGATGGGCCATTCAATTGAAATTTTGTAATTTTTACCACTAGTTTGTAATGGAAGTGGCTGTTATTGCCTACTAAATTCTGCTATAAATTTAACCCTGTGATAGGTGGCAATACAGATGGGAAGTTAGACTTGATCACTTTCAATTTTGAAAACAAAGTTTGTGTTTGGCTTTCCTATTTTGTGGATGCAAGGAGTTTTGAGAGTTCTATCATAAGCTTTGGAAAACAATTAGCTTATCAGTCCTTTTGTGACACTTAAATATATAACGTTTGGGATCTTTATTCTTTCGAAAGGTTACAATATGAAAAACTCTTTTTGAAACATCAACGTCGTCAGATTATTTAAATGAATTAAAAAATCGATCTAAAACGTTCATTGATAATTTTCGAGAAAATTCATTTATAATTTAGATTGACAAAAAAAAAATCATAAATTTCTGTGTGGGTATTCAACTTAAGCAGACAGCTTGATTGTTCAAAAATCATTATTAAAAAGCATATGATAATATAATTTTATGTTATACTTGTTAACTTTTATTGATAACAAAACATCATCGGGTGTAGTTGGTTATCATGTGAGTCTAACACATGGAAGGTTTTTAGTTGGAGTTTGAACAACGCCAGTCCTTAGTCTTTTTTGCATTGTGGCTATTAGTTTTTCAAGCTCTTAATCATATGCTTTACAGGAAAGAATTAACTGTAATTTTTCTTCATTCAAGTGAACTGTGGCTATCTATATACATGTGCAAAGGCATCAGAGACTTCCCAATGAAATCCTATTATTAATCCACTAAGTTGGTCAAACAAAAAGATAATAATATTTAAGGGAATAGTGATGTGTAGCCCATCTTTGAGAAATTTTGGCTATCCCCAGAAGAGAAATTAAAACAAGGTGGTGGAGCTGGGTTCCATTGCTATTGATCGACCCTACCCATCTGATGATAGATGTTTGTAGGCAATTTGCAAATCTGAAAACTTTAAATCAGTGGGCCTTTCACCGTTGCTTGGATTTGTTGGCGTGAGCTGTCCTCAGAGAAATTATAGGTGGGAGTTTTGGATACAAATCCCACAATTATAAGGTCAGCTGTCAATTTAGCCATGATATATGTATAGCCAAATATAGATGTGTTCCCTTGTTATATACCCATTCATCCTTGTAAAGAAAAAAGAAGAAAAAAAATATACAAGATCTTTTATACATTCTGTCATGGTATCAAAGCCACCGATCCCCTGTTGTCTGCTCATCCCGATTTTTTGAACCATCTCATCTTCCTCCATGGCCGATACAGACTCTCATATTGATGAACCTCTGCCTTCCTCCATCCTGGCTGAGTTGACCATGAAAATTACTGAAGTTTTGAACAAAGCTTCAGCCCCGACCCAAACCACCGATACTGCTACTGCACCGATCGGTATCAAGTTGGATGGCACCAACTATGCTCTTTGGTCCCAGGTTGTCGAGATGTATATCTCGGGCAAAGACAAACTGGGGTACATAAATGGCGATCTCCCTCAACCTCCTTAGACGGACTCTACCTTTAGACGATGGCGCACAGACAATGCTATTGTTAAAGGTTGGTTGATTAATTCCATGGACTCCTCCCTTATCAGTAACTTCATTTGCTTTTCGACAGCCAAGATGGTCTGGGATGCAATTGCTATTACATATTTTGATGGTAGCGACACCTCCTAGGTGTATGATCTCCGGCGACGCGTGACCCGCCTCAAACAGGTTGGCGGCTCTCTTGAAAAATTCTACAATGATCTCCAAGGCCTCTGGCGTGAAATAGACTTCCGCCGCCCAAACCCGATGGAATGCCTAACCGATATTTAACATTACAATACTCTAGTTTAAGAAGATCGGGTATATATGTTCTTGGATGGTCTCGATGACTGCCTAGACCATATCCGAAGTGATGTCCTGCAGATAAAACCATTCCCAACAGTGGAGCAAGCCTATGCACACGTCCGTAGGGAAGCTCTTCGTCAAGCGGTGATGATGACTGGTAGCCCGGATGATACACCAGGAGCGGTTGCGTCCAAGAGCTTCAAACATGGCTCGCATCCTCCAGCACCCTTTGGGTCTCTCTCTCTACTTGGTGGCAAATCCGGTTCTAACTCCAAATCTCAAGCCACCCCCGATGGAACTAAATGCTCCCACTGTGGGAATACAAAGCATACCCGTGAGACCTGTTTCAAGCTACACGGGTATCCTGATTAGTGGCACGACCTTCAGGGTCGGAAGCGCCGTGATGCAGTGAGGAATGATGAAGGCACGGGCAAGGCTGCAGTAGCTGCAGCAGAACCACATCTTTCCCTCATTCCAACAGATAGTTCAAATTCTAACCCAGGTACTGCTCTCATCTGTTCTAATAGAGAGGCTAACTGCAGCGCTTGGATACTTGATTCCGGAGCAACGAACCATATGACGTTTGATGCAAATGATTTTTCTCAACATTCTCCTCCTCGGTGAACTAGCATTGCCAATGCTAATGGAGTCATCTCTTCGGTAACAGGGGCTGGGACTGTGATGTTGTCACCAGCCCTACCACTATCTAATACTTTACTCGTGCCTTCTCTTTCTCACAAGTTACTATTCGTGAGTCAAGTTACTAAAGACTTGAAGTGTGTTGTGCTCATTTATCCTACATTTTGTCTTATTCAGGATATTCTCACCAAGGAGATCATTGGGCGTGGTACTAAGAGGGGGGGGGGGGGGGGGGGGCTCTATTACATGGAAGATTTCAGTGTAGGCCGAGCACATCATATGCATCAGCCGAGTGACCTCAAAATGGAACAGAATTGGCTCTGGCACCGTCGGTTAGGTCATCCTTCGTTTGGTTATTTGAAACATGTGTTTCCTGATTTATTTTCGGATTTGTCAATGTTGAACTTTAAATGTGAGGCTTGCATTTTAGCTAAAAGTCATCGAATCACTTATCCTTTAAGTATGAATAAGAGTGACGATCCTTTTGCTTTGATTCACTCTGATGTATGGGGTCCTTCCCCAAAATCTACTATGTTTGGTTTCCGCTGGTTTGTGATATTTGTTGATGATTGCACTCGAATGACTTGGATTTACTTGTTGAAACATAAAGATGAGGTCTTCTGTGTATTTCAATCCTTTCATAAAATGATTCAAACCCAGTTCTCCGCTAAGATCCGAATCCTTCGATCTGATAATGGTGGAGAATATGTGAATCAACAGTTCTGTGATTATTTCGAGCACCATGGACTGATTCATGAGACCTCATGCCCCCAGACTCCTCAGCAAAATGGTATTGTAGAGCACAAAAATCGCCACGTCCTTGAAACTGCTCGAGCTCTTTTACTTGCAGCTCACGTACCTAGCCACCATTGGGCTGCTGCTGTTGCCACGGCCGTCCATCTCATTAACTGTATGCCCTCCAAAGTCCTTGAGTTTAAAACTCCGCTACAGGCCTTGTCAACCTATGTTTCATTGCCCACGGTGCTAATGCTTCCACCTCGAATCTTTGGCTGCATTGCATTTGTTCACCTCCACGAGAACCAGCGCACGAAACTTGATCCTTGTGCCATTCGATGTCTTTTTTTGGGATACGTTGTACATCAAAAAAGGTACCGCTGCTACGATCCAACTACTCGGCGTACCTATGTGACTATGGATGTCACGTTCCTTGAATCCAACACTTTCTACTCTCCTGCCACATCCAATTCTTCCCTTCAGGGGGAGACACGAGAAGAGGAACTGAATTGGTTGACATTTGACTGGTTCAAAGACACTGATACAACACCTAACTGGTTCAAGGACACTGATACAGCACCTAACTTGTTCAAGGACACTGATACAGCGCCTAATGTTTCGCCTAATGCTTCTCAATCGATCGTTGAGGAACCTAATCCAAACCCAACATCTCCAGAAGCTGAAGTAGCAGTACCCCAGGACACTGATACAGCGCCTAATGCTCCTCAATCGATCATTGAGGAACCTAATCCAGACCCGACATCTCCAGAAGCTGAAGTAGCAGTACCCCCTCACCCCTCAGTATCCAATGACCCATCTCCTGAGAATATCATTGAGGTAAGCTCTCCTACCACACCTCACATTTCTAATGATGTGGATACTCTTATTGGCTATGAATTACCTTTCAGGCACAATCGGGGAAACCACCGAATAGATATTCTCCAGAAGTGGAGGAACAAAGATCAAAATATCCGATTGCCAATTATGTCTTTACGAATGAGCTGTCCGAACCCCTTAAGAACTTTGTGAATGAACTCTCCTCACACTATATTCCCACAAATGTTGATGAAGCTCTGAAAGATCCTAGGTGGGTTCAGGCTATGAAGGAAGAAATGGAGGCATTATTGAAAAATGAGACGTGGATTCTTGTTCCCCTACCTGAAGGTCAAAAACAGTGGGCTGTAAATGGGTATTCTCCATCAAGTACAAAGCAAATGGATCAGTTGAACGGTACAAAGCAAGACTAGTAGCAAAGGGCTATACGTAGACATATGGCGTAGACTATCAAGAGACATTCTCACTGGTGGCCAAGTTGAGTACTGTTAGGGTTTTGCTATCTCTTGCAGCTAACCTTGATTGGCCTTTGCACTAGTTTGATGTTAAAAACGCCTTTCTCCATGGAGATCTTGAAGAAGAAATCTACATGGATGTTCCTCCAGGATATATGGCAAACTCTGAAGCCAAGATTGTGTGCAAGCTACAGTGAACTTTGTACGGCTTGAAGCAATCCCCTAGAGCGTGGTTTGAGCGATTGAGCTTGGCAATGAGAAAATATGATTTTCAACAAAGTAACTCAGATCATACACTATTCTTAAAACGTCAACGGGGTAAGATAATAGCTTTAATAGTCTATGTAGACGATATGATCATTACAGGAAATGATCCATAAGAAATAGCAAGACTTCAAGAGCAATTGGCGACAGAATTTCAAGAGCAATTGGCGACAGAATTTGAGATGAAAAATCTATGAGGACTCAAATATTTTCTAGGAATTGAAGTTGCTAGGTCTAAGCGAGGCATATTCCTTTCCCAACGAAAATATATCCTATATTTATTGTTAGAAGTTGGATTATTGGATTGTAAGCCTGCAGATACACCAATAATCCAAAATCACAAGCTTGGAGGATACCCAGACCAAGTGCCAACAGACAAAGGAAGGTACTAGAGATTGGTTGGGAAACTTATTTATTTCTCCCATACACGGCCTAACATTGCCTATGCAGTGAGTGTAGTAAGCTAATTCATGCATTGTCCAAGTAAAGATCATATGAATGCGGTGATTCGGATTCTCCGATACCTAAAGTCCTCCCCTGGAAAAGGACTCATGTTCTCAAGAAACAATCACTTAAGGGTTGAAGGTTATACAGATGCTGACTGGGCAGGTAATATTTCAGATAGAAAATCCACCTCAGGCTATTTCACATTTGTTGGAGGGAACCTGGTTACATGGAGAAGTAAGAAGCAAAAGGTGGTAGCATTATCAAGTGCTGAAGCCGAGTTTCGTGGGATGGCTAAGGGTCTGTGTGAGCTTCTCTGGCTTCAAAGACTTTTAACCAAAATCGGCTTTGCCCCAAGCTGTGAGATGGACTTATTCTGTGATAACAAGGCTGCTATTGACATTTCTCATAATCCAGTCCAGCATGATCGGACCAAACATGTGGAAGTAGATCGACACTTCATCAAACAAAATCTTGAGGCCAAGACAATTCGATTTCCGTTTGTTAAGTCCGAAGACCAGTTGGCAGATATACTTACAAAAGCTGTATGCAGCAAGAGCTTCTATAACTCACTTGGCAAGTTGGGCATTAGAGATCTATATGCACCAACTTGAGGGAGAGTGTTGGCGTGAGCTGTCCTCAGAGAAATTATAGGTGGGAGTTTTGGATACAAATCCCACAATTATAGGGTCAGCTGTCAATTTAGCCATGATATATGTATAGCCAAATATAGATGTGTTCCCCTGTTATATACCCATTCATCCTTGTAAAGAAAAAAGAAAAAAAAAATATGCAAGATCTTTTATACATTCTGTCAGGATTTTTTTTTTGATAGACATGGCAATTGGCAAAGTATTTTGTTAAACATGATGTACCTTCTAAGGATAGTGACCCATATTCCTAAAATGATAGAGAGGAGAAGATGAGATAAGAATCATAAGATATACCTCATCTTCATACACTCAATAGTTGACTGAGGAATTTGATTAGTGTTAAACACATGGGTGATTTTGACCGACAGAAGAACTGAAAATAACGATTTTAAACTAACCAAACGAAATATGGAAAAGATAAAAATTAATAAACTCGATATTTTATACCTAAATTTTCGTATATCCATTAAATCACTTGTGTATTTAGCACTTTCCTATTGAATAGGGTTTGGAGTTTGAACAATTGAAGGACAAAATTTGTTTGGTTCCATGATACCTTTAGAGTTTAGAGTGGTTTCCGTTATAGAAAATTCTTTAGTAATTTAGAATTTTTTTTACTGTAAAAATGCTTTCTGATTATAAATTTTTTTTTCTGAAAAACTTGAGAATTCTACATTTTTGTATGATGTTAATTGTTAAATATCTAAGGCAATTTCGTTTACTTTGTCTCAATTCTCCAACAAGTAAGCGTAAATATGCACAAACTGCGTAAAATCAACTAAAAAAGAGACTGAAAGAAGGTAACAATTATTCACAAAATAAGGAAACTTTGTCATTAAACTTTCATAGTAGTACAAAAGATTATATGAAACTTTGCGAAAAAAAGAAAAAAAACAGAAGAGTATAGGAAGAAAAAGCCTCATCATCCTCAGTTTACAAAATGCCCAAAACAAAGCCAAAACTTTGGGCCTTTGGAGAGGGCTCTTGTCTCTGTGCTATCTCAGTTTCTTTTTTCCTTTGTATATTTTTTTTTTACAAATATCATTATTATTTTTTACACCATAAACCTCACTACTAACACGAAAGGAAATCCTAAATCTTTTTTTTTTTTTAAATTAGAACTGTGAAATGCATCTTCGATGGCAAGCTGTTGTTCTCTTCTTTTGTTGTTTGGTTTCCTCTTTCCAGACTTTGCCAATGTCTTGTGCTATTCTCACAGCATCAGATGATGCACCAGAGAGCCCTCTCCTTGTGAACCCAACTGCATAAAGCCCAGAATTTCCTTTCCAACCATGAGGAAATGGTGCCTTTGGTAGTCCATTTTTGGAGAAGAATTCACTTTCCTGTTTGCATAAATGGCCAAAACAAGATTAGCCCATTTGTCCAAAGATGTTACCAAGAGGAAACAAAACACCAATAATAGAAAATTACTTTCGAAAAAAAAAACTTATAGAATGTTCTTAAACAGTTGTGAGAAAGAAAAAAAAAACATATAGAAAGTTCTTAAACAGTTGTGAGGAAAAAAAAAAGGAAAAAAGAAAACCCAACCGACAAAACTGCCGCTTCTTTTGTCCTTAACATATAAAGAAACCCAAGAGGTTTTAACAGAACATGTTTTCTCACCTGAAGCCAAGAAGGGACATTGCTGCGGTACCCGGTAGCAAGAACAACTGAATCAATGTCAAGTATTTCTCCATTAACAAGCTCAACTTGAACATGTGTGAGACGTTTGATTCCAGGGACAACTTTAATATCACCGGATCTGATTTTCTCCAATGCACCAATATCTAAAACAGGGGTTTTTCCTTTAGCATTCTTTAGCTCCATTGGACCCATTGATGGCCTTTTTAGCCCATATTTCTCAGTATTACCAAGCATCAACAATGTCAAAATCAACAAGAGCTTGTCAACAAGCCATAATGGTAGCCATTTCATCAGCACAACAGCCCATTCAAATGTTGACTTCCCAAGAATTTCCCTTGGCAACACATGAACCTGTAAACCAGAAACATCCATTAGAACACAAATCCTATATAGAATTAACAAAATTTGATTATGTATTACTTCTTAAATTGTTTAATTACGAACTAATAATGTATGCTGATCGATAACTTACTGAGCTACGAACGACCATTGAAGGATTAGCATTGTGATTGCAAAGATCAAGAGAGACTTCCATGCCAGAATTTCCACAACCCACAACAAGAACTCGTTTTCCTCTGAATTTCTCTCCTGACTTGTACTCACAAACATGCAAAACTTCACCACGAAACTCTGTTAATCCTTCAATATTATCAGGAATCACACACTCTGCATTCTCACCAGTAGCCACAACGAGCCACCTGCAAATGTACTCGACTTCAGTCCTGATCGAGCCACTGGTGGAGACGGACTTCACCCTCCACAATCCACTGGTCTCATCGTACCTAGCAGTTTGCACGCACTCATTGAATTTTGGGTTGATTTCAAAATGCTTTGCGTAGGATTCAAGGTACTCAATGAACTGTCTCTTTGTTGGGTATTCAGGGAATTCATCAGGGAATGGTAATTTAGGGAGTTGGCAGAATTGCTTAGGGAGGTGAAGCTTGAGCCTATCATAGGTGCGTTTTTTCCACAGAGAAGCTATGCACTCTGCTCTCTCAAGGACAACAAAGGGTACCCCTTGTTCTCTAAGGCAAGCAGCTGTGGCTAAACCAGACGGCCCGGCTCCGACTATCACCGGACCGTTAACCCAAATGCATCTACTACGAGAGAAGAAATCTTCATGATCAACATGGCGAAACAAGTTCTCCATATTGAATTGATGACCAATTGCTCAAAATGTAATTAATAAGAGGAGGAATTTGATCTTATGTTCGTGTTCTGTTCTTGATTTGGCTTAAAGGGTATGTGAAAATTTTGGTGCTTTGAGAGTAGGATCAAATTGAGAGAAGATATTGTTGTAGTTGTCAATGAGAAGAGAAAGGGGGTGAGGGGTGCTTATATAGGGGAGTTTGCTATGGGAAGTGCGAGGGCGACTCTTCTGCTTAAAAGAAAAATGTGAGGAAAAACTTACACTTTTTATTTTTGCACATAAATTAAAATTTTTAAAATTTTGAGATTTAATAAAAATTTTCAATAATCAAATTTATATATATTGTAGTTTTTACTTCATTTTTTTTTTTTTTAAATATAGAGGTCGGACTTTGAAGGTGCATGTGATGACAATTGTGAGTTTAATGCGCTTTGAGGGCCATTCCCCAAATCATAAGCTTAAGGCTGCGTTAATTCTATTATTTTTTTATTATTAATTGTTATAATTAATTACATAATTATGTTATTATACTATTTCTTGCTTAAACAATATTGAAGAAGGATTAGCAATTTTTTAGTGAATTATTTTATTCTTCTCTATTGGAAAACTTTTCACTATCAGAAGATGTGATGAGGTTTGAATAATTTTTTGTTTGTTTTAATTTTTGAGAAATTATATGAAGTAGCTTTGTATAAAATAAGCAATATACTAGGAAAACTCTTCCATTTACCCATGGATGCATACATCTTTGTTGTGAAAAACCAAATGTGCATGTAGATTTTGTAGCATAGTTTTGAGATTCTTTATAATTATTGTATATTATTTATATGCTCCACCAACTCATTGAATTTTGATGGAATCAATGATACAATGGAGAGCGATGCATCAAGACCTCATAGACTTGAGGTTCATTGGATATCAGGAGTATTTTTGAGTAAAATTACTAAACATGGTTTTTCTTATTTCAACGAATAAGTAGTTTTACAGGTCAATTTGCACATAACGTACTAAATTCATTTATCTATATGAATCAAACAACCTAACTCCAATAGGAACGGGTGACCTTCAACATTGAATTCATTTTGTCAGATGAGCTATCCTCGCGATTGATTATATGTTCAAGCAAAAAATTAAAAAGAGCAGTTAAAGTGATACATCATTTTGATTTTGATTTTATGGCACAGAAAGAGAATTTTCAAGCCCATTTAAGCTTTTGAGTTGATAAATCAATAAATAAAAGAAAAATCTCTAGAATTTAGATGACCACGTGGCATAGAGTACTGACTAGGATACAGCCACGTGGAGGGATGAACCTAGTTGCAAATAGGGTGGGCCTCATATGATCACAAATTTGGAACCCCACAAGCCTCCAAAGCATTGGGATTGCGACTTGTAAGGCTGTTCCGGCCCACAAAGCCCATTCTGCCAACCGTGATCCACACCACACTAGGGACATGTCTTGGCCCCACGTTTTGTCCCCAGACACATTTTTCTTGTACTTGTTTACATCTAACACTCGCTCTCTACCTTCCAACCAAACAAAAATTCTACTCCACCCTAGCTTATCCTAGCTAGTGCTTGTTTTCAAACCAGACTTTATTTATTTATTTTAAAAATAATAAAAATATGCATTTAAAATACATTTTTTCTATAAAAAAATTTGAAGAATTTTCTACAACTAGTATCCTTATAACTTTCACACTTGTTAGCTTAATTATATAGCTAGGATTTATCATTTAAGTTATAGGGCACCACTTTTTTTTTTTCTTTTCATCTTTCTAAATCATATATATATATATATATATATATATATATATATAATAGGGAACTTCCAATGAATCAAATCACCTAATTAAGAAGATTAATTAATGTCACTTTTACACTACTTAATCGTCGATATCAACAAGTTTGTGATCATTCACTTCCTGATGAAGATGGTTATTAAATACGTATTATCTTTTTATTTTTATTTTTTGAATGAATATAAAATATCTATATTACCTTCGAAGCTAGTGGAAGAACATTTTAGAATTTATTTTAACATATAGCTTAGAAAAATGCATTATGATGTTATAATACTTTTTTTTTCTCTTGTTACTATATATCATACACTTGATATATAGTACAAAATGATATTGCCTAGCTAGCTAGTTTAGATAGATGAGTGACAAAAAAAATAGCTGTTTTTAATTTAATGAGTTATTAGTGAGAAGTTAAAAATACAAGTATTATAAAAATGTTAAAGAGATAGTTGGGTTATCAATATGACGAGAAAGAGTTTAATTATTTTTTTATATTTTAACAGGAAATGACAAGGTATATGCAATTTTTATGCAATAAATTGAATGAATTAAACGATTAAAGTTGAAAGTGCTCAAGGCATAAGAAAATTAAAGCATTAAAAGAAATCTTGGGTTTTACATCTGTTAAAAAATGCATTAACAAAACCATATATTGAGTTAAAGTTTAATCTTTTACTTTTAGTGGGGGAATAATCCTAATGATAAACATTATGAACTGTGATGATCACCAAGTACTTTTGGATTTAGAGCATGCATGAATGCGCATTATGGTATTCAAGAAAGAAAGAAAAAAAAACCTTGATCTTCGCTCATTGCACGTACATGGGAGGGTTGATCTATAAAGGCAATTGCTTTTGGTATCTAATTGAATAGTTGTTAATTTGACACGTGTCCTCATGATTAAGGAGTAAAGTGCGTTTTGAGCTTTTCCTAAGTGGATTATGATGGTGACTAATTACATTAATACTTATAATTAAGTTTGTGAATAAATTCATGGAAAGGAGGAGATCGAGGGAAGCATGTGCATGAAACCTTGAATTCTATGGAGTCTCTCCTTTTCATGGAAAAATTGGAAGCTATGTGCTTGGCTTTTCTAAGGTTATGCATTTTAAATTTGCTTTGGAATGAGTATACTACTAGTAGAATCATCATCTTCTAACTTTGCTTTTAGTCCCCTTCATTTCCAATTTGAATAAACAAGCTTCCAAATGCAAACATACAAAAGAACACATATGAGAGAGAGAGAGAGAGAGAGAGACTAATTACTATAATTATATATATCCCATGCATGATCTGCTAGGGATATGTTATTCCTAGCCTTATACCAGCCTAGCAATGCTCCACAGCCAGCTTGCTATTTTTAGGGTATATATATATATATATATATATATATATATATATATATATATATATATATATATATATATCGGTAATGCTTTTTGGCCCATGAAACGGGTTTGCATCAGTGTTTTTAGAAATAAAAGTATTGGACGAGATGTTTTTTCTCGAGGCGTTGGGCGTAAGTCTTTTGAATACGTTAGAGCGTTTCAAAATTTTAATAAAATAATATTAATTAATTAAAATAATAAAAATAATTTTAATTAATTAATTAATTAATTAATTTTTAGCAAAGTTTAATACTTTACTAACTTTTTATAGTATGATAATTATAATTTTATAAATATTAATATATATTTATATATAAATTATATGAAGTATAACTTATATTTTTATATTGTTGTAACTTGTAAGTAATTAATTAAATAATTTGTAATTATTATTAAACAAGATAACATATATTATATATTTATGAAGTGTAATAATGTTACAACAATAACACTAGTTTTGTGGCTAAGATCTATGATAATTATTTCACTGGTGTATGTCCCGGGGCCCCAAGCAAAAAGACAAACACCCAGCAAAAAGAACACCCAAATTTTCACGTTTTGAAGCGTTTTTAGAACGTCTCATCCCGGACATGACCAAAATCCGCCTTTTAAAACACTAATATGCATGAATCTGTTGTAGTAAAAAAGGACATTCAGTAGCTCGTTACTAGTGGAGCTTTCCCAAAGTTTGATTTGGTTGTCCTTACCAAAATGTCTGAATATCACTGCCTGTAATTCTTTTTTCTAACTTATTCTTCTTCTTTTTTACCCTTCTCTTCTTTTGTAGAAAGATCCTAGGGCTTTCATTCGATTTTGCTTTCTATGGTCGGCGGTACTTACTAGGAAGCTAGCATATTAATTTTTGGTGGAATATCTATCATCTCTAAAGCTGGAATCACTGATTAAATTAAGCAAAAGTTTTACTAAATCTATAATTAGTTTTTAGTCACGCCTGAAGGAAAAGTGCTTCAAGAAAAAGGCGAAATCATTAAGGATATCACACTGGCTTCTTCCAAGTTTCTTAGACTTGCTGCTGGAACAGTTTGCCAACTTCACTAAACAGAAAGTTAGCCCACGAGTATCGTTTTATGCAATAGGCGGTGCCATTATTTTAATAGCCACTCTCCTTTTCGGCTACTAATTCATAAATTAACCATATTGTTAGTGATATAAATATGTATACATGTGTGTATGAGTATGAGTGGATTGCACGATGCCATTTTATGATCAATGACATTAATCAGTAATCTCTTTCATTGGTAAATCTTCCTCGATCTCATGAATTGTTCTAGTCAAACGGGTAGGGGTCGGTAAACCCCCACCACTCTTGCAGCGTTAGTAGTTAAGATAATTTTTGCTGATAATAAATAGACGGTTCTGATTATATATTTTTTCAAAAGATAAAAGCTAAATCCCGATATAATTTCCTAAGCACAACTGTAGAATCAGGTATAATTTGGTCATCCCTAGCTAGAGGGAATTCACTTAGCTAGCTCGTTAATATTGTAATTAATTTGCAAAATATTGTTGATTTTCTCTTTAAATTTAAACTAAGTCTCTTCAAGTCTACTATTTTCTTTTTGGTCAACCTGAAGGAAGTGAGAATTCGTATCTTTAATTAGTTGCAGAAGAGATATTAAAATTTGGGTTAGGTTCAATTCATGATTAATAAGGGCCCTATAAGATTGCAAGAGGTTGTATAATAATCTTGATATATAAACCCTTTTTAGACTTCTCTCTCTCTCTCTCTCTCTCTCTCTCTATATATATATATATATATATATATATATATATATATATATGCATGATTAAAAACAAGTTGAAATAATGTTTAATTAAATACTCTCATTATTGTTTAGCAATATTAAAATTAATTCAGTACTTTCTGGTCAGTGGTCACCCAATCATTTAAGCTACATGCATAAAGGTAAATGCCTCTCCCTCCACTAAATAAAACAACAGCCCAAAAAGCAAATATATCATAGTAAGATTTTAATTACTACTCCTTAAAGTTTTATTCTAGGGCTAGAGATTAATATTGTGGTTATATATATATATATATATATATATATATATATATACACACACACAAACAAATGCTGATGAGCTGATAACTATGAAACTTTGCTTATATAGCTAAGAATTAAAAATCAAATGAGCTTACAAGGTGAAAGAATATGGTCACATGGCAACATGAGAACTTTTGAAGAATATATGATAATAAACTCATAAAAGAACAAAGAACATCTTAACAAATCTATATGAGTATATTAGAAGTTTTTTCAATTTAATTTATTTTGAGTGAATATCTATTACAACCTTAGAAAGATTTAGAAGATCTTCATGTTCAAAACCATCTCTCTTGTTTTATTCTTGTAACATGTTATGGCGTTGTTTGGATTGATGTTTAAGTTGGATTAAATCACACTATTTAAAGTGGTTTAAAGTTTTACCTTAAACAACATTAAACAGTGTAAAAACCTTAAACCATTTTAAACAGTATGATTTAATCCAGTTTAAACATCAATCCGAACAATACTTATATCTCTCCCTTACATGCAATTAGCAATAAAAACAATACTACCAAATAATTCTAGTTGGAATATTTCATTTCGTGTGTTTGGATTTCTTCAGATATATAAAAACATCAAAATCTTAGTAAAAATGATTGGCACTAAATTATATTTTAATGATTAGTTCTTGAATGGGATTTTTGTCACAAAGGGCAAGATTTATGACAACATATGTGGTCAACCTATAAGGGAACCAACAATTTCTTTATTTATTAATTCCTCTCCAAACCATTAAATAAACGGAAGTATGGTTCAAATAAAAAATAAATAAATTAAAAATGGAAGTAATTTTTGCTAATAATTCTCAAAATAAATAAATATTGGAGGTATTCCTTCACCTCTACATTTTTTTTTATCCCTTAATTCGTGGTGTGAATAAGATTCGATTTAAAGTTTTTTTGCATTACAATCGAATAGAGTATAAAAACTTCTTAATGATAGAATTCTTAAAATTTAATTCCCAATACAGCCAAGTTTCAGCTCTAACAAAGCTGAATAGAAAAAAAAAATACAAAACATTGTTATTTATATAAGTCAGTATCGCAGAGGGCGATTCGTCTTTCCCACACTTCATAACAAACTAAGCAAATCCATGTAAATGGTGAGTCCAAACAATAAGCTTTTGATAGATGAACAGATTTTCTGAGAATCCTGATTACTTAATAATTAATTGAACAACATTATATATACCACCATAACTTCAATAAATATGAAACCCTATAATTATTAAAATCCAATCAAAGTATAAATTACAATATATATAAAGTAGTAGTTGAAAAATATAAAATCCATATTCATTTGTTAATCACATGGACTAGTTTTTCTTAAAAGAAAAAAACATAATAATAATTAGAACAATAAGAGTATAATATGTCAATGATAGAACCAATTAATGAGGGGGATGTTGTTGTTGTTGGTTGATTTGATCAATCATAATTGAGCTTGAAATGTGGGTGACCTCGTTCCCCTAAGTGACTTCATTCCTTGCTTTAATTAGAATCACTATTCCCAACGGCTATGTTCGGTTGATGAGGGAGGTAAAACAGTTTGAATGAATGAAGCTTCCAGTCATCTCTCTCTCTCTCCAAATACCATGTTAGGGGCATTGCATCTGGCGCAACCAAAGCGTTGCATGTGGCAACAAGCTTCATATTTTACTTGGTTCAACGTTGAAGAAAACAAAAATGCTGATCCATTTTTTTATGTGAATTTTCAATTAGGGTTTTCTTCATCCTAGGTGCCGCCCCCTGCCCCATGTTATTAGCAAAACCCTAATTAACAAACACTCCACAAATAGATTTAGTTTTCCAAGTTGAGTGAGAGAGAGAGAAAGAAGAAGAAGAGGGTTTTGATTAAAAATGGGATTAGGGAGTTAAACATGTGGTAGAACCTTAATTAATGAGATGTGGCTGCACTTGAAGAAAAGCTTTTTGTTCATGTCCACATGAAATTCTATGGTAATTAATAACAAACTTAGGTCAAAAATATATACTCATATACCCTTTCCAACATTATGGTAAACTAATTAATCGTTTGTTAATTGTGCTTAATTTTCCTAATAAAGCTTATGATTTGACTAACGCCCGTAAGAAGTTCTTAATATATATAAACTTAATTTCATCTAATTGTATGATTTTTTTTTATAAGTAAAAGTATATTAAAAACTAAGAACTCATTTACAACGAATATCTATAACATAGAAATCCTACAAGATTTAATAGATATATCTCATTCACAAAAAAAAAAAATTATCTTTAAACAAAAAATTAAAGACAGTGAATCAATTATCTTTAATTACATCAAAATTTATTTTAATTCCATCAAAAGCTTTACGATTCATCTCATTCTACACAATACAAAAATATTCTAATCATATGATCACGGTTGCTTTGACTAGTCCATCAATTATTTTTTCAATGTGTATATATATACATAATGTAGATAACTAATTAAGAAGGAATATACTAATATATTTTAATATAGTCTCTACAATTTCATATGCCTAGCTAGCTACCGTGTGCATATGGTAGATCAAAGAATCAAAATGACTAACTAATTAATAAATATTACTCCTATAATATTACCTTACTTTAATTATTTTTTTTCCTATATATAATATACATTTCTACAATATATAACATACCCTATAATTATAATATTGTTCATTTCCCTAGAAAATTTTCACGAGGTGGAGAGAGAGATAGGCATGATCGATCCATTGGAATCTCGAGGTTTCCTTTAAGAGGCCAAGTTATTGGAAACTCAAAAATGTCTACGTGGGTGCTTTAGCTACGAGAAGATTCATGCACATTTCCACGTCGATTAAGAACCCCATTCTCATTTGCTTTGGTCCATCCAAAGCTGGTAAGCTATAGTCATATATTATAGTACTGTTGTATTTTCCAATAACAAAAAATACTTTTATATTTTGTATTTTTAGTGTTCTCACTTCTCCATCGTTTTTCCTTGAAAAACTAAATTGGTTTAGAAGAATGTTAGGTGGGTTTTAATTAATTTTATTTATATATATATAAAGTATTTTTCATAAATAATCATATTTTATTATAAACGGAACGCGTTTACCCTGTTTTTATAGCACATGATAGACATTTGTACTTACTGTAATATTGATCATCGCTTAAAAGTGATCAAAACCATTTAAAATTTGATTTTTAATACTTAAGATGGATTGAAATGTAAAATAATCAATAATGTAATAAATAGTATTTTATTTTTTAAATTTTAAAAATAAAAAAATTACAATATATATTAAGGGTATGATGTAGCTTCAAAGCTCTCTTAAACATGGTATAGATAACCAAGTTTCTAACTGTAATAACTGCTAGCAAATAAAATATAAGAATGGTATTTCCTCAAGAAAAAAAAAGAAATATAAGAAGGGTAATAATTTCTCAGCTACAGGGAATCATTATCTTTGAGAACATGACTAAGTGTTTAATTACCAAAATAAACGAGAACATGACCAAAGGATTATAAGCTTAACTTCGATCGAGTCATGAGAAAGTTTGACTAAGGGAAATTCACAGAGAGAGGGAGAGAGTGAAAACACATCAATTAAAGGGTTAGTGTTGAACCAAATTGGAGTGGTGGCCCACCGTTCTGACGGTACAGTTAAATGAGACCACATCATTTTTCATATAGGTCAAGAAATTCGGCGACATAACAATATTTACAAGGAATGGCATTTATGAGTAAAAATCAAGGCCGACAAAGGAAGAAGCCTATCGCTCTTCATTCAACACAACCTTTACTTTTAAACATATTAATCTGTTGTGAGTAAAATTGAAGGTATGTTATATATGTGCCCTGTGGGAATGAAAGTGACTTACTTGGACTTCTTTTATTGAGTCCACATCTTCTTCAATGTCGACAACTTTTGGAATACACACATAGAAATGAATGTTTGTTTTTTTTATTGGTAATAATAAATTTTTTTTTTTATTCGAACAAATTTTTTTTTCACTGTGTTTTCATAGATCAAAACGGTGGATGAGGTGTTTTCCTTGGGACTGAGCAAAAATAACCTCAAAAACCTAACCCAACCTGAGCTAAAACCTAACCAAAAATTTAGTTACCAAAATAAATGGTTAGTATTTTTTGTTTTTTTGTTATTGTTCTTGATTCTTAAATATGTCGCTTAACCTCTTAACTTAACCATATTAAAATTATATATAATTTATAGTTACATATATATATATATATATATATATTTGATAAGTATATAATTAAATATATATTATATATCTAATTACAATTGTATCCTTTTGCGTTATAACAATAAATTAGACTATTATGTTTCAACTGTTGGAATTTTTTTATATAATTGGTGATAAAAACTAAATAGATAATTTCAAAATATATGCTTGTAGAAATTAAAATAATTTTAACACAATATAAATATATGATATTAAGCAATAATGTATAATAAAATAAAATAAATAATTAAAATAGAGAAAATAGAAGGAGCTGGCCTGTGAGTCGCGGAAAACCACTGTCCTAAAGCCGTTATAGCCTCCCTACGTGCAGATACAAATGGCTAAGACCGACTCCAAGATAAAACTCAGGTGCTTGCAGCTTTGCCTATGTGCACATCTATTGGGAAGTGGGGTTGAACCGAACTAATCAAGGTTGCCCAAAAATGCAAATATTTAGAAAGTAGAAACAATAAAAGAATCTGAAAATTGTGTGTTTTAGAATCTTGAAAATCTTGGTATTTATAGGCACAAATGAGCCTAAGAATTTAATTCAAAATTACAAACCCTCAATTTATTGAGATTAATCACAAATTTGTAACTTTCAATTTATTGGATATTTTAAAATAGCCAAATAATGACTATTGAAAAGTCATTTGATAGTTACAAAATGTGTAACTCTCAATTTGATTATTATATTAAAATGGCAAAATAATAGCTATTAAAAAACCATAAATAATTGTGAGGAATTTAAAAACTTTTCTAACAATTCTTCACAAGTTTTAAAATTTCGAAACTCAAAACAAACAAAAAAATAAAATGAAATATAGAAAGTATATAACAGCAACTCTAGTACTATGCAATAGGTGCAAAAATCTTCAGGACTTGAGCCTACACTTAGTGTTGGTAGTATTCATATGAGGGAACCGTAATGGACTACGCTTTGAATTAGGTCCCTTGACCAGACTTCAACAAGTCACACACAATACTTGATATAGGGTCAGGTTCGCGGGTTAGCGCTATTAATGGCCATGCGCTCTTATCTTGATTCTCATGAAAGTCTCTGAGGAATAGCCCAATCACATTGTTACGGCCTCACGACAACTCTCACTTAGGTAAGCCTCCAAAGTTACATGTGACAAGTACCTCGCGACAATACCTGCTTCGGTCTCATTAATGGTAAATACAAATCCTAAACATCACACTAATAAGCACTATCACCTTAGGGATGGGAAGGAGATGCTCTTATAGAGAATGTTCCTCAAAAGTAATGCTAAAATTGAGTTATGCACTGCAGGTTGTTTTTACCCACTGAAACTTCTTCATAGGATCTCCAATCACAAAGGTTGCGTTATCCCTGTTGGTGACTCCCTATAAGCTAAGCCCATCCCCCTCGATGTATCAAGTATACCCCTCATAGGTAGACCTTTAGTCAAGCTGTCAGCTATATTCTTTTCAGATATCACAAACTCTAGAGATATAACACTTATACTCAACATTCCTCTAACTGACTTATATCTCATTTGAATATGTTTGTACATTTTCTTATTAGAATGATATTTTCGTATAAGATTTATCACAACTTTACAATCAAGATGTATATATATAGAGGGCACAACTTTGTTCACAAAAGGAATATCCACCAATTCTTATTTTATTATTATTATTATTTTAACCACTCAACCTCTATACAAATTGTATCTTGAGCTATTAACTCAGCCTCCATAGTACTTCCATAGGGTTTCATCTTTTTCTTGAAAACCTACTCACAACCTATAGGCTTACTGTAACAACCCATCCCGGGTTGGCCACCCCCAAGACGGTGTCATCACATTTTGAGAATCATAGTACGACACATATATGCAACAAATACTGACAAATTTTTTTTATTTTGATCCTCAACCCTCAACAGGGGAGATAAGTAAATCTGATATTAATTTACACATAATATACAACGTAAGATGCATGAATATTTACAAATAAAATATTTATTTCATTTTCTCACTAGTCTGAGGATATTGACACGTACGTAGCTTACAGAATTTCTTTCGTATGACTCTCAACCCACCAGATTATTTGTCCTGTCTGCTACCTAAAATCATTGTACAATGAGGGATGAGCTTCACAAACTCAGTGAATTAAATTTACTAAAAGTATTCCAATTTTATAAATAGCCCGTTGATATTTAATCATTTATTTTTTTTCCTATAACTGGATAAGAACATAATATCTAACATTTAAATACTTCTCATCTTATCATATTTCTATGTCTTTTCTCTTTTCTTTTCTTTTTTTCTCACTGTAACTATTTCTCTGGGAGACTTATCCATCTATAAATAAATTCGCAATAATACACCACACACCAGTATTTCAATAATGCAAGCAATAATTAAAACAAATGCAATGCATGAATGATTATGATGGGAACGTCTTCCTACCTGTCGACAGGTTGTTATTATCTTAGACCGACCCCTTCTCGGTTCTTTACAGCTTATCCCAGCTGTCACGATGTTCCTTTTAATTCCAGCATATACCGGCTATCACAGAGTCCCTTTTAATTCCAGCATATACCGGCTGTCACAGTTATTCCATTAGACTGGTCCATTCCTGGTTCTTTCTGTTATCTTATTTAATGCATATACATATGAACGATGATATGAAATATGCATATGAATAGTAATATAAACACCACATGAACTCAAAATATTTAAATTAACTATCCGGTCTTTCCTCAACTTTTTGCTTAATAAATTTCACAATTTTCTTCTTCTCATATATCACATAAATTTATTTACCAAACTAGTCAAAATCTCTTTATTATCATCATTATTAAATCAATTCATTATTCTAATAATATTTCTTTTCACATAATAATTTTCTACATGTCCAATATTCATATCATACATATCAATTTAATTTTTATCTACCACCTAGCATAAACTAATAATTTATTTTAATATTATTACTAGATATTTGATTTTTATTTAGATTACTTAAAGTAAATCCAACTCACCACGTAGCACTTAAAGCTACCTGTGGATTACTTCCTTGCATTTCTTGTTCTTCTAAAAAATTTCTCCTGGATGCTGGTCGTTACCACATGACATAATATTTATGTTAAATTTCTAATTATTTCTTCAATTCTTAAAAAACCACACCCTTTGAAAATTCTCACTTTGAAATCCAGGAAATTTCATAAATGCTAAAAATTCAAAAATAAACATTACGTTATTACCTTCTATTTTTCCGAAAGCTTCTCGTAAGAATTTCCACCGTAAACCCTTTCAAAATTTTGTTATTTCAACATTTCTTTCGGTCCCCAGGTGTTTAAAGAAGATGCGTAATGGAAGGAACTAAACGAGTTGGGTAAGGGTAACTTAACGTTTACATATAAGTGTAATATATATAGACGATTTGCTGCAACAGCAGCTCACAATTGCTTGCCAAAATGCATTTGGCAACTTCTAAAAACTCACCACCTATATGCCTTATTGTAACTTAACCAAGGCTTGTAAAAACACTTGGCAATCTCAAATCAAGTTGGCAGTAGGTGGCTGCCACCTGCTGCCACGTTTCACTGTTTGCACTTCTTTTTTTTTAACTTTTCAGTTTTGTCTTCTTCCCTCTTTTGCAGTCTTCTGCTGTCTGGGACGTTCAGGTCCTAGATTTTTTTTTTTAGAATTGCTTTATTCAAATAATAATAAACCTTTCACATACATAGAATTTATTTTAAATTCCATGTTATATTTATTAAATTACTTCTTTACCCTTATTTTACAAATACAGGTATTACAATTCTACCCACCTTACAAAAATTTCGTCCCCGAAATTTCTTTACCTAAAATCAAGAAAAGAGTTGGGGGTAATATGTCATCATTCTTGTTTCATGCTCCCACGTGACTTCTTCGGCATCTTTATTTCGTCATAATACTTGAATCAAAGAAATGACTTTATTGCACAAGACATATTCTTTTCTGTTTAGGATTCTGACTGGTACTAGCATAAAAGTCAAATCTTCCTGAATTTCTATTACTTGATTCGAGACACTATGGGATTCATCGTGTAAGTACTTTCTCAACAGTGACACATAAAACACATTATGTAATTACTTTAATTCTGGAGGCAAATTCAAATGATATGCTACTGGTCCAATTTTCTCGATCACCTCATACAACCCACAAATCTCGAGCTTAGTTTTCCCTTCTTCTTAAATCTCAACACTCCATTCCATGGAAATATCTTCAAAAATACCTAATCATCAACTTGGAACTTGAAAGGTCGTCTTCTTTTATCAGCATATCCTTTCTGTCTGTTCTGAGCTGCTCTGAGGTTCTCCTTAACCAGTTTGATCCTCTTAGTAGTCAAGTCTATCATTTCTAGACCATATATCTTTCTCTCTCCAACTTCTTCCTAACATACTGGAGTTCTACACCTTCTACCATACAAAGCCTCAAAAGGTGTCATCCCAGTACTAGTTTGATACTGATTATTGTATGCAAACTCGACCAATGGCAAATAAACATCCCAGCTCACTGAGAAACTCAGCACACTTGACCTCAGCATATCTTATAGTATATTATGAGGATTCTCTCCGTCTACCCATCAGTTTGTGGATGAAAAGCTGTACTAAACTGTAATTGCGTACCCATAGCTTCTTGGAAACCTCTCCAAAATCGAGAGGTAAATCTAGAATCTCTATCTGACACGATACTCAAGAGTACTCCATGTAATTTTATTATCTCTACTACATACAATTCAGCCAACTTTTCTGGACTCCAAGTAGTTTTAATAGGAAGAAAATGTGAAGATATAGAAAGTCTATCCACTATAACCCATACAGCATCATGTTCCCTCTGGGTGCGGGGAAAACAAGAGCCAAAATCCATACTCACATTTTCCCATAGCCACTCAAGTATTGGAAGAGGTTGTAATAAACCTGCCGGATGTTTATTCTCATACTTTACCTGTTGACAAGTCAAACATCTAGCAATGTATTCTCCTACATCCTTCTTCATCTCTGACCACCAATAATTATGTTTCAACCCCTGCACATCTTATTATTACCTAGGTGCATGGAATATACAAAATCATGAGCCTCTCTTAGTATCTCCTTTCTCATCTCCACATCATTGGGAACACAAATTCTATGCCCCAATACTACCATACCATCTTCTCTAATTCTAAACTCGGTCGGCTTCCCACTCAACACTTCCCGCATGATTTTCTCTATCCCCTCATCTTTACCCTGCAGTTGTAATAAATGATCAATAATAGGAAATTGTATCACCATATTTGCCATTAATACTCTTCTATCGTTGACATTCAATTGCATCCTCATTCTTTTTAATTTTAACATCAGGCTAATATTATGACTCCTAATTACAGCTAATCTCCCAATAGTCTTTCTACTCAATGCGTCAGCTACTACATTAGCCTTTTATGGATGATAATGAATTGTACAGTCATAATCACAAATCAATTCCATCCACCTCCTATGCCTCAAATTTAATTCCTTCTGAGTTGGTAAATGCGTCAAGCTTTTATGATTAGTAAAGATTTCAAACTTGGCTCCATATAGATGGTGTCTCTAAATCTTCAAAGCAAAAACTATGGCAGCCAATTCTAAATCATAGGTTGGGTAATTCTTCTCATGGTTCTTCAGTTACCTAGATGCGTAAGCTATAACTCTCTTATGTTGCATCAATACATATCCCAACCCCTGATGTGACACATCATTATAAACCAAAAATCCCTCATCACCAAAAGGAAGAACTAATACTGGGGTTGTAGTCAGTTTCTCTTTCAACAGCTGAAAACTCCTTTCATATTCCTCAGACCACCTAAACTTCACATCTTTCCTGGTCAACTTAGTCAAAGGTCCAGTAATCATAGAAAAATTATGGATAAATCTTTGATAATAACCAACCAACCCCAAAAAGCTTCTAATTTTAGTTACACTCGTGGATCTTTCCCAATTCAACATTACTTCTACTTTTTGTGGGTCAACTATTATCCCCTCTTCTGGCACAATATGCCCCAAGAAAGATATTTCACTCAACCAGAACTCGCACTTTGAGAATTTCATATATAATTTCTCTCTCCTCAAAATCTCCAACACTATCCTCAAATGTTGCATATGCTCCTCTTCATTCTTAGAATATATCAAAATATCATCAATAAACATAATCACAAATCTATCCAATAATGGTTTAAACACTCGATTCATAAGGTCCATAAATGCTGCAAGAGCATTGGTCAACCCAAAAGGTATTACTAAGAACTCATGATGGCCATAACGTGTCCTAAAGGCAGTTTTAGGCACGCCCTCCTCCTTATCCTCAATTGATGATAATCCGACCTCAGGTCTATCTTAGAAAACACTTTAGTTCCCTATAACTGCTCGAATAAATCATCTATCCAGGGCAAAGGATATATATTCTTGATGGTGATCTTATTCAACCGTCTATAATCAACACACAACCTCAGTGTCACATCATTCTTCTTGACAAGTAACACAGAGGCTCCCTAGGGTAACATACTAGGTCGGATGTTGTGAGTTTTAAATTACTCGCAAGCGCACGAGTCGTTTGTAATATAGTGTTGTGCAAGTGCGAGGTCGAATCCACAGAGAATTGCGTTGTGAAAATATTTTTATCTAAACTAAGCCCATTTTAACCTAGTTCCAAGTTTTGAATTGTATTTTGGAAAACAAATATAAACTAAACTAAATTAATTTAAAGACTAATGATAAAAACACTAAGGTTTCTGAATCCACCCCACCAAAGTAAATCATATATTTTCATGTTCTATATAAAAATAATCTATCAAAACATTCCATGAATCCAACTTTAAACAAATCACAATAAATATCCCAAGTAAACCAAAACAATCCAATGTATCCGCTTTTAACAAATCACAAAGGATATCCAATTTAATCAAAAATGATTCGATGTATCCATCAGATGAAACACATGGAATATCCAACAGAACAATTTAAACGCAACCAATCGTAAGATTTTACTCAAATAATTGAACGTAACATTTATAGTAAAAAAATCAGAATTATATAAACAAATCTGAAAATATTATGCCAAACAATGGCGAGACGTCATCTTCAACCTTAGCTGAAGATTTTAGCCACTCATAATCATGAAACTAAAGTTCATAATAACAGTGCTAAACATTAAACTTTAAAACTAACAAAAGCAGTAAATTAAAAACTGACTATACATGGGGAGAAATTCCACTCGTTGTTGGGCGGCGCTTCCCCTTGTGGTAGCAAAGCCTTCGAGATCCACCAGAATGCTAGCAGAAGTCCTCAAGATTACACCCCGAATGATGAAGGGAGATGGGGCTTTTATAGGGAAATTCCCGTAGTACAATGTGTTTCAAATTCGATGTGGGATACTGCTCGAGTGCGATCGATCGCAGTCTGGTGCACTCGAGCGCATACTGGCGCACTATAAAGCATTTTAAACTGATGTGGGATATGCGAGTGTGCACTTATGATCGATCGCAAGTCTGGTGAGATTGAGTGCACTAGACATCTTCAGCTTGACCCTTGTCTACTAAAACTGTCATAACTTTCTTTATAAAAATTATTTTTACAAACCGTAAAATCCCTCAGAAAATAGACTTCCGGATATTTCCAAGCATATATGGCTCATCTTCTGGTTCTTCCTGAATCAATACAGTAAAATCCACAAAAATAACTGTTTTGTACAGGCAATTCTAGCAATTTTAGTGAAACTCCTTTCCCAGTGCTTGTAAACCTGAAAAACAACGAAAAAACTCAAAGTAACAAATTACTAAGGTAACAAATGTAAATTAAGTGGCCAAAATATGCAATATTTTTCACTCATCAAATACCCCCAAACTTATAATTTGCTAGTTCCTTAGCAAAACAAAATAAATAAAGAAAACTAAATGGAAAACAAAGAACATAAAGATAAGTTCATCACTCATGATATCCAAAAATTTAAGGAGCACTCAAAACCATGATATTCATTCATGAGCAAGCTTAAAAAATATAACCCATCTTCGCAATGAATAGGAATTTTAAAACCTAATTACTTACAAGAGGCAGGCTAAGACATCACAAGCTTGAATCAATGTAAAGTGAATTAGTATATACAGATGAGGTTTCCAAATAATTTCAATGTACAATATATCCATGTCTCAAGATTCACAGAATTTCTCATCAGAATGAACAGCAATGGCATAGTTTTATTTTATTTTTTATTTTTTTTATATAAGGCTCTGCTATATTGAGTTCTCTTAAGCTTTCTAATTTACCCATGTATCAAGTGTTGAGTCAACAACTCCCAAACCAGATGGTTTTAGGGCATTAGGTGTAAAGATACCCTTAAGGACTTATTAACTCGAGTAAAAAAGGCTATGAAACTAAACTGTCCTTAACGCTACCAAGCAAAATTTCCACATTTTGACGTGAACACTCACTACTTACTGAGGTAAGAGGTCCAGTTACTCAGCAGAAAATTTTGCAATGATCACTATGAACAAAATTCCCACCTTTTGACGTTAACATCCATTGCTTACTGAGGCAAGAGGTCCAGTTACTCAGTGGAAAGTTTATTGATGATGATCATTATAAATATTAGTAGTATTATTTTTTTTTCTCCCTTTTTTTTCATACTTTTCTATGCCCAAGTGTTTATCCAACAAGTCATCCAGTTTCAGTTAAGATAAGGAAACATACATATTAAAATCATATGTCATACCTCACACAAATATGTGCTAATGTGCTCGTGTTAGATTGGCTCAAACATGTGAATTCTCAAATGCCTAAAGTAAGTAACAAAGTTTTAAAACTCTATCATCAAATCATGTGTTCAAAATTTTAAGCTCACCAATGAAATCATATCACAATATTTGTTTAGATCAACTAAAATTTCAAAATAACATGAGCATGCATTTACCTTCTTATTTTTTTTAAATGAAGAAAAAACAACAACAAATTAGGACAAAGTGTGTGTAATATGTCTCCCATACCCCCAAACTTAAATTACACATTGACCCCAATGTGTGAATAATATGGAAAGAGCTAACATTGGATATGAAGAACTATCTGGACTTAGTGTGGCTCATAGCATACCCCCAAACTTGAACTGAAGTACACATTGTCCCTGAAAAATAAAGACTGGAAAACAAAAATACTGGAAACAAACATTAATCATAAATATGTAAAATAATAAGTAAGCAAAAAGGATATGCTGTGGGGTGCCTCCCATGAGCGCCAAGTTTAACATCTTCAGCCATACCCAATATTAGTAACCATGCTCAGCTAAGCGCTCCATCATCTGATCAATAAATGGGAGTGAAAAATGATCTTTCCTTGTGGCAGCATTCAACTTACAGTAGTCTATACATACTTTCCATCCTAACTGAACACGAATTAGCACCAACTCATCGTCCTTATTCTTCACTACCGTCACTCTAGCCCGCTTGGGCACGACATGAATCGGGCTCACTCACTTGCTAATAGAGATTTGATAATTGATCACTACATCAAACAGCTTTATCACTTCAATCCTCACAACCTCTTGCATAGCTGGGTTTAGCCTTCTTTGTGGCTCCCTCGATGGCTTGACATTCTCTTCCAAACATAACTTGGGCATCACTATCGAGGGGCTGATTCCCTTGACATCCTGAATAGTCCAGCCGATAGCTTTCTTATGCTCTCTTAAAACGTCCAATAATTTTTTCTCTGGAGTATCAACCAAATCTGAAGCTATAATCATAGGCAAAGAATCTGCTAGACCTAGGAACTTATACTTAAGATTGTTCGGTAAAGGCTTAAGTTCCTTCTTGGGGGGTTCAGGTGTTGTGGTCTTCTCCGTCTCACTGCTCTTTTGAGAAGCAGACTCCAAAGTAGCATTTGCTTGCTCAAGTAACTTATCCAAATCCAAATTTTCTCCAAACTGAGCAAAGTATGCCTCCAGGGGGTCCTCAATCCTTGATTCACCCACAGTCTCCTCTGTCTTACTGTTCTCCCGAGGAGCAGACTCCAAGATAACAGTTCCTTACTTAAGTAACTTATCTAAATCCAAATCCTCTCCAAACCGAGCACAGCATGCCTCTACACTATCCTCAGACTGCTCTCCTTTCTTGGGCGCTTGTAATCTCTAAGGATAAGGCGCTTTAGGTACAAACGATCAAGGAAGATCTTTAATAGTAGGTGTGACTGTAGATGGCTCAGTATCTTTTTTCTCTTTGTTGCCACTGTTGTAGTATGTGGCTCATATTGAGTGAAACATATTTACAGCCTTTTGGGCTTGGAATTTATTGTCTTATTGGCAGGGAGGATCAATAGGTTGGGGGTGCTGGGATATTTGAGGAATTTTTTAATACCTCTATAAGGCTAAGGTTAGTATAAATATATATGATGTAACCATACTTTGATATAGTGAAATTTAATCGCTGCTCGCTCCGGTGGATGTAAGCATACTGCCGAACCACATTAAATCTGTGTGTTTAGTTGTTTTCCCTATCTCCTTATTTTTCGTATTATTCATCATAATTGTTTGCACATTTCACAACAATTGGTATCAGAGCCCAGGTCACAATGTCTGGGATTTCTTCTGCGAAGTTCGACATGGTCAAGTTCGATGGATATGGAAATTTCGGATTATGACAGAGGAAAGTCAAGGATTTGTTAGTGCAGCAGAGTATGGTGAAGGCGTTATACGAAAAGAAGCTGGAAGGTATGGACGACATAGATTGGAAAGAACTGGAAGCAAGGGCTGTGGCAACTATCAGGCTTTGTCTGGTTGATGATATGATGTATCACGTCATGGATGAGGAATCCCCGGGTGGCAGTTTGGTTGAAACTGGAAAGTCGGTATATGTCCAAGTCGTTGACGAACAAGCTCTATCTTAAGCAGAAACTGTATGGTCTTAAGATGTTAGAGGGCTCAGATCTGAACCAGTATATCAACGTATTCAACCAGATTATCAGTAACTTGAAGCGAGTTAATGTGAAGTTCGAAGATGAAGACAAGGCGTTGATGTTACTGAATTCCCTACCAGCTTCTCCTACGTATGAAAATTTGGTTACAACTCTGATGTGGGGGAAAGAAACTCTCAAATTGGAGGAGATCACAGGTGCTCTATTAAGTTTTCATCAGAGGAAGAAAGCCAGTGATGAGAATTTACAAGGTGAAGGGCTTGTGGTGAGAGGTAACTAGGAACGTGGGAGAAACAAGTCCCGGAGCGGATCGAGTAACAATAAATCTTGATCTAAATCTAGGAAGAGGAAAGACATACAATATTTTAAGTGTGGAAAAGGGGCACATGAAACGAGATTACCCAGATTTAAAGAAGGGAAATACAGAGAATAAAGAGGGTCCATTAAAGTCTGCGTATGTAGTGGAAGAAGAAGACTCAGAGAGCGGTGACGGGGATATGTTTTCTGTTTCATCCAGTTCAGATCGTCTCACAGATTCTTGGATTCTGGATTCAGCATGCTCATATCACATGACACCAAATAAAGATTTGTTTGATACTTACAGGTTAGTGAATTCTGGTTATGTTCTGATGGGTAATGATGCATCATGCAAAGTTGTTGGAATATGGAATATCAGAATTAAAATGTTTGATGGTGTTGTTAGAACGTTGTGTGATGTTAGACATATACCAGATTTAAAGAAGAATCTGATTTCATTGGGCACTTTAGATTGTAATGGGTTTAGTTACAAGTCTGCAAGTGGAGTAATGAAGGTGAGTAAAGGTGTCTTAACAATGATGAAGGGATAGAAACTAGCAAGAAATATTTATACACTAATAGGTACCATAGTTGTAGGTAGAGTTACAGCTATAGAGTATGAGTCAGATAGAATAATCTTATGGCATATGAGGTTAGGTCATATAAGTGAGCGTGGGATGATAGAGCTTCATAAGAGAAATCTATTGAAGGGTGTCAGAATATGTAAGCTTGATTTCTGCAGGTATTGTGTTCTTAGGAACCAGAATATGGTGCAGTTCAAGACAGCCACACACAAGACAAAGGGAATTCTTGATTATGTTCATACAGATGTTTGGGGGCCAGTAAGGGTAGCATCACAGGGAGGACATATGTATTTCGTGAGTTTTATTGATGACTACTCACGAAAGGTTTGGGTGTACTTCATGCGGCATAAATCAGAAATGTTTGCCAAGTTTAAGTTGTTGAAAGCTGAAGTAGAAAACCAGACAGGAAGAAAGATCAAATGCCTCAGGTCCGACAATGGTACTGAGTACACAGATTCAAAGTTCATGGGGTTGTATGAGCAGCATGGGATTAAGAGACACTTCATAGTACTCAAGATACCACAATAGAACGGTGTAGCGGAAAGGATGAATAGAACAATAGCTGAAAGAGCTCAGTGTCTCAGGTTGAATGCAAGGCTTGCAAAAAAATTCTGGGCAGAAGCAGTGAATATGGCATGTTTCTTGATTAACAGGTCACTTAGAGCAGCACTAGATGGGAAAGTAGCAGAGGAGGTGTGGATAGGCAGTGAGGTAGACTACTCTGGTTTGAGAGTGTTTGGATGTCCAGCCTACGTGCATGTTCCTAATGAGAAAAGATCAAAGCTTGATGCGAAGTCTAGACGATGTATCTTTCTGGGGTATCAGAAAGGGGTGAAAGGCTTCAAGCTCTGGGATCCGAAGGCAAACAAGGTGGTGATCAGAAGAGATGTGGTTTTTGATGAGAAAGCCATGTTGCAGCATACTCAGGAAGAAGAGAAACAAGTGCCAGAAAATTACAGCAGAAATGAACATATGGTGCAGGTGGAGCTAAAGACACATGGTAAGGAAGACAATGCTCAGAATGCAGGGAGCTCTAGTTTAGAAGATCAACAACATCGTAGTATAGCTATAGACAGGCCCAGACGCATTATCAGGCCACCCACCAGGTATGATTTTGAAGATTTGGTTTCTTACACACTCATTACTAGTAGCGGGGATCCTATTACTTTTCAGGAGGCAGTACACAGCCAAGAGAAGAGTAGATGGATGGGTGCTATGGTGGAGGAGATGGAGTCTCTACATAAAAACCAGACATAGGAGTTGGTGGAGCTTCTAGAGGGGAAGAAAGCAATAGGATGAAAATAGGTGTATAAGAAGAAAGAAGCAGTATCAGAAAAAGAGGGAGAAAAGTTCAAGGCTCGTCTTGTAGCAAAGGGTTACTCACAAAGGAAAGGGATTAACTATGATGAGATTTTCTCCCCTGTGGTTAGACACACTTCCATCAGGGCAGTGTTGGGTTTGGTAGCGCATTTCGATATGCAGTTGGAGCAGATGGATATAAAGACAGCTTTTTCTTCATGGTGATTTGGCAAAGCTGATATACATGGCACAGCTAGAAGGGTTCAGTCAGCCTGGACAGGAACACTTGGTCTGTAAATTGAGAAAATCACTTTATGGGTTAAAGCAGTCTCCGAGGCAGTGGTACAAACGATTTGACTCCTACATGATCCAGATTAGCTACAAGAGATATGAGTATGATTGTTGTTTTTATGTGAAGAGCCTTGATGATGGTTTATTTATTTTTCTGTTACTTTATGTGGATGATATGTTGATTGCTGCGAAGAGTATGAGTGAGGTCAACAAGTTGAAGCCTTTGTTGAGCAAAGAATTTGACATCAAGAAGATTCTTGGAATGGAGATTCATAGGGACAGAGCTTCCAAGAGATTATGGTTATCTCAGCGTAGCTATGTTGAGAGGGTGTTGGAGAGGTTCAGTATAGATAATGCAAAACCAGTGAGTACACCTTTGGCGAATCACTTTAGATTATCTACCGCTCAGTGCCCAAAGACAAATGATGAAGTTTAAGATATGTTAAAGGTTCCATATGCTAGTGCAGTGGGGTGCTTGATGCATGTTATGGTTTGTACAAGACCAGATTTGGCACAAGCCGTCAGTGTGGTGAGCAAGTTTCTATCAAATTCCTGACGACAGTATTGGGATGCAGTCAAGTGGATTTTTAGATACTTGAGGGGTACTACAGATTATAGTATAATGTTTGGAAGACAACATGGTGATCCTTCAGTTATGGGATATGTGGATCCAGATTATGGAGGGTATTTGGATGATAGGAGGTCTACCACAGGTTATGTGTTCACCCTTGTGGGGGGCCTATTTGTTGGAAGTCCATGGTTCAGTCTCTAGTTGCACTATCTACTACTGAGTCAAAGTACATGGCAGTGGCTGAGGCTGCCAAGGAAGCTTTGTGGCTTACAGAGCTGGTCAAGGAGCTGGGTATTCAACAAGGTGGAGTTCAGTTGCATTGTGATAGTTAGAGTGCCATTTATTTGGCAAAGAACCAGGTGTATCATGCGAGAACTAAGCACATAGATGTAAGGTTTCACAGGATCAGGGAATTGGTTTCTTCTGGGGAACTATTGCTTGAAAAAGTTCACACTTCTGAGAATGCAGCAGGCATGTTGAGAAAGTTTGTTACCACAGATAAGTTCAAGCATTGCTTGGACTTGATTAATGTCTCTAGATGCTAGATGGGAGGCATCCCAACCTATTGTCCCAAGTGGAGTTCTAAGTTATGTTTTTTTTTTCTCCTAAGGGGTGGATATTCGCCAAGGTGGAGATTGTTGTAGTATGTGGCTCATATTGAGTGGAACATATTTACAGCCTTTTGGGCTTGGAATTTATTGTCTTACTGGCAGGGATGATTAATAGGTTGGGGGTTCGGGGGTATTTGAGAAATTTTCTAATACCTCTATAAGGCTAGGGTTAGTATAAATACATATGATGTAACCCTACTTTGATATAGTGAAATTTAGCCACTGCTCGCTCCCGTGGACGTAGGCATTGTTGTGAGTTTTAAATTACTCGCAAGCACACGAATCGTTTGCAATATAATGTTTGTGCAAGTGCGAGGTCGAATCCACAGGAATTGCGTTGTAAAAATATAATTTTATCTAAACTAACCTTATCTTAACCTAGTTCCGAATTTTGAATTGTATTTTTGCAAAAGAAATATAAACTTAAACTAAATTGGTTTAAAGCAAATGATAAAAAGACTAAGGTTTCTGAATCCATCCCGCCGAAGTTAAGCATATATCTCAATATTCTAACAATAGCCTATCAAAACAATCTATGAATCCACATTAAAACAAAAAACAACAAATATCCCGATTAAATCAAAAGCATCAAATGTATCCACTTTTAACAAATCACAAAGGAAATCCAATTTAATCGAAAACGATTCGATGTATCCATTAGATGAAAAACAAGGAATATCTAACAGAACAATTTAAACACAATCAATCATAAGATTCTACTCAAATAATTGACAGAACATTTATACTAAAAAAACCATCAGAATTGTATAAACAAAATTGAAACTAATATGCCAAACAATGGCGAGGCTTCACCTTCAACCTTAGTTAAAGATTCTAGCCACTCATAGTTATGAAACTAAAGTTCATAATAAAAGTGCTAAACATTTAAACTAAACAAAACAAAATGAAAAGAAATATTTACTATACAAGGGAGAAATTTCACTTGCTGTTGGGCGGCGCTTCCCCTCGTGGTAGCAAAGCCTTCGGGGTCCACCAGAATGCTAGCAGATGTCCACCGGATTACACCAAATGGCTCAGGAATTGCACCCCGAATGATGAAATCAGATGGTGTTTATATAGGGGGAGTCTCGAAGCACTATAGGTTTCAGATTCGATGTGGGATACTGCCCCGAGTGCGCTCGATCGCAGAATAGTGCGATCGATCACATTTGCGCTCGATCGCAGGTCTTGTGTGCACGATCGCCTGTGCGCTCGATCGTGAGTCAGGTGTGATCGATCGTAAGAACACTGCACTGCAAAGATTTCGATGTGGGATATTGAACATGCGCTCGATCGCTAATGCTCTTGAAGCTTGACATCTCCTGAAATGCTTCATTTTCTCCACAAAACCTATAAAAATACAGAAAACACATAAAATAAAGTGAAATAATACAAGTTAAGAACCTAACAAATATAAATTAAAGGGCTTAAATATGCAATATTTAAGACTCATCAGGCATACTACCGAACCACGTTAAATCTGTGTGTTTAGTTGCTTTCTCTATCTCCTTGTTTTTCGTATTATTCATCATAATTGTTTGCACGTTTAACAACAACCACTTTCTTGCCCATGCTGCAGAGCGGGGTTCTCTTCCACTTGATTGTCCACTTGTCTTCCATACCTCAATGTGACAATCGCTTGCACTTATTCTTTCCCGTGCATAGGAGTTGATGAATTTCCAACCGAAAACTGTTCCTTCGGGTTGGGCACGGGTTGACTATGGAACTTTTCCTTCTCTTCTTCACTCAAGTGACTTGCGATTTGACCCATTTGACTCTCTAGCTTAGCAATCACTTGGGTGTTTACTATTGTTGCACTCCTTACTTCGCTTATGGATTGGCTGGTCATCTTCCTGAAATCATTGAGAGCATCCTCCAATGACTGTGAAACCGATGTCGGCGCTTGAATGAGAGCTTGGTAAGCGGGTGACGGTGCTGGATAGGCTGAATGACCATAACTTGGAACTGGTGGAGGAAATTCGGGAGGGTATTGATTGTGAGCATGATAAGGGGCTCCTCCCTGATTCATCAGTTGGTTCTGCGTCCATGAAAAATTTAATTTTCACAAACCAAACAACTCTCCGGTAATGGCGTCAAAAAACTTTTTGTGAGTTTTAAATTACTCGCAAGTGCACGAGTCGTTTGCAATATAATGTTGTGCAAGTGCGAGGTCGAATCCACAGGGAATTACGTTGTGAAAATATTTTTTTCAAAACTAAGCCTATTTTAACCTAGTTCCAAGTTTTGAATTGTATTTTGCAAAACAAATATAAACTAAACTAAATTGATTTAAAAACTAATGATAAAAACACTAAGGTTTCTGAATCCACCCCACCAAAGTAAAGCATATAACTTCATGTTCTATATAAAAATAATCTATCAAAACATTCCATGAATCCAACTTTAAACAAATCACAACAAATATCTCAATTAAACTAAAACAATCCAATGTATCCACTTTTAACAAATCACAAAGGTTATCCAATTTGATAAAAAATGATTCGATGTATCCATCTGATAGGTGCTTAAATATTCATATTTAAGCCCCCTTATTTACATTTTTTAGGTCCTTAGTTATGTTATTTTAGTCCATTTTACTTCATTTGTGTGTTTTACATGTGTTTATAGGGTCTTGGAAGAAAAGAAGCAGTTTTGGCACTTAAAAGAAGAAGCCTGGAAATCCTAGAGCAGTCTCTAGTCAAGCTGCGATCGATCGCATCATACACTGCGATCGAGCGCACATTGCGATCGTGCATACACAAGAAAGATCGAGCGCACACTGTGATCGAGTGTAAGACGTGTGCGATCGAGCGCACATGTACAGGCGTGAACAGTAAACTGCAGAACCCTATTTTGGAAATAAGAGAGTTTTTACGGTTTAGGAAGTCTAGGGTTTCCTGCACCTTCTAGGACTACTAAAGCCCTATAAATACACCTGTAAAGCACACACAATTCACCACCTCTTAAAGATCACTTTTATCTTTTGCTGAAGCTTGGAGTTTTAGGCTTTGGAGAGGATTGACAACCCGTCTCCCTAGTATTCTTCGGGTTTTATATTTAATGCTTAGTTTATATATGATGTTTATTTTAGACAGCATGTGTAACTAACTTTCTTATAGGGTTCGATTGAAGCCCTAGTTACGCTTTCTCATATATTTATTCATTGATAAATCTTTGCCAATAGCCTTTATTATGTTGCTTAACTTGATTAATGCCTGTGCTTATTTAAATTCCTCATATGTATGTGTATGGCCAGTGTATGCATGTGGTATGGACCTGTTAGTTAGATTAATTTGGATGACCGAGTTCTGGGTCTAACATTAGTAACGAGGGATATCTTATCCGGATACCCGAGTTAATCAACATGGGAAACCAGGAGTAGATACCATGCCCTAGGTCTCATGTGGTTGTCGATTTCCATAGTACTTATGCTTTCTTAAGGAAAAACTCAAGCAGATACCATGCTGAATCCCTTAAGGAAGAAAAAAGTTAGAGTAGATATCATGCCTAACTCGTTGCTTAGGGAGATCAATAGCTTAAGGAGTAGATACCACCAGTAGGTATACATGATAAGGCTAGTGCACTGATACATTATACAAGTGGGAAAGTATGGCTAGTGGTGGATATTAAAGTCCTATGTCTTTATTATTATCACTCCCATTCAACAGTTATTTTATTTCTTGTTACTTTAAAGAAACTAATTCTAAAAATTGAACTTTACCAATCCCTGTGGAGATGACCTTGCTTTCGCACACTACACTACACTGTCGACCTTGCGCACTTGCAAGTAAAACTAGTGCGATTATCTGCTTAATTATTTAGGTATATAATCGTCCAACAAGTTTTTGGTGCCGTTTCCGGGAATTGCGCTAAAGTTTCTTTTAGAATTACTTTCGTTTAATTATTATTATTATTATTATTTTATTTTCTATTTACCATCTTTATTTTTATTTTTCATCAAACCCTAATCGATTTCTTTTTTGTTTAAGGTACATCAAACCCTAAATCACACTTTCTGCAATACTTGCGATCGATCGCAGCCTTCTGTGCGATCGAGTGCAAATAGGCCAGAGAGTTACCCGAGCAGCAGAGTGAATTGCTGCACTGAAGCTGGTTTGACCTGATTTATGTACGGACTTCGATCCCGACATCCAACATTCTTTCTCTTTGATCCCGAGCTTGAACGGACCATCCGACAAAGGCTTAGGGACAACTTCGAGGAGAACAAAGAAGAAGTCGAGAATGAAACACCAATGGCGGAACAGCTCGAAAACCAGTAACCACCTGCACGAGTACCGATGAAGCACTCCTTCATCCCACGGAACATTGATCAACCATCATGCATTGCATATCAACCTGAGGCGGCGGGAAACTATTACATATATCCGCAAATATTGAATGCTTTGACTCATTTTAGGGGAACTCCTAATGAAGATCCACACTTGCACCTCCTAGAATTTTTTGGTCTTTGCAAGTTCCAGCACATACAAGGCCTAGACCAAGAAGGAATAAGGTTAATTTTGTTCCCTTTTTCCTTGAAAGATAATGCTAAACGATGGTATAATTCTTTGCCTGTAGTTTCCATCCACACTTGGGACGAGTTGGCAAGCAAGTTCCTAAGGAAGTTTTTCCCAGCCCAAAAGACGAGGCAAATGAGGAAGGAGATCCAGTCCTTCCAACAAAAATATGGAGACCTCTTTTTCGAAGCATGGGGACACTTCAACGAGCTGCTAATCAAATGCCCACACCACAACCTGCCTCAAGATGAATTGGAACAAGCCTTTTATGAAGGTTTAAATGACACTAACAAAAGTATTGTTGATTCAGGTTGTGGAGGAGTGTTGATGGAGAAAAGCAGTGAAGAAGCGATGGAACTCTTCGAAACCCTCAGTGAACACACTCAGCAGTTCTCCTCTAGAGGTAGACAATGAGTCAAGAGCAGAGGTATGTATGAGGTTACTCTGAATAGTGGACCATTTGCCCAAATAGCTGCTTTGGAGAGGAAGCTAGATACGAGGCTAGATATGATTGTAAAAGCCATGACTTCTCAAAATGCCTCATCTAGCCTACCATCCACCCCACTCCAGGTATGTGCAATATGTTCCCAATACGACCATAATACTGATACGTGTCCTTTGTAGTCACCTGCAGATACAGAACAAGCAAATTATGTGGGACCTAATAACTATCCGCCGAAGAACAACCCTTATGCAAACACATACAACCCTGGATGGCGGAATCACCCAAATTTCTCGTGGAGCAACAATCAAAACAGTCAAGGGCAGCACAAAAACTTCCAACCCGCAGCCCAAACTGTTTCTGAACCAAAGAAGAATGGCCTTGAAAGTCTAGTGAGACAATTGGCCACTCAGCAGCAGCAATTAATGACGACACAAGAACAGTTCATGACTCAGTAAAAACAAACCACTGCGGCACATGAGCAAGCAATTCAAAGACTAAAGGTACAAATGAGACAACTAGCTAAGGAGCTCAGTGGCAGAAAGCAAGGAGAGCTCCCTGCTCAAACACTACCTAACCCTGGGGGACATTAACAATTAAACGTTGTGACAACCCTGAGAAATGGCAAAGTAATAGGGTCCGATGAATCTGCAACAGCATCCAAAGAAAACCATCGGCGTAAAGGGTAAGTGAAACGGAGAAGGTGAATGCTCCACCCTTCCCGCAAAGGTTAGTAAAACAAAAGAAAAACAACAAACTAATTGATATTTTTGAAACCTTGTGGAAAGTAGAGATTAATATTCCTTTGTTAGATGCCATTAAACAAATTCCTGCATATGCTAAATTTTTGAAAGATTATTGCACTAACAAAAGGAAGTTTCAGGAACATGAGACGGTTGCCTTAACCGAAGAGGTAAGTGTTGTGCTTCTAAGAAAATTACCCCCTAAACTGAAAGATCCGGGTAATTTTACTATTCCTTACAGGCTAGGTGACCAGCTGTTCGAGCATGCACTATTGGATCTAGGAGCGAGTGTCAACCTGCTGCCATACAGTGTATACGAGTCACTAGGTTTGGGGGCGCTTCAACCAACCTCCGTCACTTTGCAATTAGCGGACAGAAGCATCAAATGACTGAGAGGTATCCTTGAGGACGTGTTGGTAAGAGTAGGTAAATTAGTTATACCTGCTGATTTTGTAGTATTAGATATGGAAGAATGTACTTTACCATCACCTCTCCTCATCATCCTAGGACGCCCCTTTATGATAACTGCTAACACTAATATTAGTGTAAAAAGGGGTGTAGTCATTATGAAAGTAAATACTGAGGAGATAGAATTTAAAGTATTTAATACATCAAAATCAGTCAATGAGGATAATGAATATTCTAATGTGAGTGTTACACAAGATATTGTTAAGGTAGTTTCTCAGGTCCATCACACTATTCAACTGGAGACCATCCCCAATCATAAAGACACAAGAATGGACATTAGGCCAGAGGAGGACAATGTGATTAAAGACGTCAATAAAGCTGTGCACCTTTTCACAAACACACCAAAGCCTTCAAGTAAGTATGTTACTCAAATTGAACCTCATGCACTTACTGATACTACCATTCCTTATTTTATTGACCAGACATCAAAATGGGAGATGAAGCAACCATCAAAAGCACTTGAACCATCTGATGTGGACTCTAAGTGCTTCCTCCCAACCAACTAGTACTATGGCACGAGAGCGCTTGAGCAGTTTATATTTGATTACTCATACAGCTCAAGCGCCTCTACTGAGGTTAGTGGTACTGAGGCCACTAACCAATGGTAAGGTTGTACTATTCCAAATTTATTATTTTTTAGCTAAGGTAAGTTTTTCTTTTTGTGCATGCACACTGATTGCGATCGATCGCAGCATTCCATGTGATCGAGCGTAAGAGTGCGATCGAGCGTGCCAGTCAACGTGCTTGAGCGCACAAGTGCGATCGAGCGCAACCCGCGTGCGATCGAGCGCACTCGTGGCAGAAGGTTCAGATATAAAGTCTAAACACTTTCATTCATACTCACTCACTATCTCACTGTTCACTCACTCCCTCTCGCACAAGACTCACAACCTAGTTCTCACTTACACTCTCCACTTCACAATCACCTCTCATTCACAACCTCCATCACCACCACGTCCCCCTCTCCATTACACATTCCATACACAAGGTAAGCATTTCCATTCACACATGAATTTTTACATGTTTCATTTACACTTTCAGTATCAATGTATGTTATTTGGTATATGATTGGATATTTCTTGATGTTGTAGGAGGTTGGGATCACATTCAAATCCTCAAGACCATAGCTTGGTCTTTTGGTGCACACGACCTGTTCGAGGAAAAGCCTGACCGTGTGCGATTGAGCGCACAGTACTTGCGATCGAGCGCATAGCACTAGTGTGCGATCGAGTGCACCAATTTGAGATCGATCGCAAATTAGGCAGAAGCAAACAAAAATATGGCCAAACCATCTGCTTCTACCTCCAGTGCATCCAGCAGTCGTACCTCGTCATCCCGGCCCAGCATCGAGCAATGGAAGCTCTTGTTCGAGACTGCCTTCGCCATCGATGAAGTATTTAATCACATGGACACCACTCAATAGGCTGTCCAAGCTTTCGACAACGAGGGTTGAAGAGGTTGTTTAAGCCAGTTTGCTCCACTGCTTACTCCCAGCTCGTAGTCCAGTTTTATGCAAGCCTATCATTTGACTGCAGCAGACTGGGAGTACTCACTTCTTCAGTTCGGGGTACACCCATCGAGGTAACTAGTGCCGATATAGCCGCTGCCCTTCATTGCACCGATGAGTCTCCTCCTGAGGACACCGATATCGATGAGCAGTCAGAGTCCTTTGCTCTGGCTGAGATCGTTACATACATGTGCGCTGGCCAGTACACCGACAGATATAACAATGCAGCCAGCCGGTCAAAGTTGCCTCCATGACTTTGGCTCGTCGACACGGTCCTACAGTGCAATGTGTGTCCATTGGGGCACAAGACACAGCTGCGAGACCAGTTTCTCTAGTCCTTATATGTCTTCCACATAGGCCACTGGTACTCCATTCTGGCTATCATTTGGAGCTAGCTACACAAGTTTTGGGATCATGTTCATGGCCGTCAGACCACCACGGCCAATGCATGGGGCCTCCCTTTTCCCTTCCTACTCTCATACATACTTAAGAAGAAAGGGATAAAGGGGACCTCCAGCGACGGACCAGTGCGAGAGCATCCCTTCTTCAGGAAGGCTCAGTGGACACACAGCATCTCGCACATGCCTCGAGGACTCCCAGCACCTGCTCCAACAGCTGAGAGAGTTGAGAAGGATCGTATAGATACCGAGTCCCCGGTCATTAGCCCAGTACGAGAGGAGGACCATTCAGACATGGGACCCACCGAGTCCCAGCACTTTCTAGCTGAGCTGTTCTCCTTCCGAGGCGAGGTCTCTACCGCCACCACACTCATGCATCAGCGCATCGATAGTTTGGAGGCATGATTTGCACGGTAGGAGGCTATGTTGCAGGCTATTCTTAATCGCCTACCTCTGGCACCCGGTACCTCTTCAACTGCACCACCTGATGATCAGCAGTGAGAGGATACCACATCTGGCTGAAGACGTTAAACTTAGCACTTATGGGTGGCACCCCAAAGCATATCCTTTTCTTAGTTTATTTCATTTTATTATTCATATTTCCTAGTTTATTTTTCTATCTGTTTATTATTACTTGTTTCCATTTTATGTTTGTTTCTCCTTCTTTTTTCAAGGACAGTGTGAGTGCATCCAGTTGAAGTTTGAGGGCGTGCTACGAGCCATGCCAGCCATCAGTTCTCCATCTCCCAGGTCAGCTCCTTCCATGCTATTCACACATTGGGGACAATGTGCAATTTAAGTTTGGGGGTATGGAGACACATTCACACACTCACTATGTCCCACATTTTTCTATTTTGTTGCTATTTTCATAGATAAATGCATGTTCATTCTGTCCAATAAACTTTTTTTGTGATGTAAACAAAACTTTATGATTCGACTTCATCAGCGAGCTGAACACTTTGAACATGTAGGCCAATAATCAAGTTTTGAACTTAGATCACTGCCTTTTAGACATTTAAGGATTCACAAGTTTGACCTAAATTACCACAAGCACACTAGCACATAACTGTGTGGGGTATGACATGTTATTTGGATGTGTATGTTTCTTTTGCTTAACTGTGAACTAGATGACTTATTAGATTGACATTTTGGCATATAAAAATAGAAAAGATTGATTAGTGCTCAAAAGAGAAAAATAAATGCTCATAATGATCATTAAAAATAACTTTTTGCTGAGTAACTGGCCCTCTTGCCTCAGTAAGCATTAAGTATCACGTCAAAAGGTGAAAAATCTTAAATAATCATTAAAAAGAACTTTTTGCTGAGTAACTGGACCTCTTGCCTCAGTAAGCATTGAGTGTCACGTCAAAAGGTGGAAAATTCTGAATGGTAGCATTAAGACCAGTTAGTTTCGTAGCCTTTTTTACTCCAGCTAGTAAGTCCTTAGGGGTGTCTTTACACCTAATGCCCTAAAACCATCTGGTTTGGGAGTCATTGGCTAAATGCTCGTTACACGAGTCAAAAAGAAAGCTTAAGGGAACTAACTTGGCAAAAATCTCACAAATAAAATAAAAGAAGAAAATCTATGCCATCTTTGTTGACTCTAATAGGAAGTTTGGTGAATCTTGAGTCATCGAAACACTACACATTTGAATTACTTGGAAACCCAATCTTTTATGTACTAGTTCACCACACATCAAAGTCGAGCTTGTGATGTCTTAAATTGCCTTATGAAAGTGATTTGCGTTCAAAACTATTATTCATTGCAAAAATATGTTTATATCTGTTAAGCTTGCTTATGAATGCACATCATAGTTTTGTGTTAAGACTTCAACTTTTGTGGACACTATGAACATTGGATCTATCTGTGTATTGTTAATTTTCATTTTAGTTTTGTTTAGTATTGCTAAGGGACTAGCAATATGTAAGTTTGGGGGTGTGATAGGTGCTTAAATATTCATATTTAAGCACCCTTATTTACATTTGTTAGGTCCTTAGTTATGTTATTTTAGTTCATTTTACTTCATTTGTGTGTTTTACATGTGTTTATAGGGTCTTGGAAAAAAAAAGCAGTTTTGGCACTTAAAGGAAGAAGTTTGGAAATCCTATAGCAATCTCTGGTCAAGCTGCGATCGATCACATCATACACTGCGATCGAGCGCACATTGCGATCGTGCGCACACAAGAAAGATCGAGCGCACACTGCGATCAAGCGCAAGACGTGTGCGATTGAGCGCACATGTACGGGCGTGAACAGTAAACTGCAGAACCCTATTTTGGAAATAAGAGAGTTTTTACGGTTTAGGAAGTCTAGGGTTTCCTGCACCTTCTAGGACTACTAAAGCCCTATAAATACACCTGTAAAGCACACACAATTTGTCACTTTTATCTTTTGCTGAAGCTCGGAGTTTTAGGCTTTGGAGAGGATTGACAACCCGTCTCCCTAGTATTCTTCGGGTTTTATATTTCATGCTTAGTTTATATATGATATTTATTTTAGACAGCATGTGTAACTAACTTTCTTATAGGGCTCAATTGAAGCCCTAGTTGTGCTTTCTCATATATTTATTCATTGATAAATCTTTGCCAATAGCCTTTATTATGTTGCTTAACTTAATTAATGCATGTGCTTATTTAAATTCCTCATATGTATGTGTATGGCCAGTGTATGCATGTGGTATGGGCCTGTTAGTTAGATCAATTTGGATGACTGAGTCCTGGGTCTAACATTAGTAACGAGGGATATCTTATCCGGATACTCGGGTTAATCAACATGGAAAACTAAGAGTAGATACCATGCCCTAGGTCTCATGTGGTTGTCGATTTCCATAGTACTTATGCTTTCTTAAGGAACAACACAAGAAGATACCATGCTAAATCCCTTAAGGAAGAAAAGAGTTAGAGTAGATACCATACCTAACTCGTTGCTTAGGGAGATCAATAGCTTAAGGAGTAGATACCACCAGTAGGTATACATGATAAGGCTAGTGCACTGATACATTATACAAGTGGGAAAGTATGACTAATGGTGGATATCAAAGCCCTATGTCTTTATTATTATCACTCCCATTCAATAGTTATTTTATTTCTTGTTACTTTAAAGAAACTAATTCTAAAAATTGAACTTTACCAATCCCTGTGGAGATGACCTTGCTTTCGCACACTACACTACACTGTCGACCTTGCGCACTTGCAAGTAAAACTAGTGCGATTATCTGCTTAATTATTTAGGTATATAATCGTCCAACACCATCAGATGAAACACACGGAATATCCAACAGAACAATTTAAACGCAACCAATCATAAGATTTTACTCAAATAATTGAACAAAACATTTATATTAAAAAACATCAGAATTGTATAAACAAATCTGAAAATATTATGCCAAACAACGGCGAGGCTTCATCTTCAACCTTAGCTGAAGATTTTAGCCACTCATAATCATGAAACTAAAGTTCACAATAACAGTGCTAAACATTAAACTTTAAAACTAACAAAAGCAGTAAATTAAAAACTGACTATACATGGGGAGAAATTCCACTCGTTGTTGGGCGGTGCTTCCCCTCGTGGTAGCAAAGCCTTCGAGATCCACCAGAATGCTAGCAGAAGTCCTCAAGATTGCACCCCGAATGATGAAGGGAGATGGGGCTTTTATAGGGGAATTCCCGTAGTACAATGTGTTTCAAATTCGATGTGGGATACTGCCCGAGTGCGATCGATCGCACTCTGGTGCGCTCGAGCACATACTGGCGCACTACAAAGCATTTTTAACCAATGTGGGATGTGCGAGTGCGCACTTGCGATCGATCGCAAGTATGGTGTGATCGAGCGCACTAGACATCTTCAGCTTGACCCTTGTCTACTAAAACTGCCATAACTTTCTCTAGAAAAATCATTTTTATAAGCCGTAAAATCCCTCAGAAAATAGACTTCCAGATCTTTCCAAGCATATATGATTCATCTCCTGGTTATTCCTGAATCAATACAGTAAAATCCACAAAAATGACTGATCTGTACAGGCAATTCTAGAAATTTTAGTGAAACTCCTTTCCCAGTGCTTGTAAACCTGAAAAACAATGAAAACAACTCAAAGTAACAAATTCCTAAGGTAACAAATGTAAATTAAGTGGCCAAAATATGCAATATTTTTCACTCATCATCGGATAAACTGTTTATCTAGCAACTCCTGAAGCTAAACTTTCAACTCTCTCAATTCAACAGGGGCTATTCTATAGGGTGCTATGGATATGGGTGCTGATCCTGGAATCACTTCAATAGAAAATTCAATCTTCCTATTGGGAGGCAACCCAGTCAACTCTTTAAGGAAAACATTAGAAAAATCCTTTACTACCAAGATATCTTCTAACTTTCTACCCTCCTTGTTAGAATCCACTACATGCGTCAAATACCCCTCATAACCCTTCCTCAACCATTTACTAGAAGTTAAGGCAGAAATAAGACAATTAGCAAGTATCTTACATTCTTTTTGAAAATTAAACTCCTTCTGTCGGGGTATCTTGTAGAAATAATTGGTGATAAAAAGTAAATAGATAATTTCAAAATATATGCTTGTAGAAATAAAAATAATTTTAACACAATATAAATTAATATATGATATTAAGCAATAATGTATAATAAAATAAAATAAATAATTAAAATAGAGAAAACAGAAGGAGCTGACCTGTGAGTCGCGGAAAGCCATTGTCCTAAAGCCATTATAGCCTCCCTACGTGTAGGTATAAATGACTAAGACCGACTCTAAGATAAAATCCAAGTGCTCGCAGTTTTGCCACCTACAATGTGCACATCCACTGGGAAGCAGGGTTGAACTGACCCGATCAAGATTGCCAAAAAATGAAAATATTCAGAAAGTAGAAACAAGAAAAGAATCTGAAAAATTGTGTCTTAAGCTCTTGAAAATCTTGGTATTTATAGACACAAATGAGCCTAAGAATTTAATTCAAAATTACAAAATTTGTAACTCTCAATTTATTGAGATTAATAACAAATTTGTAACTTTCAATTTATTGGATATATTAAAATAGCCAAATAATGGCTATTGAAAAGTCATTTGAAGGTTACAAAATGTGTAACTCTCAATTTGATTATTATATTAGAATGGCCAAATAATGACTATTAAAAAATCATGAATAATTGTGTGGAATTTAAAAACTTTTCTAACATCAAGACCAATGTAAAATAGCTTACAAGTAAAAACCCCAACTCCTTAGTTCCTATAGCGTAATCACTAAATCATAATCAGACTTGAACATTGATGATTAAGGGGGGAAACTTGGAGGAAAATAGATCAGTTGTTTAATGTTTTGGTTATTTTAATTTTTATTTGAAAGTTTGTACTTTGTAACTTATTTTGAAGTATTTGAAAGTGAATCAAATGTTAAATTTTTTAATATGGATTGATTGAATTAAATTATGCTTTGATTAGTATAACTTTCTTGAATTGATAAAATTTAGTTTTTTGGTTAACCGTGATTAGCTGTAAAATTTTGATAACGGAAGCTAACCAAAAGTGTGATTATCATAAAAAAAAAAATTTGTTAGCTTTATGGTTATGATTTTGAATAAATTATTGTTATGGTTATAGTTATGGTTCAGCCAAATTTTGAGATTACCTAACCCTGCTCACTCTTAGTTTTGCCTTAACAAGGCGAGGTGTTCAGGTGTTTCAAAATTCTAATAAATAATTAGTTAAATAAATGATATAAAAATAAAAATATAATAATTAACATTTAAATTAATTAAATTTCAACAAACTTTAAAACTTTTACTAACTATAACTCTCTAGAGTATATAAATTATATATAATTTTTCATAGTTATATTATTATAACTTGTAAGTGATCTATTTTTCATTAAGATGGTTGATATATATATATATATATATATATATATGTATGTTGGAAATGTCACGGAAAAGGACAGTAGAGCCGACGCATAAAGTATTAAAGTCAATTGTAGTTTTTAGCTTACAGCTTAAATGTTAAATGTCAAATGTCAAATGTCAAATGTCAAATATCAATAGGCCAAAAAGGTGAATGACATTTGGTTCTTCAATTAATTTGGATTTTAATTGAATCTTAGAATGAGGTTGCATTCTTGTATACATTGAAGCTGACGCTTGTAGCCCCAACGAAAAATGGACCCAACATTGCCAATTAGGTGTACGATGCATGTGAATGGTGAGGGGTTTTCTCCAATCTCCAAGTGACCAAAAAGCATGGACCAAACCCTAAAAAGACTGTTCACATGGGCTCTGCCCTGATTTACATCTGTATTTGGCATGAAGAATTGAAAGATTTAAGGATGGTCCAGTAGGGGTACTTGAACCCAGTGGGTAATATAGTCTTCATGGTCCCAAGAATCCGTAGTGCAAGACTTTGGTTGTGAACTAGATGAAGTGTTTGAACAGTCCATGTGAATTCCTAATGGGTACCCAAAAGAATCAAATTCAAGATCATTGTTTGAATTGGTTTCAGATAGTTGTCGCTTTGCGTTTATTATTCAGCTTAAAATTGTCCTTGCTTTATCAATTACTACATCATACCATAAGTCCTCCAAAAACGGGTTTGAATTGTCTTCTACAATTTTAAGCATAAATGACTGGATTCTCTATAATTAATGATGTTTAGATGAGATAGCGTGTAATATCAATTAAGTTTATAAAGATGTGACTTAACAATAACAGATTATTTAATTTATTATTGAGATGACATATTAGACAACCAATTACAAAGAATCCAAACCCATCAATTAGTAATCATAAATTTGATTGAAACTCATAACGACCATGGAGGATTTTAAGTTTAATTTAGAGATCTTGAAAGATTTTTCTTTTTCATTTCTTGATGAATCAGAAAAAAGCTGTAATTAACCTTTTTCATGTTTTGAAATTGTTAAACTAAATGACCAATTTAAAAAAAAAAGATTAAACTTTAATACTCCCATTTTAAATATGATTCCATTTCAATAAAAGTGCATCGAGACCAATCACCATATAATTATCATTACCATGCATCTACTTGTTCATATACTTGTTTCTTTGTACAATGAAAATGGGTTGGGAGAGAGATCAATGCCTCAGCCACCAAACTACAATGGCATAATGCATGTCCACATAATTCCCTAAAAAAATTACTTCCCCTTCCAGCAGAACCAAAAAAAAAAAAGAATGCACACTCAACCAAACAAGGCCCCTATCAACAATCACAAATTTTACAAATCTGAAGTAAAACAAATGAACAAATAAATTTTTTACAGTAGGGGCATGGTTGTACAAAAAATATGCTGTGAAGCAACAAAAATTTTTTTTTTACAAGAACCATCTTGTTGACCAGATATATGAATGCACCTCCACCTCAACTAAAAAAGAGAGGAACATGAGCAATCCTTGAGCTTCCTTCACCTTACTCATGTAAAAATTGGAAGGCTGGGTTCTCGACAAGTTCTTCTGCCGGTTTGACATCATTAAAATCCTTCTCTTGCAGTGAATTAGAAAGGTCATCAACAGAGAAGGGAATGCTGTATTGAGAAGCATGGAATAGTTAGTTTTTACAATGTGCACACTGCTAGTGTAGGAGAGATATATCATCACAATCATGTTATGCAAGATTTTGTCCGTGAAGTACAGGTTACGAGCTTTTCAACCATATCTAAATACATTAACCTATCGAAGTACAAAATTATCAGTTAGCCTTCCTCATCTTATGCAAAACAGAATCTCAAAAGTAAAATTAAAAGATCCTTTTACGTGGGTGCCAACTGCCAACTAGCTTAGTTTGGTAAAGTCACTTCTCGTCGCACAAGAGACCTGTGATTGAATCCCACTCACACTAGGGATTGGGAGATAAGTGATGGGAGAGGGCTACCTCTGTTGTGTCGCCCATCCAATGAACCCAAAAAAAAAAGATTAACATCCATTTACCCTCATTTATAAGATTGTGGAAATCCTTTTGCAATAAGGTTCTCAAGATTCGAAGTGCAATGGGGGGTCTTTAAAGACCATTTCATGAATTTACTTTTGTAGTACAAAATAGTATGTAGAACATGTAGAATCTTACCTGGAATTGTCATCCAGCAAAAAGGAATTGCTTACAGCATTGTTGGAGTCCTCTGTCATAAGTATCCTCATGCTGGAAATGACCTGTTAAGAAATTACAAATGATGTTGCTGAGCATTCAGAACCACAGGATAACAATATAACTTCCAGAAAGAACATTTAAAAAAGTTTTTTGCCACACAAACTTACATCTGGTGACACACTTCGTGTATTATAGTTGTCATCCCAATACAGTGTACATATTCTATACAGTTGCTGAACACTCAGGATCTGAACAAATAAAACATTAATGTCAGAGAGAGAAGAGATTGTTCATCACGAGCCACCTCTCTAAGCGCAGGTAGTCAGGTAAAAGGCTAAACCAGACTACCAACCTGACAGTTGCTTATCAGGATTAACCATGTTCACAAACCAACCATGTCGTGACTAATAGTTGAGGCAACCACCTCAGTTGCCACCTTAACGGCAGACAAACACTTAGCAACTACAGCTTTAATTGACCAAAGAAAGAGCATGCACTGCACACACTGCTCACAGACGCTTAATCTGAATAGTTTAGCGACTGTGCTACACATCAAGCTTCCACATTCTACTGCTCTTCCGGACAATTTTTTCCATCGAGTTATGGAAAGAGCAAGCACGTAAACGCACACATCAACAGAGAGAGAGAGAGAGAGAGAGAGAGAGAGAAACTCACAGGACACAAATCATTTGTGATCTCATCATAGGAAATTCTGTACTTCTGATGGATAACCTGTGGATCAATACCAATAAAAATTAAGTTGTTTTCCAAAAAAAGAACCAAATTTACTGTTTCAAGTAGGGTACCAAATTAACTCTGCAACATCCTTCCCTATGTCCAGTAAATCAACACTACATACAGCAAGTATCTTTCACTATTTTTCCCTTCTCTTTTGTTTATTTGGGGGAAGGGGGTAGTGGGGGAGGAGACTAAAGAAGAGAAAGGACTTATCAAATATATTCCCAAGGCAATGTCCAAACAAGGTCAAGAGTTGCATTTCACAAGCAAACAAATGTATCAAGATGTTAAGGTTGAAAATCTATAACAAACAGGAAATGCATGTCTTTAACATAACTAGCACCTAAAATATCAATAAGGTGAAAGATACAGTGTATAGAATTAGCTATCAAAGTTTCTAATAATTATTTCTAAGATAGCCCATATTCTCTACTTTCTTATGCTAAATATTGTTTAACAATTGATAGTATCATGCTGAAATATTCAGGATTATGGTACTACTAAAAGCCAGGGGGAAAACATGTGACATGATGAATATTGAGCATCAATTATGAAAACACAGTATAGCTTTTCCTTTTTCTTTTTCTTTTTCTTTTTTTTTGGGGGGGGGGGGGAGAGAGAGAGAGAGAGAGGAGAGGGTGTGGGGGATGGTGAAAGACACTAAAAGCTTCTTTTTTATAAAATATATATATATATATATTCAATAATAGAGAAAAAAGTATAAAAGGGGACTAAAGAAAGGACACTACGTCAAAATAGCCCTTCGGTCTCTCTGCACATCGCTCAAAGAAATACCCTTAAAATCTCATGTAAATGAAGCCAAAAGAGAAGAAAGGTAAACAACCCCACCCCAAAGCAGATGACACTGAAAGCTTTTTCAAATATGTTTAATCCTTTACCAATGTGAAAAAAAAGGATCGACAAGTTACCATTATATTAAAACTGAAACAATTGAGACAAAGCCACTAAGCTGCAAATGATTTACAAACTATAGAAGACAACATTGTGCTACATAAAGTAGCAATTTATTGGATGTATTTATCGATTTCCCGATTTTTTTTTTAAAAGCCAGCATCAAACAAAACAAGGCATTTCCACAAAAAATACAGCAAAAATTACAGTAAAACTAGAACTCTCAGATGGCTTTGTTTGGTTTAGCTTATTTTCAACTTAAAATTATAATCAGTTCCTTTAGTTAAAACATTAAGCTGATTTAGATCTTCCAGTGCCAAGCTGATCAGCCTATACTCTATAGCCATCTTAAGAGTTTGTGAGGATGGTTCTAACGCAAACAACCAGTTCTGGTTCAACAATCATAACTTTATGAATACACATAGACAAAACAGGCGAAAAAAGTTTTCAGCATTCACTCCCAACCAACCCAGTTACCATTGGATGTTGAAGTTGGTATCTTAAATATCTTATATGGTATGAGTGAAGCATTGATTCTAGACTGCAGAAAAATGACTTTTTTTTCTACAAGGGGAGAAACTGTTTAAAATCGAGATAATTCGCAACTGCAAGTTATAGCACCAAAAAGAGAAGGAAGCGCACACATTTAAAAGCTTCAGAAAAATACAAACCACAAAATGATCATACATTTCCTTACATCGATGTTTCCAAGATTTTGCTCAAATATGTTGTGAATTTTGCTCAAATATGTTATTCACAATATGTTCTCGTGAATATTTCAAGAATATGTAATAGCAGTTTTTTTACTTGTGAAAAAAAAAAAAAAGAATATGCAACAGTAGCAGGAAGACAAAAATTGAAGGGTTCAGATATATTATTACTAGTCTATTTATTCACTCAAAAAAAAAGATAAAAAGACAAGATATAGAAAATTCATTATTTAAAGTATATTACACCTAATGTCAAGCACCAATGAGATACAATAAAACTTCAACAATTAACTTTATCATAAATTGCAGCTTTGACATTAGACAACATGAACATACCAAGAATCCAACGGACTGTCTGATGTGCTTAAGTTCATCCCATGATGACCCTGCATACTGCAATTCAAAGAGATTCAGGGCATGAGAAAGAAAAATCATTGACATAACCATGATCCAGAGTGAATAATGGAGAACCAGCAAATAATCAAGACAAGACACATGGTAACAATCAAATGCACCAAGACGAAAACTAGCAGTCATGGAAAAAAAAATTACTTCTTCTTTTGCTTGGCAGCACCATAGCTCTAACTCAGCTAAACCAGCTTTCACATACTCCCCATTGCTAAACGTACAACACTCGCGACGTAAAAGAAGACTGGAAAATAATAATGAACTCAATTATAACCATACCTTACAGCATCAATAAAAACAATAGAATAAAACAATTTATTACCTGTTAAACAATTGTACATTGATATATGAGAAAGTTTGAGTAAAGATTTTCTGGACAAGTACCGGAGGCACCTGAAACCCAAACGATCATAAGGACCTCATGCATTTAAACAAAAATTAAAAAATGCACCATCAAACTTAATTAATTTTCATACAAAATTTTCTTTCAATGTGCTGAGAAGAGAATTGAGGCTATCAATAATGTTCTGCCAGTGACTTGAAGGAGAGTCTTTGCCGAAGGACCGCCCAGACCTTAGTACACTCCCCTTAGATGTTCTCGGTGCCTAAAGTTCAGCATTGGAAATCAGAAGAGGCAGAGTCAAAGCTTTAAGATACAAGGGAACAAGGCAAACAAAAGCTAGATGCACCATAAGTAGTTGGGATGAAGGCACTAATGAGTTAAACAGAGTGAAACAAACCTGGATGCATGAGGAAAGGAAAGACGACAACTCTTTCTTCAAGTTGTCTCGAATGATTCCGTATATTTTTTCCACATATGCTGCGAGCTGCTGCTTGAAAAGCAAAGCTGGGTACTTAGCCTCTACTTGGTGTACCACTGCAAGTGCAGCAGCAGCAGCAGGAAGGTTGGAAAAAGAAGGGGACGAGCGAAAACCCTGGGATTAACACAGAAAAAGATCATCAAAATTTTACTTCACAAACACACTCTTGCAGGCATCATCTTTATAAAATGACATAGTAATCGAAAATTTCAAATACCATGGTCATCCTCCCGAACAAGGAAGTTGAAGTGGGTGGTTTTCGATGTGAAGCTGCACCACTCCCACCAGAAGCTTTCAGACTTCGTTGGAGCAAGAACAATAATGTAGAAGTAATGGATAGCCAATAGGCCATGTGATCATTGTTATCTTCATTCTGCAATTAATAAATAAACTATTATTACTAAACTCTTAACAATAATGCATACTTGTCCTAGGAATAGCATACCAAAAGAAATGATACATTATTCAAGGGGAATCAAATACACATGTAGAAAAAAGGTACAAACACACATGCAGAAAAGTACAAACAGAGCTGTTGTCTGACAATTAAAAAGAAAAACTATGGCACGCAAGACTAAGTGTCCCAAACTGTTGTTCGCAGAACCAACTGCCCCAAACTGGAATAGCTTAAAGTAAAATAAAGGGAAAATGGCATCAGCCCTACCTAAACTATGGGCGCCTAGCACTTAGGTCAACAACTATAAATTTGACACTGCGGTCCTCAAACTTTTAATTGGTTGCAATGTAACCCTTTTAATCACTACGTTTCAAAGAACTGATCCTAAAACGTTAAATTATTAAGAATTTGGACATGATCTTTTGTACACATGCAAACTTTTAATGGTTGCAATGTAACCCTTTTAAGCACCTAAGTCTGAATAACTCAGATAAAAACATTATTGTGTTTACCCACTTAGATTGGAAGAACTACAAAGCTTAATCCAAATAGCTTAAACAAAAACATTAAAGAATAATAAAAATGACAATCCTCCTTAATTTAGTGTTATTAGTTTAACTAATTCTCTCGCCTTTTGTGTTCCTGCACCAAAATAATAATGAGTCTGAATACTGTAATCCAGTTACCTCAATTGCAGAACCAATCATCTGAATGAGACGATCAAACACACTAGTCCTTTCAGCTTCAAAAGATTTCCAATGAAGAAGACATTTGTATATGGTAAATGCTGCTATGGGCTTCCCATGACTGAACCCAATGTTTTTCATAACACATTTGATAAGAACATCAACATTCTCCTGTTGCAACAATAAAAGTCAAAATATTGGAATTACTCAATCAACACTGCAGAAATAAAAAGCACTAGAGAAGAAGCAGAACCCAATTTCGTTATGCACATACGTGTTGACGTTCGATATGGGATCGCCTCAACTTGCTATCAGATTCTGTCCCAAACATCTTCACTGGTGCACTCTGTGGTTCCTGCAGAAATGACTTTTGTAGATGAGAAAATTAATAGAGAATATTAAAGTATGATTACGTGGATGAAAAAGATAGAGATGGATGATCAAAGAAAAACATAAAATACATTGAATCTGTTCTCTCCATTCACATGGTGACCATTTTCCAAACTCTGCAAATAAATATAAAATCTTAATTTTAGAACAAGAAATGTGGAGAAGGAAGGATTTATTCAAGTTTTGCAGCACAAGTCTACCTTAACTGGTGTAGTTGGTGGATGCTCTGACATCTTCTTAACAGGTGAGCTTAAAAGGGTTTTCTGCCGCAGAACTTGGTTCTCAGATTCCATGTCCGAGATCTTTTCTTCAAGCCTGCAAATGAAATAACAACAGTGACTAAAACAAAGAAAATAAAATAAAGAAAATGAGTGGCCAAAGATTGATGAACCCATATACAGCTCAGTCCAATTCCAACATTATATTCAATCACTAGGAAAAATTTATTTTATAATCTTCACTAACTAATATGACTTAACCGCAAGGAATACCTGTGCATAGCAGTCTTCAACTGAACTATTTTCGATTCTGCCTCTAAAGCTTGCTTCAACCTTTCTTCACTAATTTTATTCGTCTCTTCAAATTTTTTCTCTGTTTCATCAATTTTCTTTTCCAATGAACCCACTAGCGCCTGGATATAACAAGAAACGCAACTCATAAGCAAATAGAAATTTACAACTACATTCTTACAGGCTTACAAAACATTTCCAAGATGTCTTCAATTATTTCATGATTGCAGTATCCTTGAGGGAAAAGTAAACACTAGAAACAGCCTCCTTGCCTTGAGCTTTTCATTTTCACCAGTAAGCTTATCCACTAATGCATTGTCAAGTACAGGAACCTCCTGTATAACAGGGGCCACTTCAGCAGATTTTTTGGCAGCCTCTCGTTCCTTCAAGAGCACTGATTTGGTTTCTTTGAATTGAAGCTGCACCTCTTGCAAAGTAGACTGTAGTTTTGCATTTTCTTGCGTTTTAGCTTCTTCCATATCAGCCTTCAATGTTAAACATGGATTAATAGATTAGGAGAAAAGAAAATATGGAAGTACCATGAAACTCATGAGTCATATATGCAGCACATGATGTCCATGTGTCAGGGTGTATATTCTTCTCAGTTTTTACTCTACATATTCTTTCTTGAAATAGAGGCAAAAGGGAAAGACTGATGGATATTGCCAAATACAAGTCTACAGCCCCATGACCCACATAATTCAACGGTTAACATAGAGAGAGACATTCATAGATTTAAGATAGACCATGATACATGGAAAAGAGAACAAAATTGATTGTATAATAGAATTAACATGTAGACAATTTCAAGCACACAAAACATCTTCTTTTTCTTATCTTTTTGGCTACTCTAGATTTATTAGGTTAGTACTTTAATCTTTCAGAATTAAGGACAACCAGGAAGGAAATAAGTCCTTCCAATATCTATGAAAGAGATACAGAAGAGCGCAAAATGTTTCAAACATGTGGCCTTTCAATAGGTGTTAGACCCAAGATATTGAGTGACTAGGAAACCGCACATTGACCAGGCTATAACCGTAACCACACTGGGATTAGGGGACATTAAACTTCACTCAAGCAGCTTATTTTTGTTTTATCCTCTTCCAAAGCTGTTTGTTCCACACAAGGTTTTTCTGCAATTTTGTAAGAGTAGTGGACATAAACAAAACCGAACTCCCACACATGCTATTATACATTAAACCACTAGATCGTACTTTACGACTCCCTGCCCAAACTAAAGATGGGGTATGAATCCATATTCAAGCACTACAGAGCCACAAATTGACGCAAATTTCAATTACTTCACTATCCTACTTACCCTCATGCGTTTCTCTAGCTGTAATCTCCATGTGAGTTCTTCAACTTGCTTTTCCAGTTTATTTTTGGCAGCTTGGAGTGCTCCGGTTTCCCTTGCAGCCTGTAAACAATAACATGAATAACAGAAAAATGCATCAGAATTTATGTTCAAAGCAAGATATGAACATATGCATTGCTTTAGGAAATACCACGATGTTTCCAAAAAATAAAGCTAGAGATCATAACAAGGAAAGGATTGCATGTAAGCAGCATGCCAACAAATGCTTTCTTCATTTCTTGTACAGCTGAGAGAGCTACATATTTTGGCAGTTGACAGAATAAATGCCACTTGAATATCAACAGCATGGTAATCTTGAACAAGAACCCAAGACTTCCCTTCCAGATAAGAATGTAGATTAACATAACGAAAATTGCAACCAAAAATCCAACCTAAAGAATCAGCAAAAATATCACAAGGAAATGATATTTTTGCATGTAAGCAGCATGCCAACATATGCTTTCTTCATTTCTTGTACAGCTGAGAGAGCTACATATTTTAGCAGTTGACAGAATAAATGCCACTTGAATATCTACAGCATGGTAATCTTGAACAAGAACCCAAGACTTCCCTTCCAGATAAGAAATGTAGATTAGTGTAACGAAAATTGCAACCAAAAATCCAACCTAAAGAATCAGCAAAAATATCATAGCTCATTCTCTACTGTCTGTAAAGCAGCAGTTAAGTATTACAAACTCTTTCACAAACCAAAACTTCTATAAAGAAGAAAACTGTAAGACTTAATTTTCTCTGAACAATATCATCAAAGAAGATCTAGAAAAGAAAGAAATATAATAACAAAAGTAAAGTTCCTCGTAGAGAATTTTCCAAACAATTCCATACACTAATATCAGAGAGAAAAATAAAAGAACAAGAAAGAAAGAAAGAAAGAAAGAAAAGGTCACCATCTTAAGTTTCCGCAGTTCTCTGCGAGCAACTTTTCCTCTCCATGCACATTGTGTCCTAACTGCTGCTTTCTTCAACTTCATATAATGCAGCCAAGCCAAGTATCTGCGGCATTGGCTCTATGATGTAGAATACAAATTATTTCAAGTTAAAGCCAGACAAAAAAAATTGAAAAATGCATGACAAATGTTCAAACAAATCCTTGCAAGATATTTAAACTTAGAAAAGTAACACTGGCATCTTAAGAAAGTGTTTCCACATATAAGAGTAGTACTAGAAGTAAAACCAGCATAGTAACATTTTAAATTTCCAAAAAATAAATTTGCATTACCTGAATTATGATTGCTGCTCTAGTTTGCCTTGTGAAATGTAGTTCATCACGAGCAACCATCCCACGAATACCCGCTTGAATTGATACAGCAGAGGAACACAATTCTTTATAAGCTTTCCTAGCTAAATACATACGCAAATCTCTCTGGATCCTCAAACAAGAAGCTTCTCTTCGCATTCTCTCGTAAACTTCCCGAGCAAGTTGACCTGCAATGAACACAACTCAAGACAGTTACACAAAGTTCCTAGCTCCTCAGTATAAAAAACTTATCTACTTAAAACAGGCACATAAACACTTATGCAACACATTTAAATACCTCTGCACACAGCTTGAATCCGTAATGCAGACAGACGAAGCAAGATAAAACTTCTGCGAGACAAATAAGAACGGACTTTCCTCTGGATAATACTAGCTGATTTTCCTAAGACTTCAATCCTACGAGCATCTAGATCAGCCATCTGTCCAGCCCTTAGAAAAACTTTTGTCTTACCAATCTGCAAAAATAAACAGGGTCACAAATATTATTCGAAAACCTGACCAGAAAATTACATATTCATGGCAGCAACTACAAAAGTGTTTTTACAGCCCAAAGTGATTAGGCAAACTTCAAAGATGTTTAGGTGCCCCAAATAGTTACCTGATAGCCCTTAAGTCCCACCTTCTCCAGAAGCCTCTTGCAAGCATTTACCTCATCAGAACTAACATAAAACAATATATGAATCAGGGCATGTTTCAATGTAAATGTCCAACCACTAATAGCAACAATAACCATACCTCCCATCCAATACTTCAGGTGCAAGCATGCCGAATCGGTCTACGAATTCAACAAATTGTTTTCTAGTAGGATATCCAGCACAACTTATCCTGATTGCCTCCATGACTCCCTGAAAAAAGACACATAATACGTATAAACTTGTACAAATGCAGGCAGTTTAAATTACAGCAACAGTGTATCATAGAACCAAAACATAGGATTTCTATATTCTCACCCCACAACGCAGTTGTTGCAAAACATTTTGGTTCTCAAAGATCGCTGGCTTAAGAAGATTATTGGGCTTTACACAACGAATGTAATGTGGCTCCGTAGCACTTAGAGTTTCGAGCAATGCTTGTAATTGTTGCTGTATAAGTACAAAAGCAGATTTCCGTAACCCATTACACCAAACAAATAAGCGATTAGTTGCCTGAACAGATATAACTACCACACCTTAAAACGAGAACCTATTGAAGAGAACTTTGATTGTTTGGAGGACTCCTCAGATAAATGTGGAAACAAACCCGCCACAAAGGGACACTTGGAAGCAGTCAAAAGTGCCTGATGCTCAGCAACAACATAATCTTTGTTCTTGTCCAGAAACAATTCCGTTTGATAAGTGACCTGAAAAATAACTCAAAGCTTTTTACAAACACTTTTCATAATCTTAAGTTTATTCTATGATGTAAATGTACTATAAACTATGCAGAATGATATAAACAAGGCATACTCACATCACCAGCATAATGGCAAATTGTGAAGTCACTACGAGATAATTTTGGCTTGCTGAAGCGCTTGTGATTTTTGAAAGTCTGGTAGAGCTTCTGAGAAAATGTTTCATGCGTTGATCTCGGAAACATACTACAAAATACCAGCCTCAGCTATCTCACAACAGAAGTCAAATGAAATAAAAGGAAAAAAGAAATAGTGAACCTAAGATCTCTTAGACAATGATATCAACGTGAACACAAGATGGTTAAATAGCAAAGAAAATAGTACTTCACTTACCAAGCTTCATCCAAAAGAGCAATTATGCCACCAGGTTTCTGAAAATTGAGGGGGAAATGAAAAGAAAAATTAAGAAACAGGTAATGGATAAACTGAGAATGGCATCAACAGCTATGAATTGAACCGCATGAACACATTCACATAATTGATATTTTTTCTCAGTTCCAACTATATCAAGATGAATATTAAGCGTATAAATTTTAACAAGGAATGAAAAATAAAAGCATAAACCAACTACTTGAGAAAGAGGAATAATCAATTTTGTATGCATTTTTATTTTGGAGAGTCGCTACTAATGAGAGAAAGGAAGAGCAGAGTCAACTAAGTGAAATACAAAAATAAAGATTGTGGGAAGGAACAGTATCAGAGGAAATGAAAGATGAAGGCATAATATAGGAAGTTCCTTCTCCAGACCAAGAACTTTCAAGATCCTGCATGCAGAATACTCCAACACTCCATTTGGCTAACTCAAAAAAGCTTCACTCCAAGCAGAGAGCATGCATATGAATTCATATTCAAGTTTTGACAAAGCCATGTTTTCAAGATTCATGTCAATAAAATGTGATTATAACTTCGTCATTGGCTATTTACCTAGAACAACAATCCTACCGAGCATCTTTTCACTGTGTGAAAAACAAGAAACCAAACAAAACAGGGACAAAAATAGAATGGAAAGTTGATGTAGAACAAATAAGGAGAAAGGATAGAGATAGGAGAAGAAATAGAATAGAAACTAGATTACCCTGGGGACTGGAAGAGAAGCCAAGCTATCTTAGGACCGAAAGAGAAGCCAGGCTACCTCGGATTGGAAGAGAAGCCAGGCTACCTTGGGGATTGGAAGAAAATTGATACCCAATATCAATAAGATTTTTAGTCATTCAAAGCTATTCAAAAAGTAACATAAAGATCCTTTATATAGGGATCTTTAGGAATCCTAGCCTTAAGCTAACACTGTAAATAAAGAAACCCTAATCCTAATACAAATTTGCCCCCATAGTACAAAATTACAAGCTTGCCCCCATACTCTTCTGTACCCCATCATTCTTCATCATTTAGAAAAAACTCGACCTCGAGTTTGGAAGTGAAGAAGCAGCAATAACTGTGATGTTTGTAGAAATTAAACATAGTCACGCAAGGCTTGAAAAATGAGATCTCGACCAAAAGAAAATAATTTGGCGAAAATGTATGCTATGGAGGTGCTTCAAACCAAACAGGTAGTGCCTACATAAAAACCACTGTCTTGCTCATGTCTTCCAACTTTTCATGAACTTCATCGACATGTGAAGGAGCTGTTGCTAGTACAACCTCCTATTCTTCTATTAGGTATGGTTTGAGATTAGTAGCACAATTTTCAAGAACTCTCTCCCCCAACCTCTGTGCTATACGCGTAACTTCCTCATTGCCTTTCTTAGCACTAGCTAAGATTGTGTAGGGCAACTCATGGGAAATTTCTTCACTTTCTTCTAATATAAGGGTCAATAAATAGTCTCCATAGATGAGAAAACAATCTCCAGGTGATAATCCCTTATAACCTTGAAGAAATGCCGGAACATCTCAATAATCAGAGCATCACATCGGAGATTCAACATCACTACACATGATTTGACCTTGGCAACAGTCTCCAGAATTAAGATCCTCTTAATATATGACCAACTAGACTCGTCAGCTAAATTTTCAAATGAAAATACAATTAACTGAAAAACCTTTTTCGTTTGTTCATCATCATAAGGCATGTATGGTGCAGTTATTCTTGTCATTTCACTAATGCAAGCGACAACCGCAATTTTCACATCAATATGTGAGTGCGTCAGCAACTAAAACTTCCATCAACGAAACAAGTGTAGTTTGCAGCAATGTAGGAGGTGATTGTGTTACCTTTGAAAGACAGTGTGTGATTTGGTTAAGAAGACAAATGAGCTTATCAACCGATAAATACGGACTTACAAGCTTATACCGAACTTCAGTGAGTTGTTAGTCAAGCTCGAAAATAGACCGCATTTCTAATTTAAATAAATTTAAAACAGAAATAAAGCATGGAAATGGAACTTTTTTTTGCTTCTTTTTTTTTTTTTTTTTTCTTTTTGTTTTCCCTTTTATTTCTCTTTTCTTTTTTTAAAGAAAAAATTTACAAAGTTACTTAAATTGAGTAACCAAACACTGAAAGGATAAACTATAACTACAAAACACCTCACATAAAGGTGCCAAAACGGCTCAGCTGGCGGCATGACCTGGTCTCACGACTTGGCTCTGCTAATAGATCAACTCGACTCGATCAAGTCTGGTGGTGAGCCGGATCAGACGGGTCGAGTTAGGGGCAATCCGGGCTTGGCAGGCGCATGGCGAGCCTGCGTCACCATCAGGTGTCGAGATTTCAGGGGTAGACCAAAAATTGGGTTTCGATCACCGTGGTGGGGTGGGTTTTGCAGGAAAATGCCGGGAAATATGAAATCTAGTAGGTGCGGTGGTTTGAGGATTTTTTTTTTTTGGTTGTTTGCGGCTGATTCTGGTGGAGTTAGGGCCGGATCTTCACGGCTTGAGGTCTCCAGCTCAAGACAAGCTTAAGGGTGGTAACAACACGACCCAAAAGTCATCGGAGTAGGAGATCGGAGGTGGTAGTAGCGCGGTGGTTTCTGGAGATTTGGGTTGTTTTCCGACGGTATATGAGTGCGTGGATAGTAGGGATGAGTAGATCGGGAAATTCCAATCCTGGTGGGCTGGTTGGTCCCTGCCAGAGATGGGGCCGACACCGGCGCATGGTGGCAGGGGTAGGCGACGCGTGGAGGATGAGCCTAAAAATCTCAGGTTGTGTCGACTCAGGCGGACGAGGCGGCTGGTGATGGCGATGTCGACTGACATTGCTCGAAAATTGGTCAAATCTAGTTTATGTGCACTATTTGGCCTAGGGTGTGTTTGGGTGTTTGATTTTGGGATCAACTTTAGGCTCTGATACCAAAATTGATGTAGAACAAACAAAAAGAGAGATACTTGGCAGACCTGGGGATTGGATCAGAAACCAGGCTACCCTGGAGAGAAAGAAATATGGAGACGATTGCCAAGGTCAGATCATGTGTCGTGATATTGGATCTTGGATGTGATGATCTTATTACTGAGATGTTTCAACATTTTCTCAAAGCTATAAGGGATTACCATCCAGAGAATGTCTTCTCATCTATGGAGACCATTATAACTCTTATATTAGAAGAAAGTGAAGAAATTTCCCACGAGTTGCTCTCCACAATCTTAACTAGTATTAAGAAAGGCAAGGCAGAAGTTACGCCTATTGCTCAAAGATTGACAGCGAGAGTTCTTGAAAACTGTGTTACTAAGCTCAAACCATACCTGATGGAAGATCAAAAGGTTGTCCTGGCCACAACTCCTTCACATGTTAAGCAAGTTCATGAAAAATTGAAAGATACGAGTGAGACAGTGGTTTTTATGCATGCTCCTAGTGTTGATTTTATCCTGCATGTTTAGTTTGAAGCACCTCCACAGGCTTTTGGTCGAGACCTCATTTTTCAAACCTTGCGTGACTACGCTTCATTTCTACAAATATCACAGTTATTGCTGCTTCTTCACTCCAAAACTCGAGGTCAAGTTTTTTCTAATTTGTGGAGAATGATGGGGTACAGAAGGGTATGGGGGCAAGTTTGTAATTTTGTACTATGGAGCAAATTTGTATTAGGATTAGGGTTTCTTTATTCACAGTCCAAAAGATCTCTATATAAGAGATCCTTATGTTACTTTTTGAATGAGTTTTTGAATAAATAAAATCATATTGATATTGGGTATCAATTTTCACTCAACCTCTAGGGTAGCCTAATTTTCACTTCCAATCCCCGGGGTAGCCTGGTTTATATCTCTCTATTTTTTTTATTCCTATTCTATTCAACATCAGTTAATGATGGGGTACATAAGGGTATGGAGGCAAGTTTTTAACTTTATACTATAGGGGCAAATTTGTAATTTTATAATATGGGGGGCAATTTTGTATTAGGATTATGGTTTCTTTATTTACAGTCCAAAAGATCTCTATATAAGAGATCCTTATGTTACTTTTCGAATGAGCTTTTGAATAAATAAAATCATATTGATATTGGGTATCTGAGGCGATGATTGAGGGAAAAATACCTTCTCCACTATTATATGAAGCAATTGATAAAAGAACTCAAGTAATGGCGATTGTCCCTAGATTTATCAATGGATTGAGAGTTGACTTAAACGAGAGGTTAGTTTGCTATCTCTCGAGTCATTAGAAGAGGCCTTTCAGTTATCTCTCAAGTACGAGGATTATTTTAGGCGGTCTACCCCGCGACGTGGCGCTTTCCAAGCCGGGGAGTACCGACAATCTAGGTCTAGTGGAATTCCCCAAGTTAGGGGAAAGGGGAAAACTAATCCTTTTAGGGGAAATGAGGGTACAACGAATGGTCCACGGCCATTTAAAGCCGACATTGAGTGTTTTAATTGTCACGGTAGAGGTCACGTATCCTCACGTTGTCCCCACCGCACACTAACCCTAGGCCGGGAGACTGAGGAGTCCCAAGAGAAAGGATATGATGATGAGGTGTAGTGGAACCCCTTGAGGAAGAATACGAAGGGCATGAAGAAGAAGTTGACGAATTTGAAGAGGGTGTTGTAGTTGGTGTCATGAGATGCATATTGTCCGCCCCTGTTGCCAACGAAGATACTTGGAAGCGCATCGGTATTTTCCATACTTTTCTTAAGTACAGTGAAAAGGTGTGCAAAATTGTTATTGATGGAGGTAGTTGCTTGAATGCGGTCGCAAAGTCAGCTATGCCCAAGTTAAAACTTAAGCCGGAACCGCACCCTTAACCAAAGTAGCTTCAGTAGATAAGACTTCCTTACCCGTTACAAAGAGGTGTCAGGTTTGAATACAGATGGGTGAGTATGTAGGGGACGTGTGGTGTGATGTCCTACCTATGGATGTCGTTAGGGTATCATTATATCGCCCTTGGATTTATGACGTAGATGCGACTAACCATGGAAAGAAAAAAACATTTGTGTTTAGGTATAATGGGAAGAACATCACTTTAAAGCATGCACGACCTAAGGAAAAGGACAGAAAGTTAAAGAGCCAGTCCTCATCCGAGACACCGGGGACAGAGTCTCCACCTAGTAACACTTACAGAGTTCAAGAAAGAGGGTGAAGAGTCTAGTCTTGTGTTAGCTCTAGTGGCGAAAGTGGTTACCTTGAGTATACTCGGCCCAACCACTGACCCACCTCTTGAGGTCAGTAAACTATTGTCCGAATTTCAGGACGTGACCCTGAGGAGTTGCGTGATGAGTTACCTCCCATGAGAGATATACAGCATGCCATTGATCTCGTCCCAAGATCCCAATTTCCAAACTTACCATATTATCGCATGAACCCTAAGGACAATACTGAAATGAATACGTAAATGGAGGGTCTTTTGAATAAAGGGTTCCTTCGAGAAAGTCTTAGCCCGTACACTGTCCATGCATTATTAACCCCCTAAGAAAGATGGACTTGGAGAATGTGTGTAGATAGTCGCGCAATCAATAAAATCGTTGTTAAATATAGGTTTCACATCCCTAAACTCCAATCAATAAACCCTTTCAAGATGGAGGAAGGTCGCACTTGAGGTTCCCCTTGCATGCGACCATTTCATATCACTCGCAAACTAGGATCTAATGCTTATTTACTTGACTTACCATCTGATATGAATATTAGTCTGGTATTCAATGTGGAGGATTTGTTTCCTTATTGAGGCACCTTTGAGCCTCCCGTGTTGCCCACAGAGTTGTCTACAGGTGGAGCTGTTTCTGCACTTGTGCCTCAATTGACCAGACCATCCGCCGACATCAGACCGCATTGCAGACATATTAGACGATCATACAGTCATTTCCACATCAGGTGTTTTCCTGCGTTATCTTGTTCAGTGGGAGGGAAGACCTTCATCATATGCTACGTGGATTACTGAGGAGGAGCTTATGCGTCTTAATCCCTCTCTTTTGGAACACTGCCAGCAGCATTACTCGTCGGAGTCAAGTTCTTTCTCGCCAGGGAGGATTGATGGAGACCAGGCCCAACCAAGCTTGGCCCGAACCTATTCGAGAGGCACCCGCAAGATATTTTGGGCTTAGTCTTAGTCTTAGTAACTATTTTTATTATTTATTTCAGAGTCCTCTTATTTGTAGAGTCCTTATTAGGGCTAGCTTATTTTTAGTACAAGTACCTGATTGTATTACAGACACTTTTGATATTGAATAAAATACAATGAGATCAGAGTTCTTTCTCCCTAGGGTAGCCTGGTTTTCTATTACAATCCCCAGATCTGTCTGGTTTCTTTCTCTTTGTTTGTTCTACATTAAATGCATTCATCAAGACAATATAATAAGATCATAAGTTCACCAGAAGAACATAGAAGTCGTCGTGGAACACACTTTTTCACTATTCTTTAGTTGTTAACAGATTTAGATTTCACTTTTGGGTTGGTCAACAGTTTGTAGTAAGAGAAACAGAAGGGCTTTTAGGGTCTAGAAAACCTATAATGTTAGTCAAGGATAGATGGCTTCACACTCATAATTTTTGGTTTAGTTGGCATTTTTTTTTTTGCGAATGAAGAGTAGCTTCTAGATTTTTTTTTTATATAAGCAAAATATTCAATAAAAAAAGCACCAAGGGATTGCAACCAAAGTACAAAACTATCTACAAGAGATAAACTTAATAAAATCTGAGGTCAACCTCGTTTTACAAAAAGTTTACCCTAAGCCAAAATCTTAAAGAGTATTGAACCATCTATCACAAATCACTTTATAGAGTTTCTGGCTTGTAAATAGGTTTGCACCCCCTTGGTGTGCATGGTGAATACAATTTCTATTTACCAAAAAAAATAATAGATAATCAATAATAGAGATAAATCACATAACCACAGTTACAGGCTCATTTTAAAGTGTGTTAATATTGGAGTCACAAATAAATACAAAAAATGAAACAAACCAAGAGAATACTAGGAAAAAAATTAATGAAGAGGTAGACACCACAAACCTTTTCAATGAGGTCCAGAACATCTTTATTATCTACAAAATCAATGTAGCTCCAGTCAATTTCTTCTTTTTTATATTCCTCTTGCTCCATTTTAAAAACATGCTGCCCAGCAAGAATTTCATGCATCAGAATATGAGCAAAGCAGACTGAAGAAACGCCAAGTGAAGAGAATGAAGATAGCTTTTGCAAACAAACCTGATTGAAATGTTGCTGAAGTTTCTCATTTGTCAAATTAATGCAAAATTGCTCGAAACTGCAAAATCCTTAGGATACTAAGCATTGGACTGAAGAAAATACAAGAAGCAAGGATCCATAAAAGCTCATTTCATTTTAATTAATTTTTAGTCAAACAATATAGCTTTATTTTCAAAGCCACTACTAGTGGCTGTCATACCGTGAAGCTTTTTGTTTAACTCTACATCATCACCAAAATTTAGGAAGGTCGATAAGGTAACAACCTAAACTCCAATAACCAAGATGGAGGAAGGGAAACCTCAAGTGCTGGGTGGACTTAGTAGAATCATGAAAGCAGTAGCTTCAACATTGATAAAAAACTTAACACTAAAAACAGCCACGAGTGACGACATAAGTACCTTTCAGCTCATCCTAAGCATCCTACCTGATTAAAGATAGCAATGTGGAAAAGTTGGACTCTCCCAAGAGATTGCATTCTCATCGTTATAACACTGTTCTTGGAAGAAATAAGTGGACTTTAAACAAATACAATAATAAGATGGACAGTTTCAAATAGATAAAAATTAAACTTTTAGATTCTTTAATATAAATATAGAAATTTATCTTTGTTTTTTTTTTTCATTTTAAGCTGTACTTACAGTCAGAAAACATTGAGATCAGACACCAAATGCCTCAAAACATTTTAGATTTGACCTTTAGTAGAAGCTCTGACATCAGAGGTCATTAAATAAGCATAGTGCATATCTTATTGGACAGAAGAAATGAATATTCACTCATTGAAAAAAAGGGAGCTTTTACTTTTTTTTTACAAGTAAAAATATATTAACAGAGCACCAAGAGGGTGCAACTCTAAGCCAAAAGCTAATTACAAAAAAGGAAATCCATAAAATCCAATAGGTAAAAATTATCTAAAAAAAATTGTCTAAGGGTATCAAGCCAACTATCTCTAATGGCATCAATAGGTCTTTCAACTCCTTTAAAGGCTCTACGATTCCTCTCGATCCACATTAACCAAAAAATAGAGTGTGGAATCAATTGATACACTTTCTTGACCTCCTTAAACACCCTCAACCCACTCCAAGCCCAAACTTCATCCTTTACGGAACCCGCAACAACCCAAGAAACCCCCAAAATTCTAAAGGCCATCTCCCACAAGCTTTTAACCAACGAGCACTCCACTAAAAGATGAAACACGGACTCATCACAACTTTTGCAAATATAACACCTATTAACCAAAACTTTCCCCCTTCTTTGTAAATTGTCAATAGTAAGAATTTTCTCCCACAAGACCTCCCACACAAAAAAAAAAAAAAAAAAAAAAAAAAACTTACTTTCTTGGGGGCATGGGAACATCAAATTGCCCTCCACGGAAAATTGTGATAACCGACCAAAGGAGCCTTATCAAGAAGAAACTTATAAAAAAGAATTCACCTCAAAACCTCTATCCGGGCTAGCTCCCCATCAAACCAAGTTCTCTCCACTCATATCCACCCTAATATTATATAAAGTCTCCAAAAACCTCCTGACCCTCTCAACTTCCCAATCATGGACATCACTAACAAAATTCACATTCCAAATAATCCCATCATTAGTCAAGAAAGCACAAGAGCTAATAAGCGCTTCTTTATTTCTAACAATATCAAAGATATCCGAAAATTGGTCTTTTAAGGGAGCATTTCCAAACCACGAGTTGTACCAAAACAAGTTCTATCCCCATTTCCCACCAACACCAAACACAAGTGAGAAAATCCTCCCACCCTTTTTGAATCCATTTCCACACCCCACACCAAAGGCCCCCACACCTCTATAGACATCCACCCATTAGGTTCCAAACCAAACTTAGCTTCCATAACTTTCCTCCAAAGATAATCCCTCTCCACAAGAAACTTCCATAACCATTTCCAAGAAGGGCTTTATTAAATAAAGTGAGAAATTTGAGATTCAACCTCCCTTTTTTCAATGGTTGCTTAACCACACCCCACCTCACCAAGTGATACTTATATTCCTACTCATGTACCCCAAAGGAACCTTCTTGGAATACTCTCCAACCGATTAACCACCGAACAAGGGGTAAGGAAAAGAGACATGAAGTAGATGGGGAGGCTAAATAAAGTGCTCTTGATAAGGGTAAGCGTCCCCCGAGGTAATGATTCTTCCACGCGGCCAACTGTTTCTCAAACTTTTCCACAATCGGATTCCACACACTTTTGCCTTTGAATTTTTCCACAACAGGGAGCTTTTGCTTGAAAGCTCTAATCGACAAATCCACTTGTATTAGTAATCAAAATTACCATAAGGGAAGGTTGGGTTGAACCATATGTTAGTTTATAGAAAATGACAAAATGGAACATGCAAACAGACTACCAATGTAGAGTGAATATACAATGATAACTGTCAAGTGATCTGAAAAGAGAAGAACAATCAGTCAAGAGTATGCCTCGTGAGTCAAGGTGTCAAAAGTTTCAGAGGTGCGCTATTGACTAAGCCGTGATTGGTGATTTATATAAGCATATGCCTCAAAAGACCATTGCTTTATTTCTAATCCAGTATCCATATAATTTCCACAAGACAAGCATGAAAGATGCCTCTAAGAACCTAGACGAAAAAAATAAACCTATATTATGTGACTTTAAGAAACCAATTCTGTCGATTATGAAAACAAAAGGCATACCGGTTAACCACCTGTTTGTCTTGAAACTCTCAAATCCATATATATCCAGCACACCGATTAAAAACTTCGACTCAGGGTCTTGACCAATTGAACTATTAATCTTATCCACAAGCCTGTGTGAACAGGAAACAGAATTACAGAGCAATACTGAAGAACAGAGTTCAGTGTTTCAAACCAATGCCCAAAATTGAACAAAGTGAAAAGTATCCTGCTGAAATATATTTTTTCAGGATATGATAGAGAAGCATACCAATCAAACAACCTCGAGTACACAATTTTAGCCAAAGCATCTCTGCTAAGAACTGCGGATTCTGGATCAAGCCATTTTGTAATGGTTTCATCACGAGTCACAATTACTCGTTTGCAGAGGGAATCTTCCAGTGCCTTCACATCACACCTGTAGAAAACATAGGAATAAGGATGCTGCCTTTTCTCTTCATATCAGAGATTTTGAAACAAAAATTTCAGAATTGTGCGTCTTTCACTGTGTGCAAGTTCTTGCAAATTAATTTATTTATTTACAGGAAAAGCTCTGCTGCAGTTCTTAGATGGAACCAAGATTTTTCATCTTTCGGGACTGACGAGTCTATTTCCTTTCCTTTTGCAAATTCAATGTTTCCAAGATGGAGAATGGCAGCCACAACTCTGAATATTGCATCCTGGCAAGAAATAAATATAATCGCAAGAAATTTAAGAAAAATCTTATTTTGAATGATCACAACTTTTGACTTGAACAACTCCCCATAAGAATACCTGCTCCTCAGAACTTATACCAACAACATCCATCGCGTTCCTTGTCGCAATGTATTCCTTTGAATCATCCACCCCATCCAACTCATAGCAATTACTTTGGTTCAGATAACGGAATGTCCTTGGGTTTCCCAATTTGTAACTTTGAACATCCTGAGAAGTGAAAAGAAAAGGCAGAATGAGAAACATCTGGAAGTTAAAACATCTGTAATATTAAGGCGATGTTTGCCTTGAACCACTTTAAGTGGTACTGATTTAGCTTAAATCAGTACCCAAATGTCGCCTAAGAAGGGTGATATAACATCATATCGGAAACATCTATTTCTTGTTTCCAGAACGAAGAAAATGAGAATGACATAAAACTTCTTCTCTGAAGCTGTTTCATGCATTTCTTCAAACACAAATTACGTAAACAAAATTAATCATATTCCACATTTTGACTCAATTTTTGTTTAAAATACGAAAAATAGAAATTCTGCAATTCTTTTTTGCCACTTTCAGTATCTAATATATGGAAAGAAGAGTGAAATGATTGATAAATTTGACGAACCCTTATTTCTCAGCGTGAACCGTGAGAAACTTAATCAAACATTATACTGGCATTGTTTGGTTCCCATTTGGTGAAACTTATTTCAATTTAAGCTGCAGTTTGGGTCATTAAACTGCAGCTTATGTTGAAATAAGTTGCACTTAATTGGGAACCAAACAACGCCACTGAGTATGTCACAAGAACACTTATTGGGGTAGAATAAAGGTCAAGTGCATTTTAACATCGTTCACCAACAAATCAATATCTTGAACAACAATTGAGGTAAGAGTTTAAAATGGAACCAACAAAATTAAAACAGATACTCCATGGAAATGGATTAATAAGACTCATTAAAGCAGCAGAAAAAATGACAAAACACACAGATCTTCAACCTAATATCTGAAGCTAAAGTGTAGTAAATAGAGGAAGGACAGCTATTCTCACTAAAGGAATTCAAAAAAAATGTCCAGTCCACTGTGACACAAGATTGTCCAAAAAAATTCTCATTAATATACGAATTGACAGAAATAAAGCACAGGAAAGAAATACTCAGTGTGCATTGTCCAAATATTTCCATGGGGCAACAGTTGGTAAAGTAATTGAAGACCACTTACCTCTGGCGGTGCAGCACAAAGCATGTAGAAACAGTGATAATTTCTCTCAGGATCAGACACCTGACAAACACGTGATCTTTCTAACAAATAAGTTCTAATTGCAGCTCCTGATATTTTTCCCCTCTGGTCGAATTGAATCTCCACGAACTTACCAAAACGACTGCAATGCTCAGAACACATAAATAAATCAATAGAACCCAATATGATGGGACAGTAGCAATACATCCAGAAAACCTTTAAATAAAAAATGTTCCCACCTTGAATTGTTGTTTCTAACAGTCTTTGCATTACCAAATGCTTCTAAAACAGGATTGGACTGCATAAGAGGAAAATGCAAAGCAAGCACATATGAGATGGATCATTTAATGACATAAGAATTCAAAATCAAATTTCTCAGGTACTCACACAAACTAGAACTGTAAGCTATTTTACCTCCAGCACTTTCTGCTCAACAGTCCTCCCCTCAGCAGCAGCTCTCCCTCCCATGTATGCAAGATAACGCATTAGCAATTTTGTGCTTTCTGTTTTACCCGCCCCACTTTCACCACTAACCAGAATTGCCTGACTTACTTTCTCATTGATCATCAGTCTGCGTCCACACAAATGGAAAAAATTATTTTCAGACAGCTAGACAAGCAACAAGATTAAAAGAATGAGTTCCATTCAGTATGGGACAAAGTACCTGTACGCAGCATCTGCAACAGCAAAGGGATGTGGACTCAACTCACCGAAGGCGGCTCCTTTATATTGTGCCATCATATGGCTATCATAGAGATGAGGTAGTTTTCTAAAAGGGTTCACAGCAATCAGTATATTCCCTGTGTAAGTCTGGAAGGAAACACCATTTAGTGTATTAACCTCATTATATCAGTAAGTGTTGAAAACCTAAAGAATAGAAGAACGGTTTCCAGCATCCATCAAAATGTCATAGAACCAATGAAGAGTGCACGAAAACTCGCAATCATATCAACTTGACTGCAAACACACACACACCAAGAAAAGAATAAACTAAAAAGAAAGTTCCATTTTTGCTTATAAATACTCACATATATTTCATTCATATCATATCTTGATCTCAAATTCTGTAAAACTCCTGGTTCATGCAAATAAGCCAGCATTGTCATATCATCCACTCCACAAGGTGGGGCTTCAGCATCTTTTGGATACACATTGGAAGCCTTAACAACAACCTGAAATTTCAAAAATATAAGAAAAAGGAAACTGCATTTACAAAATCTGTTATTTCTGTGTTCTATGCTTTCAAGGAAAAAAGAAAATAAGCATCAGCTTGCACTTAATTGCATGTAAGTAATAGAATATTTGATTAAATTAAAACCGATAGAGATGATTATGCAAGGTTCATAAATACATGAAAAGACCCCTCGAGTAAATGTCATGAAAGGCACACACCGTCTTCCCCGAAGTGCAGAGGACCTTAATCTGTTCACCATTAACCTCAAGGACTTCACCATCTATCCACGCATCATCAGGATCTTCCACCCAAACGAGTGAGCCAACCATAGGATTGAAAGTAGCCGCCTGCAAAGCAAGAGTGTCGAGACTCACTATTTGAAATAAATTATCACTTATTGCTCTCTCTAGAAATAATTCATAATTCAGACATCATTAACTGCATTCTATGCAAGTAAACAAAATTATCAGAAACAATGGCCAAAATGTAACGATGACAGTAAAATAAAATAAAAAATGATGACCAAAATCAAATGCTATCAATCAGAAATGAAGCTGAGTGCTATGTCAGCGAGAGCTTTTCCTTTTCCGTAGGTAATATTTAGGCCTACAATAGTAGGACCTAACCACACACCCTGCCAATAACAATATAGAAGGAAGTTGAATACTTGAATTTCTCACTCTAAAGTATGGATTAGAATAAGAAAATATAACGAGGCTTCATTTCTAATGACTCTCACGCCTAGCTGAACTAGAAATAGATCTACCAGGAGAAAAAGGAAAATATGCAACAAAGCAATAAAAGGAAACCATGTTCACCCACCCAAAAAAAAACACTTACCAAGGGATACCGAGAATAAACGCCAATACCATTGTCAAGAAAGGAAAATATGTGCAGTTAGAAGCAATTAGATGAAACAACGTTACCACATTGTATCTTCAATACTTTTGAGCTCAACCATTCTGCTTTTCATCAACTGGTGGTTAAGATTCATGCTTATTCGCAAGAACTTATAGATCTTATTGAATTACTGTCTTGTAGATAATTGCTTTTATACATGGGCGGCACCCTCCCTAGGTGCCTTTTAATACTAATCTATTACTTATCAAAAAAAGTTAAATACTTATTCGACTAGAGTTGATTTGTTATCAGAACTTAGAGCAAGAATGCTTTTGGCTGCACAGCACCTAAACATGGTTTGGAATTGTGCATTTCAACAATGTCCACATCACTGTGGATCACCTTACAGACTATATGATCTACGATATTAAAATTCCATATAATTCGTTCAGTTTGTCTTGCTTCCCTCTTACCATTCCAGTAACCTAATGCCATCTAACCAAACAGAACATAATGGTTTTTCATTGCATAATTTAGTCAAACTCATAAAAAAGGAAAAAAAAACACACTACCAACATAATCCCAAATGAATGGGAGCTAAATTTAAGGCCAGGGTCAGTGACTCGGCGCAAACCCTCAACACGATAGTTCAGATGAAATATTCAAGTTGTACAACATCAAGTTCTGGTCAATGTGAATCTGCTTGGGGCCATAACCTTGTGACCAAAGATTTCAGATGAATATAATAGACCCAGAAATTGAACTACTAGTAAACTAAAGTGGGCATCCCAATAAACACATAGATGAAGAGATCAAGACGTTTAGTAATGAAAGAAAACAAATATTATTAGCATGTATTAGCAATAATCCATTTCGCTTCAACTTAAGCACAGATCAGTCCACCAAACAAAGTAAACAACAACAACCCATCAAATTACAATCATTTTTTTCTAAGTATTATAGATCCCATACAATTAAGATTATCCAAAACTTCAAGTCAGCAATAATCAAATGAAATGCAAACAAAAGTACAACACATAGATACCATTTTCCAGGTAGATTGATTGGATCAGAAACTTGGGTTGCTTCTCGATCTACTTGCAGAGCCTTCAACAACGATCATTCAATCCAACAGCAAAAAAAATTGAACTTCCTCTAGCATACTTTCTATCGATTTATAACTTGAAACAATAAAAGAATCCCAAATATAAAAAAAAAAAAAAAATGAGAAGCTTAAACCCTTCAACAAACCCAAATCTTTTGAAGAAGATATTTAAGCCCCTCTTCTCTCTGGTTTCTTTGCCTCAGACCCCTTCTGGTTTCTTTTCGTTTTCTCTGTTTTTCTTGTTATTCTTCTTTCCTTTTTCCTTTCTTCTCTTTTCTTCTCTTTTCTTCTTCCCTCCCACCTGGGTTTTGGTCTTTACTAGTTTATCATAGTTAAGGAGAGTAATTAAGAAAATAAAGCGTTTAGTAAATAAATGAAATTCCAAAAATACCCTAGTTTGCTCTGCATAATTACAATATTGTAATGACAACTGTACATAGTCCATAAAATGCTGTCTGCTTCCTTACAAAATCGAAACGCATTGAGCGGTAAAGCATGGTCGGTTGTTATGAGGGTAAAGTGGCTCTGGCTTTGCGAGGATTGTACTTTTGCATGCAGTTTCAAACTGTACAGTTTGTAAAGTTATCATGATGTCTTCTTGGTGCAGTAATTGGGACCCGCAGTTTGGTGGGGCTAACATATCTCATCTTCTATAACCGTGGCAATTTTACATGTCTTTTGTCCTAAACAACTGAAATTTTATAAATATAAAAAAAAGTAATTTGCTTAAATGATGAGTGACTTAAATCTTACTATATTATTATCTTTTTTTAGGGAATATTAATTTATTATCCTGTTTGATAAATCAATGACTTAAATATTAATTTTTTTACTAAAACAATAATTCGAATCGAATCAATATTATTTTTATTTGAAAATAGATGCAATCGTTGAGTTAAGCTCACGGTTACCGATATAAATAAAGTTAATATGAATTAAGTATGTTTATCGATAAATTCTAACATAATTGAGTAATTATAACGTTTTTATTGCGTTTAATTGATTCACGAATAAATGTATGTTTAATTATACGAAATGTTTTTTTTAAGAAAAAAAACACCCTTTTTTCATTTCTTAGTTTCATAGTAAACCGTTTTCATTTTTTGTCTAAAAATTTTGTTGAAAACTCAATTCAAGGCAAGCAAAACAATTTTTCATTCTTTAAAATTGATCATTTTTAGTCTTTTATATAGTCACCTCTCTTTCTCTTACCTTGTGTGTTTTCTCGAATAAAGTTTGTAAAGAAAATTGATTATTTTCATTATCATTATTTTTTAAAAATATTTTGAGTTTTGAGGTTTTAGTGGTCGAATACATTTTCATCATCATTTTGTTATTTTGTATGAAAATAAAGATAAAATTGTATTTTTTTCATACAAAAAATACTTAGTATGAGTAATAGACCATCTATATATTTTTATAATTATTATTTATTATATTATATAAATCATATATGAATTCAGTATCAATTTAATATTCCATTCATGTTTCATAAATTTGATCCCACTTTTTATTTTTTTTTATATTGAATTTGAATATGACTCGTATACATTAATTTTGTAACGATTCTCAACTCTCTCTCTCCCAATTATGTTTACTAAGAGAGCGAGCAATTTATAAATGAAATGCTTCCTTAAACTTTGTGACACTGACATTATAAAGGACACTTAATGCAAGTAATTCTCATAGTAGCCAACTTCCACATTAATAACAATAGTTAAATACATTCCTTTATCATTTCAACGAAAAAGAAGAGTTAAACAGAATGTATCAACTTTTTAACTAATTGTTCATGCAATGTACATTCCTCACTCACAAGTTTCGCGTGTGTTGCCTCAATGAAGAAAAATCTTGTTTGCGCCAATTAGAAAACAAAAATTTTATATATGGTAAAAACTTAATTCATAATTTTTAAGATTTTTATTAATGATATTAATTAAATATATACAAACGTTATTAATAAATTTTTAAAAAATTACCAATTAAATTTTTTTTCAATACAAAAATCTCATTTTGCATCCCGTGTCAAAAATCTCTTTGATAACGTATATTTCTCATTCACAAGATTCGCGTTAGTAACACTATGGGATAGAGAGAAAAAAGGTATAAGGTATTGTTGTGATAATTTTGGTCATTCTTATTCATATCGATGAATAATTAATTCAAAAAACAGCGTTTACCTTATATTACCAACAGTGAAGATTGCATTAGCAAAGACGGAAAATTAGAAAATTATGAGATTATTAAAACAAAAGTTATACAAAGTACAAGTAAGATTTAGTTGAATCGAGTTTAAAACTTTAAAATTACACGGATAATTTTAAAAAATTTAATTAATAATATTATTTTTAAATTTTACATTTATATTAATATTATTTACAAAATTATTTAAAATTATCAATAAAAATTCAGATAGTTTAGATCTGGTTTATTCAATTTTTTTAACAAAATACGGTTTGTTAACAAAAATCAGAAAAAACGCCCAATATAAAAGAGCCACGTGTCCAACGAAAAATTATGACTCGTCATCATTGGATCTTTCTACTCATCATCATGTCAGCACTTTTTAACAGGGAAACTAGTAGGGTCACGCGCCACACTTCATGCCATGACTATAGGAGCGGGCCTACATATAATAGCCAATCAAATAAGCGCGTGTGCCTTTCGCAGGTACCAATTTTTTTTGGATTAATTAGTAACACTTGAAAGCACGTTTTGGCGCGTCTTTACACCCTGTTTTGACGCGTATCTTAAAGACTTGAACGACGTGACCGTGAAGAGAATCAGTTATGAAAACGACGGCTTTGACAATGGGATTGATGTTCGGAAAATAATTTCCAAGTCACCGCCTTAACAGACGGAATCAACTAATAACTTCTTTATTGCTTTTAAAAAGTTGGAAAAAGTAATATATAATCAAAATTGTTAGCGTGAAAATAATTGCCACTACAACACAAATTATGCATGCTAGAATTAATCAAGTCGTAAATATATCAACCTGACACCATAATTAATCAAAATTGTTAGTGTGATCTTTTGCTTGTTTGCTACATGTGGGTCCTACTTTGTGCCGATTAGGGTGGTGGCGGCTGTATGTATTGAGGCTGCCATCGAAGGCTGATAGCATGTTGTAGACAATAGGAAGATATGAATGGGTTCATATGTAGTGTAGGGTTAATTGAAATTGATAGCTGAACAGAATAAGGTCATGTGTTTTGGGTTAGGGCTATTGTCTTTTAGTAGTCTTGTTTTAAAGTTTTTATCTTTTTATGTGTAGGGATGCAATCAGCCTACTCAATAAGTAATTTATATTTAACCTGCAAGTTCCCTCATGTTTATGCCTTCACCAATCCATTTAAACCAAATCTTTATCATTAAATAAAAACTTACATCTCATCACTCTGTCGTTTACATGTGCAAATGCCACATGAGATGGGATACAAGTAAAACATAAACCATTCCAACCTGAAGTAAGCTTAAGTCAAAAGCAAAAGGCCAAGTTTCTCATTTTTTCCATGTGCAAATGTCACATGAGATGGGATAAAAGTAAAACAAAAACCATTCCAACCTGAAGTAAGCTCAAGTCAAAAGCTAAAAGGCCAAGTTTCTTATTTTTTCCATGTGCAAATGTCACATGATGATACTGCCAAAATACACATTTCCAATAAGAAGACGACACGTGGATCATCTTGACCCCAGGCCACAATAAGACACGCGGAAAACCCAAGCTCGGACAGTTGGGCCTCCAGGTCATGACCGCCCTTCAGGGCATCATTGCCCCTCAGCTGGGCCTCCACGTCACCACCGCCCTCCAGGCCATCATTACCCAACCAAGTTGGGACGTCAGGTCGTCAAACCGCCTTAACGCATAAACGACGCCAGATCAAGCCAGCAAGGCAAAGCCCTAACGGACGGCCCCCAACCACCTAGCTGGGCCTCCTAGGCATCATTACCCAACCCAGTTGGGGCAACATATCACTGCCGTCCTAGGCCAAATGCCGCCTCCGAAGCCCTATAAAAAGGGTCAGGTATGCACTCCAAAGCCCCAACTTTTTGCTCAACTGAAAAATGGAGCGCTCGTCCCCTATATATTTTGCTCTGACTCTAACTAAAGCTTCGGAGCATATTCGGAGGCACTCCCTCCGACGACCCCCTAGCTCACCTTCCTTTCCCTGTGCAGATACGTCTGAGTCCTAGCCTCCAGCTCAGCAAAACTCATTTTTGGCATCAACAGATTGGCGTCGTCCGTGGGAAACCACCATCTTTCGCTGGCAGAAACAGCGAAGAAGTTTAAAGAAATCATCTGTTGTCATGCCGCCTAAACCCCCCGCTAGGGATGCTGGTAGGAGAGCAGTAAGGGCCAGCACTCACACCCATCGGTTTGTGTCAAGTTCCGCAGCCGTAGTGTGCACACCCCTGTCCGAGCTATTATATAGCGCACACGGTCGAGCACCGTAGTGCGTATGCCCATGTCCCAGCTATCGCAGAGCGCACACGACCGAGCATCGTAGTGCGCATGCCCCTGTCCCAGCTATCGCATAACGCACACGGCCGAGCACCGTAGTGCGCACGCCCCTGTCCCAGCTATCATATAGCACACATGGCCAAGCAGACGCATATGTGTGCACCTCCTCGGACAAGGCCGAGCAGTAGTGCACACTATTGCACACTGCGTAAGGTCCATTGCGCATCAGTTCGCACAGCCAATCGAGGCTGCGCACACCCATGGCCGAGCAGAGGCACATGTGCGTACCTCCTCGGACAAGGCCGAGCAGTAGTGCACACTATTGCACACTGCGTAAGATCCAGTGCGCATCAGTGCGCACGGCCAACCGAGGCTGCGCACACCCATGGCCAAGCAGAGGCACATGTTCGCACCTCCTCGGATAGGGCCGAGCAGTAGTGCACACCGTTGCACACTGCCTAAGATCCAGTGCGCATCAGTGCACACGGCCAACCGAGGCTGCGCACACCCATGGCCTAGCAGAGGCACATGTGCGCACCTCCTCGGACAAGGCCGAGCAGTAGTGCACACTATTCCACACTGCCTAAGGTCCAGTGCGCATCAGTGTGCATGGCCAATCGAGGCTGCGCACACCCATGGCCGAGCAGAAGCACATGTGCGCACCTCCTCGGACAAGGCCGAGCAGTAGTGCACACTATTGCACACTGCCTAAGGTCCAGTGCGCATCAGTGCGCACAGCCAATCGAGGCTGCGCACACCCATGGCCGAGCAGAGGCACATGTGTGCACCTCCTCGGACAAGGCCAAGCAGTAGTGCACACTATTGCACACTGCGTAAGGTCCAGTGCGCATCAGTGCGCACGGCCAAACGAGGCTGCGCACACCCATGGCCGAGCAGAGGCACATGTGCGCACCTCCTCGGATAAGGCCAAGCAGTAGTGCAAACTATTGCACACTGCCTAAGGTTCAGTGCGCATCAGTGTGCACGGCCAATCGAGGCTGCGCACGCCCATGGCCAAGCAGAGGCACATGTGCGCACCTCCTCGGACAAGGTCGAGCAGTAGTGCACACTATTGCACACTACGTAAGGTCCAGTGCGCATCAGTGTGCACGGCCAATCGAGGCTGCGCACACCCATGGCCGAGCAGAGGCACATGTACGCACCTCCTCGGACCGGGCCGAGCAGTAGTGCACACTATTGCACACTGCCTAAGGTCCAGTGCGCATCAGTGCGCACGGCCAATCGAGGCTGCGCACACCCATGGCCGAGCAGAGACACATGTGCGCACCTCCTCGGACAAGGCCGAGCAGTAGTGCACACTATTGCACACTGCCTAAGGTCCAGTGTGCATTAGTGCGCACGGCCAATCGAGGTTGCGCACACCAATGGCCGAGCAGAGGCACATGTGCGCACCTCCTCGGACAAGGCCGAGCAGTAGTGCACACTATTGCACACTGCCTAAGGTCTAGTGCGCATTAGTGCGCACGGCCAATCGAGGCTGCGCACACCCATGGCCGAGCAGAGGCACATGTGCGCCCCTCTTCGGACAAGGCCGAGCAGTAGTGCACACTATTGCACACTACCTAAGGTCTAGTGCGCATCAGTGTGCACGACCAATCGAGGCTGCGCACACCCATGGCCGAGCAGAGGCACATGTGCGCACCTCATCGGACAAGGCCGAGCAGTAGTGCACACTATTGCACATTGCGTAAGGTCCAGTGCGCACGGCCAACCTAGGCTGCGCACACCCATGGCTGAGCAGAGGCATATGTGCGCACCTCCTCGGACAGGGCCGAGCAGTAGTGCACACTGTTGCACACTGCCTAAGGTCCAGTGCACATCAGTGCGCACGGCCAATCGAGGCTGCGCGCACCCATAGCCGAGCAGAGGCACATGTGCGCACCTCCTTGGACAAGGCCGAGCAGTAGTGCACACTATTACACACTGCGTAAGGTCTAGTGCGCATCAGTGCGCACGGCCAACCGAGGCTGCGCACACCCATGGCCGAGCAGAGGCACATGTGCGCACCTCCTCGGACGGGGCCGAGCAGTAGTGCACACTGTTGCACACTGCCTAAGGTCTAGTGCGCATCAGTGCGCACAGCTAATCAAGGCTGCGCACACCCATGGCCGAGCAGAGGCACATGTGCGCCCCTCCTCGGACAAGGCCGAGCAGTAGTGCACACTATTGCACACTGCGTAAGGTCCAGTGCGCATCAGTGCGCACGACCAACCGAGGCTGCACACACCCATGGCCGAGCAAAGGCATATGTGCGTACCTCCTCGGATGGGCCGAGCAGTAGTCCACACTATTACAAACTGGCCAAGTATTATTGTGCATTAGTGAGCACGACCAAGCTAAGTTGCGCACACCCAAAGTCCGAGGAGATGGATTGCTCCACAAATCCTCGGCCCATTCTCTTCAAGGTTCGAGGAGATGGATTGCTCCACTTGTCCTCGGACTCAGGGTGTTCTTGGCCGAGGAGATGGATTGCTCCACAAGTCCTCGGCCCATTCTCTTCAAGGTCCGAGGAGATGGATTGCTCCACTTGTCCTTGGACTCAGGGTGTTCTTGGCTGAGGAGATGGATTGCTCCACAAGTCCTCGGCCCATTATCTTCAAAGTCCGAGGAAATGGATTGCTCCACAAGTCCTCGGCCCATTATCTTCAAAGTCCGAGGAGATGGATTGCTCTACAAGTCCTCGGCCCATTATCCTCAAAGTCCGAGAAGATGGATTGCTCCACAAGTCCTTGGCCCATTATCTTCAAAGTCCGAGGAGATGGATTGCTCCACAAGTCCTCGGCCCATTATCTTCAAAGTCCGAGGAGATGGATTGCTCCACAAGTCCTTGGCCCATTATCCTCAAAGTCCGAGGAGATGGATTGCTCCACAAGTCCCCGGCCAATTATCTTCAAAGTCCGAGGAGATGGATTGCTCCACAAGTCCTCGGCCCATTATCTTCAAAGTCTGAGGAGATGGATTGCTCCACAAGTCCTCGGCCCATTCTCTTCAAGGTCTGAGGAGATGGATTGCTCCACTTGTCCTCAGACTCATGGTGTTCTTGGCCGAGGAGATGGTTTGCTCCACAAGTCCTCGGCCCATTATCTTCAAAGTCCGAGGAGATGGATTGCTCCACAAGTCCTCGGCCCATTCTCTTCAAGGTCCGAGGAGATGGATTGCTCCACTTGTCCTCGGACTCAGGGTGTTCTTGGCCGAGGAGATGGATTGCTCCACAAGTCCTCGGCCCATTATCTTCAAAGTCCGAGGAGATGGATTGCTCCACAAGTCCTCGGCCCATTCTCTTCACAGTCCGAGGAGATGAATTGCTCCACTTGTCCTCGGACCCCTGGTATTCTTGTCCGAGGAGATGGATTGCTCCATAAGTCCTCGGCCCATTATCTTCAAAGTCCGAGGAGATGGATTGCTCCACTTGTCCTCGGACCCATACTGTTCTTGGCCAAGGAGATGAGTCGCTCCACAAGTCCTCGGCCCATTCTCTCTTTCCTTAGAGCGCATCTTCGATCCCGACATCATATTTCCATAGATGAACAAATGCTAACCCAGTTAGGCTACTTCCTTAACCACAGTGCTGCACTTAAGGAAGTGGGGGGCCTCTGATACTGCCAAAATACACCTTTCCAATAAGAAGACGACACGTGGATCATCTTAACCCCAGGCTACAATAAGACACGCGGAAGACCCAAGCTCGGACAGTTGGGCCTCCAGGTCATGACCGCCCTTCAGGGCATCATTGCCCCCCAGCTGGGCCTCCACGTCACCACCGCCCTCCAGGCTATCATTACCCAACCAAGTTGGGACGTCGGGTCGTCAAACCGCCTTAACGCATAAACGACGCCAGATCAAGCCAGCAAGGCAAAGCCCTAACGGACGGCCCCCAGCCACCTAGCTGGGCCTCCTAGGCATCATTACCTAACCCAGTTGGAGCAACATATCACTGCCGCCCTAGGCTAAATGCCGCCTCCAAAGCCCTATAAAAAGGGTCAGGTATGCACTCCAAAGCCCCAACTTTTTGTTCAACTGAAAAATGAAGCGCTCGTCCCCTACATATTTTTGCTCTGACTCTAACTAAAGCTTCGGAGCATCTTCGGAGGCACCCCCTCCGGCGACCCCCTAGCTCACCTTCCTCTCCCTGTGCAGATACGTCTGAGTCCTAGCCTCTAGCTCAGCAAAACTCATTTTTGGCATCAACACATGAGATGGGATAAAAGTAAAACAAAAACCATTCCAACCTGAAGTAAGCTCAAGTCAAAAGCCAAAAGGCCAGGTTTCTCATTTTTTCCATGAATGATATGATCACCACCGAAAACTCTAATGTACAAAAAATGCCAGGCGTGGATCTGTGCGGCGAGGAAGACCGGCCAATTCGAGCTCCTAAAGCTCTACAGCCAGCCACTGCTTGCAATCAACACCAGATAACAAAAGGGTCATGGTAAATTTTTTTTTTTCACTTAATCCTTCCCATCTTTACTACTTTTATTTTCCAAGGACCATCCTACCCCATTACAGCTTGTCTATAAGACTTCCACTAAGCAGAAAGAAGTTTACTTACCACCTGAGCAGCTAATGGCAACATTTTCTCCGGTGGCATGTCTGCGCATGTGGCTAAAAAAGCAAAGAAGAGTATAAACCACAGCAATGGCCCATTCAATTAAAGGTACAATCAAAGACCAGTTGCCAAGAAATTTCTGGAATAATGGACAAAAAGAGATGAATATTTAAATGGTGACGATATAAAATAGGACACAGAAGCACATAGTCACATACCATAGAGAATTGCTCCAATAAATGCATCCCCAGAATCAGTTGTATCAACAAGTTCTGATGGTGGTATTTTCTCAGCTGTTCCCACAAATAACCTTCCACTCACTGTCCCTATCCCATTCGCTCTCAATTTTGTTGCTGACTGGGAAAATTGAAAGGAAAGAGAAGCAAAAAGTTATTGAATGTCAACCAAATTCAAACTGTTAGATTATGTATAGCATAGTTATTGCTTAGTTAGTTTAATCTCACATTGGTTGTGTATATCTTTGGCTCTCTTATTGGCTCCTATAAATAGGATAGCTCACTTGTAAGTAAAACACACCATTCAATACAATTCTCTTCTTTGTATTGTCTCACTTCCTCTCTTAAACCTTAACATGGTATCAGAGCCTTCGTGGTTCTCGGTATATTAAGAGTTGAGTATGCTCTGTGATTGCCACTATTAGTGGATCTTTCACATCAGAAAAACTTCTTTAAGGTTGTTGGTATATTAAGAGTTGAGTATGCTCTGTGATTGCCACTATTAGTGGATCCTTCACATCAGAAAAACTTCTTGAATATCCTTTTCATGTCTGTCGGGTCACCACTATAGTCGGAGTCTCATTCTCTATCGACGTCATCTCAGCCGCTGCTCCATCGATGTCATTATTTAACCATTGACCGTTGACCGACAACCAGATTTGACCAGATGGCAGAAAAAGATATTTTTCGTCATGTTCAGTCTGTATTGGATGGTACAAACTATATTGTTTGGTCTCAATCTATGCGAAATTTCCTTAAAAGTCGTAAGCTTTGGTCTTACGTGGTTAATATTGTCCAGAAGCCAGTTAAAGGGGCTACTGAAACTAATGATGCTCTTCTCACTTGTCTCATTGATTGGGAAAGTAATCATCATCAAATTCTCACATGGTTTCGTAATACTACTATTCCATCTATTTATGCCCTATTTGGTAGCTTTGATGAAGCTAAGGGTGCTTGGGATATGCTTGCTTCTCGTTATTCTGCTGTTGATGGTGCTCGAGAATATCAGCTCCTGTTTGAGCTCTTCTGCCTAAAGTAAGAACCGGGGCAGAGTATTAATGATTTTCTTGCTCGCATGCAATTCTTATGGAATCAAATTGATATCTCTGATCCTATTTGGAAGGATCCTATAGATGCCAAAATGTATGATGAACGAAGGGATCAACATCGTCTTCACCATTTTCTTATGGCATTACGTGATGATTTTGAGCCTATTCGTGTGCAACTTTTACATCGCTCTCCTCTCCCTACTTTGGACAATGCTATCTTTGAACTTGTTCGTGCAGAAAGTAGATCACAGACTATGCACTCTCAACATAGTCCTTCAGTGTTGGCTGCTCAATTATCTAGTTCTTCATCATTTCAACCAAAGCATTCTGACAGGTTTGGTGCTCCTCGACCTTTTCCTAAGCCTCGTGACAACAATTTCTGTCGTTTTTGTAAATGTCAAGGGCACACTATTGATAAATGTTGGCAAAGGGGAAGATTCAATGCTCCCACTACAGCAGTTGCTCATCCTGAGAGCACTCTCTCTACAGTTGTTCCATATCCATCTACGACTACAACTTCATCTTCAGTTGCACTCTCTAACGGGTCATCAGGTTCTACTGTCACCTTATCTGCAACTGACTTCGAGGCAATAGTTAATCAGGTCATCCAGTCTCGTTCTGGTAATGCATCTTCCTCTGCCCTCTCAGTCCTGCCAGGTAATTTTGCCTCTTGGCTTTTTGATTCCGCTTGTTGCAACCATATGACACATTTCCCAGCTTCATTTACTACATCTGCACCTTCGCCTCATTCCTCATTTATTCGCACAGCTGATGGCTCCACTATAACTGTTAAAACTATAGGCACCATCAATAGTCGTTCTCTTTCTATTCCTGAAGTTTTTCATGTGCCAGAATTATCTTATAATCTTCTTTCCGTTGGGCAAATATGTGAACTTGGATATAGAATTATCTTTGACTTTTCTGGTGTGAATGTGCAGGATCCTCGTACTGGTCAGACCCTTGGGACCGGGCGTAGAATTAGGTGCATGTTCGAACTCTTATCCTTACACCTGCCCAACCTTCCCGCCTCTAACGTCTCTGCTGCTGCCTCCTTGTGACCACCATCCCTTGCACTTTGGCATTCACGTCTTAGTCATACATCTGCATCTCGGGTACAACTTTTAGCTTCAAAGGGGTTGTTAGGGTCAGTGTCTAAAAGTTCTTTTGATTGTATTTCGTGTCAACTTGGAAAACAGCCGGTTTTGCCTTTTAATAATAGTGAGTCTCATGCTACTGCTTCGTTTGATTTAATTCATTCTGATGTTTGGGGACCTTCTCCCGTTGCTAGTATGAGTGGTTCACGCTATTTTGTCATTTTTGTTGATGATTTCTCTCGTTACATTTGGCTATTTTTAATGAAATCTCGTTATGAATTATTGGATATTTATCGTACTTTTGCTAAAATGATTGAAACCCAATTTTCAAAACCTATCAAAGCTTTTCGTTCTGATAATGCTTTAGAATATACTCAACATGCTTTTAAAGACATCCTAAAAAGTTATGGCACTGTTCATCACTTGTCATGTCCTGGCACTTCACAACAAAATGGTCGAGCTGAACGTAAACTTAGGCACATTTTAGACACTGTTCTAGCCCTCCTCATTTCCACATCTGTTCCTACCCCATTTTGGGGTGAAGCCACTATAACGGCTATCTACACGATCAATAGGCTGCCTACCCCTATCCTTGATAATTGCACTCCTTACGAGCGGTTGTTTGGCTATGTTCCCCCATACCACCATCTTCGTGTGTTTGGTTCTGCTTGTTTTGTTTTACTCCAACCTAATGAGCGCACCAAACTTGAGCCTCGTTCTCGGATGTGTTGCTTTCTTGGATATAAAATTGAACAAAAAGGCTATCGGTGTTATGATCCTGTGTCTCGTCATCTTCGCATTTCCCGTCATGTAGTTTTCTGGGAGCATAGACTATTTCATGAAATTGGAAATTTCAACATGCCATCTTTTCCTTCTTTTACCACACTTATGGAGCCTTCTATTTCTCCTACTCACACTAGTGATGTCTTGCCCGAGTCTCCCTCACCTCACACTAGTAATGTCTTGCCCGAGTCTCCCTCACCTAATACTCTCGATTCCACTCCACCTGATACTCTCGACGTCGCTTCGCCTGAGCCCCCAGGGTCTGTTACGTATAAAGATCATGTTCACACTTCCTCTCCAGACCTTCGCCGATCCACCAGAGTAAGATCTCTTCCATCCCATCTCCAGAATTTTCATTGCTTTCATGCTTTAGCTACTTTACATGAGCCCCACTCCTATCGTGAGGCTTCCACTAACCCTTTTTGGCAGACTGCGATGATAGAGGAACTTGATGCTTTACACAAGAATAATACATGGGATTTGGTTGACTTGCCTCCTGGAAAGTCTGTGGTTGGCAGTAAATGGGTTTACAAAATTAAGACTTATTCAGATGGTACTGTTGATAGGTACAAGGCTCGACTTGTTGCCAGGGGTTTTACTCAGGAGTATGGTGTGGACTATGAGGAGACCTTTGCTCCAGTTGCTCGTCTATCTTTTGTGCGTGCTTTGCAAGCTGTTGCAGCCTCTCGCCATTGGTCACTTTTTCAAATGGATGTTAAAAATGCATTCCTTAATGGTGATCTTAATGGAGAAGTCTATATGCAACCATCTCCTAGACTATCTAATCCAACAAACAAGGTATATCGTCTTCGTCGAGCTCTATATGGACTTAAGCAGGCTCCTCGAGCATGGTTTGCTAAGTTTAGCAACACTTTTCTAGCCTTGGATATTCCATCAGCTCCTATGATTCAGCTTTGTTTGTTCGCCGCACAGACCGGGGCATCATACTTCTTCTGTTATATGTTGATGACATGATTATCACCGGGGATGATCCCATTGGTATTCAGGAACTTAAACAGTTTCTCAATCAACATTTTGAGATGAAAAATCTTGGTCCTCTCAGCTATTTTCTTGGTCTTAAGATTTCATCTTCTTCTGATGGTTATTATTTGACACAAGCCAAATATATCTCTGATATGCTTTCTCGGGCAAATCTCACAGACAGTAAGGTTGTTGACACACCAACTGAGCTTAATGCTCGTCTTACACCCCATGATGGCGAACTTCTTCGTGATTTTACTTTATATCGACATTTGGTTGGCAGTATTGTCTACCTTACTGTTACTCGACCTGATATCTCGTATGCTGTCCATCAGGTGAGTCAGTTTATGGCTACTCCTCGCTCTACTCATTTTGCTGTTGTTCTTCGCATCCTTCGTTACCTAAAGGGGACATTGTTTCATGGGCTCTTTTTCTCCTCTCAGTTTCCTCTTCAGTTGTGTGCTTATACCGATGCAGATTGGGCAGGTGATCCTACAGATCATCGTTCTACCACCATTTATTGTTTCCTACTTGGCACCTCTCTTATCTCTTGGCGTAGTAAGAAACAAACTATTGTTGCTCGATCTAGTACAGAGGCAGAATATCGTGCTTTAGCTGACACTACCTCTGAGCTTCTTTAGTTATGATGGTTGTTACAAGATATGGGTGTATCACTTTCTGCTGCCACTCCTGTATACTGTGACAATAGAAGTGCTATTCAGATTGCTCATAATGATGTGTTTCATGAACGGACCAAACATATTGAGATTGATTGTCATTTTGTCCATCATTATCTCCTTCAAGGCTCTCTACAGCTTCATTCTGTCACATCCAAGGATCAGCTCGCAGACATCTTTACCAAGTCACATCCTCCAGGGCGTTTTCGTGATCTTGTTTTCAAACTCAAGTTGGTTTCTCATATTCCACCTTGAGTTTGAGGGGGGCTGTTAGATTATGTATAGCATAGTTATTGCTTAGTTAGTTTAATCCCACATTGGTTGTGTATATCTTTGGCTCTCTTATTGGCTCCTATAAATAGGATAGCTCACTTGTAAGTAAAACACACCATTCAATACAATTCTCTTCTTTGTATTATCTCACTTCCTCTCTTAAACCTTAACACAAACAATTTCCCTTGTTTCTAGTCCACAGGAGTTTTTCCTTAACAACAACTATATTGCTTTAGTATCATGATGTTTCAGCTTAATCGTATAAATCATATGATATAGAACCATGTTAGATCCTTTAGCACACCATTGCTAATCTGGGGGACACATGGAATTATCCAAAAAAAGTGTTACAGTGTGACGTTAATCATGCCGACAAGACAATTCAATAGTCACACAAAATGCATATGCAAAAGAATGTTTCCATAGTAGGCATGCTTTCTACATAAATTATCAGTAAACGGCTCAAGGATAGAATAGAAACAGGCATTAAAGCACAAAGATATGCGACATTTGTTCATTTTCTGATTATGGTAGCACTCACTGAAGTGGCTCATAGCCATTCGCAATGCTTGAATCAACAGCTGGTCTACGCTAATCATATTTATCTAAATCTTATCGATTTATTATATTCAAGTTGTGATAATTGTTTAAGGTCTTACATGGTTGATTATTACTTATTGAGGTGTAAACTCATTAGTTTTGTATAATTTTATATATGATAAATAAAGCTAGAGTCAAAGCTAATTAAGTGAACCCTTGATGAAAATTTAAGAATTTGACTTCTTTGGTTTAAGTGAGTGGACCACCATTATTGTTCTTAAGAGCATATGTCTAAAGAATTGTAATTTGCTGTTTACCATTGTTATATTGTCTGAAAGAGTTTGTGACCTTTCAGACTTGGAACTATAGCATTATGTAATCTTGGATGTTATTGATGATCTAAGTATCACATATTCGATTTTGGAAGATTTTATCTCAATATTCAAGTGATAAACACCTTTATGATTCGTAATTATGATGGATTCGTAATTATGTTGCATAGGAATTTTTTGATTGAATTTCAGCCATGAAAAGTTTCATGAAACCTCTATTCTTTGATTATTTCTGATAGCTGAGAAAAATCTATTCACATGGCCTTTCCACTGGAATTGTGCGATTTAGTCACACATGTCTCTTATTGGACTATCTGTCCATTCGGACCTTTTCACTAACATTATAAATAATGCATGACATTTGGGTAAGTAGTATCAGTTTTAAGTAAGAAATATTGCAAACACTAGAAAAAATATGGAGAAAGCTTTTTTGATATCTCTTTTCTTAGTTGTGCTCTTGATCATTTCATCTGGTAACTTTCTTTCTATACTAAGTAAAATTTTATGTATTTTTTCTATGGTTTAATTAGTTTGTTCTCGTATATCATCAAGAATTCCAAATATATATACTCTTTTTTTTTTATTTTAATAGTTGATTAATATATGTGGTTAATTACAATCAATTTTCTTAGTAACGATGTGCTCTTGATCATTTCATCTGGTAACTTGTGTTTCGATACGTAAAATTTTATGTATTTTTTCTATGGTTTAATTAGTTTGCTCTCATATATCATCAAGAATTCCAATTATACTAGTCTTTTAATTTTAAAATCTGATTAATATACACACTACAACATAAATGATTAACACCGGCATTTTTTTGTGCATATTTCGGCGCTTTAAAGCACCGGAATATGAATTTTCGGCGTTTTTCGTAAGCGCCGGATAAAGTGCCGGTATGAATGGTGTCGAAGCGCAAATACTGGCGCTTTCTGTAAGCGCCGCAATGTGTATATTTTTGCGACGCTTCAAAGCGCCGGTATTTTGCGGCGCTTCAAAGCGCCGGTATTTTGTGGCGCTTCAAAGCGCCGGTAGATAAGTGCCGGTATAGTTTTAATTTGTTTTTTTTTCACATTATTTTAGTTTAGCGACGCTTAACTGTTTTTAATTTTATTTTTTTTACTTTCTTTTGGTTTAATGTTGTACAATAAAATGAATCATTCAATAAATAAAATGTTCCATAAAATCTAAAACTGTTATTCAATATATAAAATGTACCATAAATTTTCAAAATGTCGTTCAAAAATTCTTTTACTCAGTACAAAACTTATGTCATGTACACAAAAAAAAAAAAACAAAACAATCATAGGTCATCACACTTGGCATCAATTTTGAGGTCCTCTACTAACCAATTTTTTTAGTAAAGACTTCAGCTCATCCATTTGGGATTGCATACTGTTCATTTGATCATCGTGCTTAGTTGTAATTTCTTGAATCTGATGCGACTGTTGTTCAATCTGATGCGCATACTGTTCAATCTGATGCGCATGCTGTTGATTAGTTTCTTCCATTTGTGCTCTCAGACTATTTATCTTTTCAGCATAAGCCCCATGGTATCCCATTTCATTCCTCATTTGAGCTGAAAGTCCAAACACAGCAGAGGGTGTAACTCCAAAACCCTGACCTCGGACACGACCGGAACTCTCTTCACCCATAAGCTCGGTGAAGACTTCATTTTGTATTGCTAAATTATTGCTAGCATCAGAGGATCCTGAAGCTGCAACAAGTTCAGCAACACGAGCTTCCGCTGTCACCTACAATTAGGAAACAATAAAGATTAACTCCTCCGAATATTTAGTAGCTAATTACAGTGAAATATACATAAAACAAAAGGGGTTTATCATATTTTATAGAAAAACGGGCAGAATTTCCCCTATTTTCCCATAAAACCTCCTGCAGGAAGTTACAATTATACAATCCAAACAATGTAGCCAATTCACAACCAATTTTAACTGCTTTTATTCAATCAGTAGTCAACCAGAAATATAAAGGGATGGAAAAGGGAAAGTAGCATTTCCATATTATGGCTGGTTGCATACAATTCATGTTAACCATTCAAGAAGAAAGTAGTCTTCATCTAGCTTTTCTATTCATCATGAGGGAAGTTGAATGATTGTCACTAAAATTCTAATGGTAAATTATAGGATTTAAATAATCAAGTACATTAAAAAAGGAAGTTCTTAACCTTTCGAGAAAGCAAGTTATATCTCTACACCTACACATGTAAGTTAGGAACATAAGTATGCAATAATCACAAGCTTGATGAAACTTTGTAACAATGAAAGCTTTTTTTTTTCATGAGGCACCAGAAAGAAATTTTTTTCTCTCTAAAAAAAACACAAAAACTACTCCAGGAGGAGTTTCATCGAATAAGATCACTAATTCGTTCACCATGCCACCTAGTACCCACTCTTCATCAAATACACACTGGTGGAAGAATAATGCCAAATGTATATATCATCTTGTCGATTCTGGCTTAAGGGTATAGAGGAGATAGTCTCAACCTCATGAGATTAAAGCTTCCATGTCCTATGATGCTGTTATTAGGTCAAAAAGGTTAACCACTTTCTAATCCATATCAAATAGAACATTAAGAGACAATACTTTAAAATTCCAGGGTGAAGGAATCCATGGATCATGCCATATAGAAATATTTTCTCCATTCCCTACCATCCAACGCAACCCTTTATTCAATAATTCCCGACTCTCCCAAATACTCCGCCAGGTGTAAGAGGGAGACGATCCCAAAGGAGCCTGTAGAAAATCACAATTCAAGAAATATTGAGCTAACCTCCACCCTTGTTTGGCTAGAAAAGCTAAATTAAAAGTATTTAAATAAAAAAATCCCATTCGCAAAACTCTTTGAACCGGACGTGTGAGGACATTGTTGTCTTTCACGTGCCGCTGTCCCTATAGTAGAATATCTCTACACCAATAATAAACCAATTGAATAATCAGTCATTAATAGACAAATAGAAGCAATGCGAATCCAAATGAACATAATTATCTTAAAACAACCTCACTCTGGTCAGAGAATTAGTAGTTCACCAGATGCTTCCACTGGTCTTGATCTACACCTTTTGGAACATCATTGCTCATAACTTGTTGTTTTGTTTTGTTTTGTTTTGTTCCTCACGTAGTCCCTTTTCAGCACATATCGGTAGTCCCTCCATTTTTTCCCTATCATCCTCAACAAAATATTGTCTATTGCTTCAACCGTAGGGTAATGGAACTTCCTCTACCACAAAGAAAGGAAATCGATGTCAAATAAAAATTATTGGTGTTAGGGATTATGCATGTACAACACCACGAAAAAAGAAAAAAAAAATTGGAGGCAATCAATGGTTATTAAGTTGTTACTTACCCGAATCAATATAACAAGATCCTTTTTGTAGCTAGAAGGGACTTTCTTCCAATCCGTGTAATTAAGCGGACAAAGGTTCCCTCTCTTTGCAACCTTGCCCAACCAGCTACTTAACATTTGGCCACCTTTCTTAATAGGTTGATGACGTGCATTGAAGTGGACCACAAATTCTTCCCCATGTTGAAGGGACCACACTTGTGAGGGTCTTAGGACACGTGTTTGCTTCCTCAACCTCCCTTCAGGATCTACAAATTTTATAATTAGTATAACAATGTGGTATCAAACTAGTTAGAGAGAGAATGTATTATAATACAAAAATTACCAATCATCTCGTATTGATCACTATCATTGTGATCACTTCCCGTTGTTATTGGCTTGGTATCAGAATCATTTTGCGAGTCATGATCATCATCAGGGTGATACTCATGCTCATGGTGAAAATCTTCTTGATGGTGTGAAGACTCAGCAGCATACTGGTTTGTCATGTTATCTCTAACCGAGGTGGGGATATTTTTTGACCTATACATCTTGCAATCTGTATACATAAAAACATTAAAATGATTATATCTCACACTATCAAGGATGCATTAAAAGTTAACAAGAATTAGAAGAACCACACCTGAAAGATAGGAATGTTCAATGGGTCGCAACAATCAATAACTTTAGAGAACCTGAGAACAAATGAACAAATAATTGCTTCAAATAGGATTTAAAGAACAAGCAATAATTAATGATACAACTAAAACAGAAATTTATGACATTCTAAAGTAGCATTCAACAAACAGTACACAAAAAAGTTCAGGACTCTTGTTATGTGTGATACAAACCAACAGTAACCCGATAGATTACAATAAACCCTAACAAAACTCGTTGACACACAAGTCCATCACATAAATACACATCCAAATATAATTACACCGAAATGCACATAAAACTAGTTGGTATCTTCGTCAATGTCCATCCTAGCCCAAGTTGAGATACAATCTAATTGATCGTCTACCACTACATTAGGAAACATGCACTGATTGTAAGTGTCATCATCATCTTCCTGCGTTTTTTCCCCCCATTTCATATAGGTCCCTTGGCTTTGTGATCACAACATGATACCATTCCTTTCTTGTTGGGTCTTGCACATAAAACACTTGTTTCGCTTGAGATGAAAGTATGAACGGGTCATCCTTCAATAACTGACCAGTGTGTATTAACCTATTTAAGTTCATGAGAATGCACCCACTTGCATTTTTCTTTAAACCTCTGGGTGAATTAATATCCACCCAATCACAACGGAACAAGACAATCTTAAACGTCACATAGTAATCCAACTCAATGATATCGTTGAGCACACCATAATACATTTTATCATCTGCTTCAACCATAACTCCCGAATTTTGAGATTGTCTACACCTCTCACGTTCCTTTGTGTGGAATTTAAATCCGTTGATGTTAAATCCATTGAATCTCCTAACAACATTATTCAGACCTCGAGCAAAGGCAATTAGTTCATCTGAATAATTGTTATCCACCATCCATGGCACCTAAACATTTCCAAACAATTAATATGAGACAACAATATTCAATGTTTAATTGAAAACACTGATAACTTTCGAAGACTCTTGTGATTATGCCTAACCTGTCTCATAAACCATGCATCAACAGCACCTGTGCTGGTGCCCTGTGCTGGTGCTGGTGTGTGCTGGTGCTGGTGCAGCAACAGCACCTGTGCCGGTGCCCTGTGCTGGTGCTGGTGTGTGCTGGTGCTGGTGCAGCAACAGCACCTGTGCCGGTGCCCTGTGCTGGTGCTGGTGTGTGCTGGTGCTGGTGCAGCAACAACACCTGTGCTGGTGCTGGTGCATCAACAGCACCTGTGCTGATGCCCTGTACTGGTGCTGGTGCAGCAACAGCACCTGTGCTGGTGCTAGTGTTGTGCTGGTGCTGGTGCAGCAACAGCACCTGTGCTGGTGCCCTGTGCTGGTGCTGGTGTGTGCTGGTGCTGGTGCAGCAACAGTACCTGGCACTATAAAGACTGATACACAATCATGGAGAAAGTGATAAACACCCATAAAGAAAGACACAATTAGACCCCATATTCAACCATGAGTAAGTTTCTTGAACAGACTAACTTAAAAGTAAACGTCCATGTCTCTTTGAAATGATAGTAATATCCAAGTATAGAGCGTAAGATGTGAGCAAGAGATGGAAAATGAGCATAGATTCTTAATTAATACTACTATATTTAGGTTTGAATGCTGCCAAAGTGTCCTTGTGCATGTATTTCTTTGTCTACACAATTTTTTATTTGCCTTGGTATATATGCTGAGATTTTAAGTAGTAGTAAAAGAAGAGTAAGAGTGAGATATACTGTTGCCTAGGGAAAACAAAGCATCAAGTTAAATAATTATTTTGGGATCTAATTGGTCTGCCATAACAACTTAATTAGTCTTCATACGGGGGCCTCAACTCTAATATGCCATTCAAATTAAAAATGACTAGCAATAAGCCTATGATAATTTGAAATTTTCTTAATTTTAAATTCAAACTATACACAAAAGCAGAAGATGAAAATCGCATGGAAAACCGAGAAAAACTGTTGTATGATCTGAAAACAGCAACACAAAAACAGAATCACTAATTGAAACAATTTCAGAATCACTAATTGAAACAATTTCAGATCTAATAAAATGTATCTCATAAATTATATCACTTCCTCCACAATTAACAGATAAAGAAAATCCTAGTTAAGCTACTCTCAAGATCGCAATAACCATATTTTAATAACACTGGATTCGGTGAAAAATATATGGCACATTATATCATTGGAAACAAGGTAAAAAGAGCTACTACTCTCAAAATGGTAATGAGAATGGAAAAAATAAGATCAATTACACAAGACAAATATAAAGAGTTTTTTTTTCAAAAAAATTGTATGCTTTGACAGGAATCTTCCTCCACTCCTTGTCTTCCTTGGCTCCAGATCCATATTTTTCACTAAGTAATCTAAGCCGCACATAGTCACATGTGCAGGTGGTGGTGCTGGTGCAGCAACAGCACCTGTGCTGGTGCATCAACAGCACCTGTCCAGATGTTGTCCCAAGAAAACCCCACTAATAATTATGTGAAAATTCATGAGTATTTTTTGTACCAACTTTTTTATTTAATTATTGATAATGTAGGTGTTATTTTTTTTGTGTGGTTTGGTTCAATAAATTAGCCATTTTCCACATTTAAAGGAGAAAATCGTTCACCCCCATTCAGTCTTGAATTGTTCCATAATTTTCTCTTTGCCTGTTTTCCTTTTGAAGCCATCTTCAATCCTATATAAACCCCCCTCTATAATCTTATATCATCCAAAAGTAATCTCATACCTAGATTACCTACCTAAAAGGAACTTTTAGGTAGGTATACGTTCTGTACCTAGATTACCTAATTTTTTTTTTATGCAAATTGATTGAACAGAGCAGAATTTCAACATCAAATGAGAAAGAAAAAAAAAACTTAAAAGCTTAACAAAAGAGTGTTTCGGTACCTGGCAGGGAGTATTGGAGCTGCTGGTGCCTGGTGGGATAGCTTCGCCGGAAAATTGAACCCAGTCGTGGAAAGATGCAGAGACGTCACCGTTGCTTCTGGAAGGAAGAGAGAAAAATGTAACCTTTGGTGAGGGGGTCTGAGGGAGAAAAAACAGAAACAAGAAGAGGAAAGAAACCAACTTATGCCTTAGCCCAAGAGACGTGATAGCAAGACACAGGCGCGGTGGAGCTAAGAGCGGAGCAGATAAAAAATTCTGGGGGAAATGGCGCTGTGGAGTCTCGCGAGCAGCAGAGAAATTTGGGAAAGTTTCAGGAGAAATTTGGGAAAGTTTCAGGGGAAATGGCGGCACGTTATTTATATTGGAAATTTTTAACATATAGCGGCGCTTATAAGTGCCGCTATATGCTATTCTTCATATTTCAGCGCTTCTAAGCGCTGGTATATGCAAAGGAGCATATTTCGGCACTTTAAAGCGCCGGTATATGATCGATACCCATTTCATATACCGGCACTTTGAAGCACCGAAAAAAACTAGCACATACCGGCGCTTGAAAGCGCCACTATATCAAATCATATTCATAGATAACGGCGCTTCGAAGTGCTGTTAAATTTTCTGTGTATATTGCGGTGCTTCTCGGGAGCGCCAAAAAATAAGCACCGGCGGCAATTATCTTGCGGTGTTTTTAGGAAGCGCCGGTAATTAAGCGCCGGCAAATATCATTTACGTTGTAATGACATTAATAATGCAGTTTTGATGTCGAGAGCTGACGATATACAGTGGGATCCAAGAAATCCCAACCATTGCACGAGTGATGAGTATTGCCAAGGTTTATGCGAACCTGATTGCCCACACTGCTATTGTGAACAATTCATCACAACGTGCATGTGCACAAATTAACTTCCCGTGGGGTTTAACAGCTCAAGTATTCAAGGGACCCAAGCAACTACCAATAAGGCATCGAGTGTTATCTCCCTCTCAAAATATCTTTTTAATTACACATCTATGAATAAATAAAATTATATTCAGATTATTAGTAGTTTTTGATGGGGCCATGATCATGATTTTTGATGAGGAAATGATTATTTGGCTTTAATTGGAAGGATTATCTCTACAATTATCATATTTGTTAGTATTTATGCTACTTCATTTATAAGGTTTTGATTGTGAGGTTAATTGTTAGTGCTAATTAGTAGACAGATGGATTATGATAACATAAGCTTGAGAATAAGTCTTAACAGCGTAGTCTGTGCGCACTGTGCCCGCTAAAAGGCCTCAGAAGGCGCATTGTGCGTGCAGTGTGCAAGCTGTGCACATAGTGTGCGCATTGTGTGCGCATAGTGTGTGCACAGATTGCGCAGCTGCTTTAAACCACCTATTTCAGCTGGTATCCCACCAGAAAAGTTATTATTGCTCAAATGGAGCCTCATTAAGTATTTTAGCTTGCCAAGCTCTAATGGAAGCTCACCTAAAAACCTATTGTTTTGCAAAAGCAACTGATTCAAGCTGGTTGAAGACCCAATGTCAGGAGATATGGCTCCAGTAAAGTCATTATCACTAAAATCGATCATGGTGACATGTGACAGAGCCCAAAACTGATTTGGAATCTTCCCAAATAAGTGGTTCTTATTGATCCTAAACCTCTCCAGAGATTTACACTCAATATAAGAATAAGGGAACTCCCCAAAAAAGTTGTTGCCCACAGCAAGCAAGATTTTCAACTTTCTAGTTCCATACAAGAACTTGGGAAAGCCACCTGAAAACTAATTCTCGGATATACCAATACTGTGCAATGGTGAGAATCGACCCAAATTTGTTGGAAATTCAGCCGAAAAACTGTTTTTAAAGAGGAATAACACAGTGAGGTGATGCATGTCCCCAAATCCAACAGGGAATTTACCATAAAAAATTGTTTTTATAACGTTGAAAAACTGTCAGATTCTTCAAATTTCCAATCTCTACAGGTAACTCCCCATACAACTTATTTATAAATATATCAACTTCCTACAGAAGGATGAGGTTCCCAAGCTCTGGCAGTATTTCCCCAATTAAATTGTTATTATGGAACTAAATTTTAATAAAATTATGCAATTCTGAAATAGAATTTGGAAAATTTCCAGATATATTGTTTCTAGAGATATCCAAGGTCGGCAATGCCTTCAACTGAAAAAGAGATTCTGGAATCTCTCCTTTGAGGTTGCAGTACGCCAGAAAGAGCCAAGTCAAGTTCTTCAAATTCCCAATACTCTCAGGAATTTCAACCTTTTCAAATTTGTTATCCCCTAGACTAAACAAAACTAGCTGAGTTAAATTCCCCACCCAACTTGGGAAACTACCCGTAAATATATTTATTGATATATCAAGAATCTCCAAGTTTCTCAAGGAATAAAGATCTGGGATCCTTCCCACCATTTGATTACCAGTCAGATTCAAGACTTTTAGATTGCTACAATACACAAGTTGCGAAGGAATCTTCCCATAAATGAAATTCGAAGGCAACCAAAGGGTAGTCAAGCTTTGGAAGACTGAAACGGATGCCGAAATTTCACCCGACAGGGATTTGTTTTCAAGAGAGATTTCTTTCACTTCACCATAAATGGGATTGCAAATTATTCGTGAGAATCCACACGAAGAATCTCACTCTTTCCAGGAAGCTAAAACATCTATTGGGTCTTTCAGCTGGCTTTTGAATTGAATGAGAGCTTCACTTCAACAGTGAGTGATAAATAACGCTGGGAAAGGGAAAGAAAAATCAAGAGCTGGAGTGAAAGGAATTGCAGAAAGAGAATTGGATTATTTGCCATTGTGAGAAAATAACAAGGATTCAAAATTTGAAGATGATATGTGATCCTTTTAATGTTCTCCACGGACAAATAATAACTTTTCTGGTGGGATACCGACTGAAATAGGTGGTTTAAAGCAGTTGTGCAATCTGTGCACACACTACGCGCACACTGTGTGCACACTATGCGCACAGCCCGCACACAGCACGCACAATGCGCCCAATGAGGCCTTTTAGCAGGCACAATGCGCACAAACTGCGCTGTGCCCGCTAAAAGGCCTCATTGGGCGCATTGTGCGTGCTGTGTGTGGGTTGTGCGTATAGTGTGCGCGCATTGTGCGGGCTGGGCGCTCAATGTGTGCACAAATTGCGCAGTCTGTGCGCATTGTGCCTGTTAAAAGGCCTCAGTGGGCACATTGTGCGTGCAGTGTGCTCGTTGTGTAAGTTAGTAACTCTCTTTTGAGTTCTTTTGGTCTTTAGGTAAGTTAGTAACACTCTTTTTACCCTTTTTTTATGAATTAGAAACTGAAAACAACTTTAAAAAGTTTATTTATACTCAAAATCAGAAATTGAGTTTTATAGTTTTTAATCTCATAATCAGTTTTGACATAAATCACCTATCATTCATGTTCCTAAATTACCCTTGTGTGGCAAAAATATTTACACCCTCACCACTATATAAATCACCTGTTGTTTTTCCTAATCAAATTTTAAATGTAACAATGATGCATCCATTATTATTAGAATATTGAGATTATTATTTAATAAAAATATTATTTTACATACTTAATAAAAATATATTATTAATTAAATTAAATTATTAATAAATATAATTGTTTTAATTAATATTAATTTAATTACTTATATTTTATTATGAATAAAAATAATATATTTATATTGTACAAATAATAGAGTCGATTTGATAAAAGAAATACTTTCAAATAGTCAAATAATACTCATACACCCTTTTTAGTAATTTCAACATCCAAAAGCAGTTTATAAACTTGTTTACCAAACACATCAATTAGTTTGACAATACTTTTAACACAATTTTTACCAAACACATCCATTTTGGGTTATACACAAAATTCTATCATGAAAAGACAAAAATGATAAACATTTCAATCAGCATGCAGTGCCAATCCTATTAAGTACTCCAATTCATCAATACTTCAAGATTCTTCTTAACAGCATTGTATCAACAAGATTTATGGACAAGATCAAGGGACACTAGATCAATAACACACAAAGATTTTGTCCATGAATTTTGTTAATTTAGTGTTGTTGGATATTCATGATCGAGTATTGTTGGGTCTTATTGACCTATTATAAGTTTTGTTGATTTGGGATTTGATTTATTTAACAAGTCGGATGAGTTTATTTATAACAAGTTGGCACATATATATGTTAAAGGAGAGTGTTGAAATATTTTCTATTTAAATATGTATTACATTTTCTAGTTTTTTTATTTTTTTATTTTATGACATTGTTTGGGAATCACTTTAAGCAAAATGATTTAAGCTTGTTTAAAATGATTCCTAAACAACGTCAAAAGAGCCATGGTTACACTTTAAGCAAGATGATATGTGATCCATTATTACACTTAAAAAATATTCTGGTAAACACCTCCTCTCTTTTTTTTCATCTCAATTTTGCTTATTTTTTTCATATATTTCTCTTTTTTATTGAAAATTTTAATTTTTCCCCTATTCTAAATTTTTAGGGTTTAAAATGCATGTACTTTCTGCTTGTTTGGTATCTGATGAGAGTCGTAAAATGCATCTTAACAGTACTTAACTGTTATCACTTTAGGGTTGATCTAGGTTTTAATTGCACTTTTATATGTTAACAACTCTAAAGTATCATTCTTGGATCATTGATCTACTTCGGTGCATTTTCAGGTACTTTAAGCTCAAAAGAAGAGGAAAAGTCATCATTTCTTAAAGCACAAAGACTCGAGGCATACTAAAGTGAAGGAACACTTCCGGAAGGACAAGATTGAGGGCTTAAAAGAGCAACAACTGCTGCTCGCACTGGAAAGGAGTTTCACTAAATTGCAAGAATTGCTCATACAGATCAATCATCTTTGAAAATTAAACTGTATTGATACAAGAAGAACCAGAAGATGAGCCATATATACTTAGAAATATCTGGAAGTCTATTTCTGGAGAATTTTACGGTTCATCAAAAGGATTTTTCTAGAGAAAGTTATGGCAGTTTTAGTAGACAAAGGTCAGGCTGTGCGGGCTATGCGGGATTTCGGCGTGATTTTGGGCTTAAATCCCAAATCCCACATCGGATGGGAAACATATTGCACTCTTGGTATTTGCCTATATAATACCTACTCCACTTCAGCTTTGAGAATCAATCGGGGATGAATCCAGAGGGCCTTTAGGAGGAACACGAAGTTTAAAGTTTGAAGGTCGGGAGAGATGATCGTCGGGAGGCCGGAGGCAACTCGAGGACGCATGAGCCCCATGGCCTGCTAGTCTCCAAGCAAGGCGAAGGAATGAATCCCTAGGTGTAGTTGTTCTTATTTTCCTTATTTGATTCGGTTGTAGTTGGAATTATTTTCATTAAATATTGTTATGTTTTATTCTTAATTTAATTAGTAGATTTATTATAACTCCGGTGGTTGCATGCTTCTTTTCCATATAAGTTCAGTCAGGCTTTTCTTATGTGTACCTGTTTGGGTGTGATTGAATCCTGTAGATCTCTTTTATAGATTTTTCCATTGCTGCGGTATCGTCATTTTAGATATATCGTCGTCTCTTGATAATTTATAAGTTAGGTCAATTGTGTTAGAAAGTAAAGAATAATTCATAGCGATTACATTAGGATTTATAAATTCACTTTAATTGAATATTTTCTGATTGCCTATTTGGGATGTGAAACCTGCAATCGAGATAAAAACAGCTGAATCAAGTTAGGATTAGAGCAACGAACCTAGGGAGGATTCTCGGAACCTTGTTGTCATTTTTATTTTAAACTTATTTACAAAATTACCCTTTCCTCAAAACAACTCAGATTCTTTTAATCTTTTATCGTTTGTGTTGAGGTTTACACCTTCTGTTGTACTTAACTTGTTTCCCTGTGGAATTGACACCCCAAAACTATACTACAATAACCGCGTTATGTTTTGGGCGTAATCAAATTTTGGCGCCGTTGCCGGGGAAACGCACTTAAGTACAAGGAAGCTTGTCACCTTTGAGTGTGATGGTAAAAAAAAAAAAAAAAAAAAATTCTTGTTTTATTTATTTTATTTCCTCTCTGATTCATTTGGCTTCGTACTTCGTTCCCTCTTTTAGCTTGCTGCATTAATTTTATTTTATTTTATCTTATTCTTTCTTTTTATAGTAATTTTTTTTCATTATTTTGTTACCTCACATGCATAGACATAGAGACGCTGTGGGTAGATTTGGTTGTAGGCCTGTGTTAGAGTCAGAATCTAATTCTTTTTCAAATCCTTTATTTGAAAATCCATCTAGTTTCGAAGAAATGAGTGAACACGAAGATCAACCTCCTAGGACACTTAAGGATTACTTGCACCCTAACCGTACGGCCACACCATCGTGTATCATGTTCCCCCCCAATGTTCAACAACCTGATTTTAAGCCGAGCATGATCCAATTGCTATCAACTTTCCATGGGTTTGATAATGAAAACCCTTATATCCATATTAGGGAATTTGATGAAGTAGTAGCTGCTTTTCACAGTAGGGCTGATATGATAGACACCGTCAAACTTCGGTTTTTTCCTTTTTCACTTAAGGAAAAAGCCAAGGCTTGGCTGTACTCATTAAGGCCTATGTCCATAGGAAGTTGGGATGAGATGACCCGAGTTTTCTTCCAAAAACACTTCCCAACCCATAAGTCCAACAACCTCAAGAGACAAATCTCAAACTTTGCACAAAAGGATAATGAAACCTTATATCAAGTTTGGGAACATTTCAAGGACCTTTTGAATTCTTGTCCACACCATGGGTATGAGAGTTGGGGTAGTTAGCTATTTCTATGATGGACTCCTAAGTAAGGAAAGACAGTTCATAGAAATGATGTGCAATGAGAATTTTCTTCAAAAAGATCCTGACCAAGCCATAGATTTCCTAGATGACCTATCAGAAAAAGCCCACACTTGGACTGAACCAAATGCCATGGAAGGCACTAGGAGAAATCAACCCGCTGGGATTTACCAACTTAAGGAAGAGGACAGCCTTAAAACCCATTTAGAGGTCCTAACTAAGGAAATTGAAGCCTTAAAAACCAAGGACACTAGAACCCCTAAACTGGTTGCTAGGGCAGAGTCCTATGAGCCTTGTTTCATGTGTAATGGGGTAGATCATTTGCCTAGGGATTGTCCAACCTATTTTGAGATGAAGGGAGAGTGTAATGCTTTAGGTATACCTTCTAGCAAACCATACCCACCCTACTTTAGCACTTATAATTCCGGTTGGAAGAATCACCCTAATTTTGGTTGGAGATACGATATACAACCTCATCACCATTCTAGTACCCAATGGCAACCGGAAGCAACCTCATTTAATGCACCTCAACAATCTTTACCTTTGGAAGATATATTTAAGTCATTTATGCAGGTACATGCCAAGAGTCTGGAAGATCAAGGAAAAATAAATCAACGGTTGTTAGAGGAACAACAAGCGATCAAAGAGGAACAAAAGGTAATAAAGAGTCAACTCACCAAGTTGACTAGTTGCTTGACGATTCAAGAACAAGATCGGTTTTCTTCACAGCCATAACCTAATCCAAGGGGACAACATATGGCACAAACCTCCAATCCTGAAAATCAAAACATTAGAGAGGCTAATGCCATAATTACTCGTAGCGGTAAGACAATTGATGGTCCCACTCTACCATCACACTTGATTCCTAATACCACAAGCAACAAGGATAAAGCCCCCAAGGAACAAGAGGCCCGTGATATTTATCGCCTACCAGTGCCTTTCCCTCAAGCACTCCTTAAACCTAAGGAGATAAATACAGCATTAAAGGGTGAGATTCTTGAACAATTTCAGCATGTTAAAATTAATCTTCCTCTTCTTCATGTCATAAAACAGATTCCCAACTATGCTAAAGTCATCAAGGATTTATGCACACTCAAGATGAAGTATAATGTGAAGAAGATGGCATTCTTAATGGAGCAAGTAAGTGTTGTAATTAACATTAAGACACCGCCCAAATATAAAGATCCGGGTTGTCCAACGGTGGCTTGCCAAATTGGAAATAAACCTTGTGGCCAAGCATTGCTAGATTTGGGTGCTAGTGTAAACCTCATGTCGTACTCCATGTACTTGCAGCTCGGTCTAGGTGAGATCAAACCAACCTCCGTGGTACTTCAATTAGCGGATAGATCGGTAAGAAAACCAAGAGGTATTGTAGAAGATGTTTTATTGCAAATTGATAATTTCTACTATCCTGTTGACTTTTTGGTTTTAGATACTGTTTCTACTATAAACACGGAGTTCAAAATTCCTTTGATACTTGGAAGACCATTCTTTGCCACTTCCAATGCCCTCATTAATTGTAGGAATGGCCTAATGACATTATCATTTGAAAATAGGACTCTAGAGGTAAATGTTTTTCGAGTCCCATGGCAACCACATGAAGAGGATGAGCACATCAAAGATAATTCTAACTCTTCAGAATTCATTCCTAATAATCTTAAGTTCAAAGATTCTTCAAATTATCCCTATGCCGTTAATGTTGTTGATGTTTTTGATAAGCCACAGGAATTTATTAAGACATCTTGCCAACCATGCTTTGAGAAGTTGCTTGAGAGAAATCACATGGATGCGGGAATCAAATACCCTACTGCTGATAGTAAATGGGCATCACCAAAAACACTTGAGCCACATGTGGTGAACTTTAAGTATTCCTTGCCATCGCCAAAGCATACAAGCACAAAATTTTGTAGCAAAACAGTGGCTGGTACATCTAACTCATGTTTTTCAATGAGGGAATAAAAGCGTCTGGCTGAAGACGTAAAACTTAGTGCTCGTGGGAGGCAGCCCACAATGTATCCTTTTATTTTTGTTGTTTTTCATATTTCTTTTATTATTATTATCTTGTTGTTTTCCAAGTTTTTACTTTTGTATTTATTTTTCAAGGACAAATAAACGAAGCAGTTCAAATGGTGGAGCACAATTTTCAACTTCTGTGCACCTTTGGCTACAATGGGAGTTTCCTTTACTCTTTCTTTTACATTGAGGTCAATGCAATTTTTAAGTTGGGGGTGGAGGAAACGCATCTCTTTGTTTCCATATTCTTTATTTCCATACATTTTTTTCTTTTTCCATTGAACTGCTTGGTGTCTGTTTCCCTTTCTTTTTGTTTTAAAGCATGTTTTGTGGTTGCCTTTGATGTAATTCACATGTCAATAATGTGAGCTTAATTGAGATAGCATATAGCATTTAGAAGTAGTTAAATCTTGCTTCGGTTTGAAATTAATTTAAGTATCAATCTTGATTTGGTTAGAGACTCTAGCTTGTGGTAAGATTGTATGATTAATCGAAAGCATTTAGAAAAGTTTTATGTGTGATTATTTTGTGAATATTTTTGCGGTCTCGACAAGCTCTAGAACTTATTTGATAACCACTTGAGGCGAATTCCTAGAATGCACATTACTTAGGATATGATATAGGCCATTTTTGAACCATTTGAGCCTTTCAAACCTACCCTTGTGATATATATCACTAGTCACCTATTTGAGCCTTTTTCTTGAAAAAGAAGTTGAGCCTGGTTTCTTTCAAAAACCCATTCACTCACCTTTATGAGCCTAAAGAGAATATTTTATCCTTACCTCTCTCTTAAAAGAACTTAGCTATACACATGTTGTGAGAAGCACTTAAAATGAGTAAGGGTGTAAATATGAAAAAAAAAATATATATCACTACCACAACCCAAGTACATTAAAGGAGATAAGTTGGGGGTTGTGGAAAATAAAAGGAAAAAAAATGAATGAAAAAGGAGGTGAATGGTCTTTTATGCCAAAATACAAAAGAAAAAAAAAGTGAATTATGGCAAAGAAAGAAGAAAGAAAGAAAAGAAAAAAAAATGGTGATTTGTTGAGAAAACAATCCTCGAAAAAAAAATGGTCAGAAGAGTTGAGTATTGAAGTAAGGTTATCTAGTGCTTAAAGAGCTGTGTTCAAAACTAAGAGATTAAGTTCTTTTACTTGTGAATTCTTTCCATTCTTTCTTAGCCTTTACCTTAGCCTAACGTTACAAGCTTATTAAAGACCTTTTGATCCAATGTAGTGTGATTTTTCTAAAATAGTGGCGAGTGGTTTGAAATGTAAGCATATGGAGCTTGTTTTTGTGATTGACATCACGCTATTTATTATGTTTTTAGAGACCAAGATTTGTATTCATGAATGTTATGCATAAAATCATCCGGATGTTTGGATTAATGGTTTGTAGTAAGATGGATGTTAAGAGTCAATAACAATTTTAATATTGATGTTTGGATTATTTTTGGACTTATGTGAAATTTAATGGTTCTATGTGTCGTATGTTATGTGCAATTTTTGAGACAAAAAGTGAATTACTCTTAGTTCAACGCTAGTATTGTTTTACTTTGTTTTTAACTCCTACCATAGAATTCATTTCTTATTTTCGCTTCAATTGCTAGGGACTAGCAATAAGCTAGTTGGGGGTTGTGATGAGAGTCGTAAAATGCATCTTAACAGTACTTAACTGTTATCACTTTTAGGTTGATCTAGGTTTTAATTGCACTTTTATATGTTAACAACTCTAAAGTATCATTCTTGGATCATTGATCTACTTCGGTGCATTTTCAGGTACTTTAAGCTCAAAAGAGGAGGAAAAGTCATCATTGCTTGAAGCACAAAGACTCGATGAAGGAATACTTCCGGAAGGATAAGATGGAGGGCTTAAAAGAGCAACAGCTGCTGCCCGCACTGGAAAGGAGTTTCACTAAATTGCAAGAATTGCCCGTACAGATCAATCATCTTTGAAAATTAAACTGTATTGATACAAGGAGAACCAAGAGATGAGCCATATATGCTTAGAAAGATCTGGAAGTCTATTTTCTGAAGAATTTTACGGTTCATCAAAAGAATTTTTCTAGAGAAAGTTATGGCAGTTTTAGTAGACAAATGTCAGGCTGTGCAGGCTATGCGAGATTTCAGCGTGATTTTGGGCTTAAATCCCACATCCCACATCGGATGGGAAACATATTGCACTCTTGGCATTTGCCTATATAAGACCTACTCCACTTCAGCTTTGAGAATCAATCGGGGATGAATCCAGAGGGCCTTTAGGAGCAATCCAGATGGCCTTTAGGAGGAACCCGAAGTTTAAAGTTTGAAGGTCGAGAGAGATGATCGTCGGGAGGCCGGAGGCAACTCGAGGACGCATGAGCCCCATGGTCGGCTAGTCTCCAAGCAAGGCGAAGGGATAAATCCCTAGGTGTAGTTGTTCTTATTTTCCTTTATTTGATTCGGTTGTAGTTGGAATTATTTTCATTAAATATTGTTATGTTTTATTCTTAATTTAATTAGTAGATTTATTATAACTCCGATGGTTGCATGCTTCTTTTCCATATAAGTTCAGTCAGGCTTTTCTTATGTGTACTTGTTTTGGTGTGATTGAGTCCGATAGATCTCTTTTATAGATTTGTCCATTGCTGTGGTATCGTCATTTTAGATATATCGTCGTCTCTTGATAATTTATAAGTTAGGTCATGTGTGTTAGAAAGTAAAGAATAATTCATAGCGATTACATTAGGATTTATAAATGCACTTTAATTGAATATTTTCAGATTGCCTGTTTGGGATGTGAAACCTACAATCGAGATAAAAACAACTGAATCAAGTTAGGATTAGAGCAACGAACCTAGGGAGGATTCTCGGAACCTTGTTGTCATTTTTATTTTAAACTTATTTACAAAATTACTCTTTCCTCAAAACAATTCAGATTCTTTTAATCTTTTATCGTTTGTGTTGAGGTTTACATCTTCTGTTGTACTTAACTTGTTTCCCTGTGGAATCGACACCCCAAAACTATACTACAATAACCGCGTTATGTTTTGGGCGTAATCAGTATCCAATTCAAAATCACACATTCTATGTAAAGAGAAGATTCCAAATTCGAATTTTTCATCTCCAATTATTTAGAGAAAAAAAAACAACAAATAAAAAGTTGACAAAATTTTAGACTACAACCTATAATAATAAATTAAAAAGGAAAGAAAGAAAGAAAAAGTCTTGTTTGTAAAAGAACTGCTCTTTTAACACACCAAATTAAGAAGATGATAAAATATAAAATAAATAGAATGATTTTATTCAATTTATATTTTACACAAAATAAATATAAAAATATCAAATCTCATTGATTTATAAAAATCATTCCATCATATGTCTTTTTAATTTGATGTATCCATGATGAATACGAAATGAATAAAATATTTTTACACCGATTCATGGACTTGTGTAATTTCATTTGGGCACTTAACTAATTGAAAATTGGAGTAACCGATAATCAGAACTCATGGATAGGCTTTATATTGATGAAGCTTTGGATCTTTTTTATAAATGATCTCCCTTCTGACACAGCTACCAACTATGTAGAGAATGATGGTAATCACAAGTTCAACGACGACATATGAAATCGTCTCCCTCCCTTGTTCACTCATGTGTGCAAGAACTCCACCTTTGCATGAATTGCAGTCATAGCACAGGGTATCCTGGAGATTGCTCCATGAGGTGCAGTCATTGTCTAATACTTTAGGCTCTCTTTTCTTTATCCAGAATGTTGCGTTTATATACTCGAATCCACAATGAATTGGGGGTTTGCAGCAACCCGACTGAAATAATAAAAACCTTGCATGTTAGTACATGATTTATTTATAATTATAATAAATATATTACATTTCATTTCATTTTAATTCCATAAACAAAAATTTAGATTATGATCCGTAGGAAGGAAGAAAAAAAAGCGAGAGAAAGCATATTTGTAACGTCTATTATGAAGTAAAAAAACGAGAGGAGAGAAAAAGGGATTGCAGTTTTCTTACATTTATAAACAAATCTTTTAAATGTAAATGATAGCAAATTAAAATATCGAAATGAGCTACTTACTTTAAAACTACTTTCTTTTTTTTCTGTTTTTATCTGTTTACCTTTTCATCTTCTAAGTAATTAAGTATATGATGGATTATAAATTTATATATTTTATTTTTTTCTCATTGTTTATCATCTCTCTTCTTTCCTTTCACATTTCTCTTCTGTCAATAACAAGCATCTTGCATGTAAACAATATTATATCATATCAATCTTTCTATCACGTGTTTAATAAAAAAGATTTAAAAACATCAACGGTGAGTATCACTCCTTTCCGTCGTACTTTACGACTACAAACTTAATATTTATGGTCATTTCCTTTAAAAAATAATGAATAAAAAAAGATACAGATCGAAATGAATTGACATATGAAAAGAAACATCTACTAAGCCCAACACAATCAACTCATTAAGGGAATAATATGTTTTACTTTACACTCTCAAAATGAATTGAAATGAGTGTAATTTGTACATTTTAGAACAAAATCCCAACACTACACTTTTTTTTCCTTAGGAAACATAACATAATAATTTCCACTTTCTTTCCTTTCAAGTCTTTTCTCTCCCACCAATAAAAAATTCAAAACCTAAAAGTGGTTAGAGAAGAAATTCAGAAATACCTCTAAAGGGTATAAGCTCTTCTGATTAAATTTGGAAGCGTTATGATCAGATCTTCTGTCATGGAATATATTGCAAACCTGGTTCTCAATCACACAACTCTTCATATGATTCCACCTATGGCCATCCATAAAATACTCCTGCAGCCAAGATGAGTAATCCTCAAGCCTGTACTCCTTAAATCTTACCCCTTCTACTGCCCTACCACCAGGTTCATTGGCCATAGCACACAGAAAAATGGTGGTTCCCATGACCCAAAGAATCCACAAGAACACCAAGAAGAGATGAATGCAGAGTAAGGCATCAACCCTGCGGAAAAAACCAATCAAACCCGCCAATGACACAATCAACAAGTAGAGACTTAACAGGAGGCTTGTATCCCTCATGGATTCTTTGCACTCTGAGGTGCCTTTCACGTTAGTATTCACCGATACGGCAATCCCTAATGGGCTTAAGAGCAGGCAAATTATGTTAATCACTGCAAACACGACATTGCATTTACGACCCATTTGTGTTAATGGGTGAAATGAGTTTTGCAGTTGAAGAGAGAAGGAGAAGGAACAAAACCAACAAAGAATTAATGGAGCTGCTCTCCTCTTTCTGGTAAGGATATGGTTTTTGAAGTTGAGATTTTTGGTACAGAGTTTCTGTTTAGAAATCATATGTTATGGTGTTGTTTGTTGTTAGGCTGCCAATTTTACCTCTAAAATAAAGAGTGATTAATTGTCGTTCTAACAGAAACACCGCCAACATATTTCTGTTCGGTTTTAAAACAATAATTTAGTTTTGCTTAAAAAAGAAAATTGCATTTCATAAGAATTTTTTTGGAAAACTTTTTGAAAACCCGAATAATTTTTTACAGCCGAACACACCCGAAAATCTTGGAAATGGTTTGTTTTCTTGGTTAATGGTCGGTAGGAATCAAGTTAGTTGGTTTCTGTCCTGTTTGTTTTGCTTTCTTACTTTAACCCCAACCGAACGCATGCAAAAAGAAAAAGAAAATGCCTCACTTCCTCTTTCTCCTCTCCTTTTTCTTTGCTTGGAAAAATACAACATCTATCACTTATATCATTAATCCAACGCAGAAATCACCAGATTTATACTAGGAACATGAAATTGGTTGAACCAAGGAACAAGTTATAAGGATAATTTGGATGGTTACCATCCAAATGCCTTCATCCCCTGTATTACAAAGAGAAGCTCCATCAGTATTAAGAGGAAACTATATTAGTAATTTCTGGAAGTTGATAAGTAACTTTGGGAACTTCATTTGTAATTGTGGGAACTTCCCTAGTAATTTTTGGAACTTGATTAGAAATTTTGTCAACTTCATTAGTAATTTTGGAAACTTCATTAGTTATTTTTGGAATTTCAATAGTAATTTTGGTAACTTCACTATTAAATTGGAAATTTGATTAGTAATTTTACGAACTGATTAGTAATTTTAGAAACTTCACTAGTAATTTTGCGAACTTCACTAGTAATATTGGGAACTTGTAATTTTGAAAAATTCATTTTAATTGTAGAGAACTTCACTAGTAATTTTGGCTACTTCATTAGTAACTTTGGGAACTTCTTTAGTAATTTTGGGAATTTCACTAGTAATTTTTAACTTTAATTATCAACTTTAGGAACTTGATTAGTAACTTTGAGAACTTCATTAGTAATTATGGGAATTTTGCTAGTAATTTTGAGAACTTCACTAGTAATAATGGAAACTTTATTAGTAATTTTGGTAACTTGATTTGTAATTTTAGGAACTTCAGAAGTAATTTTTTTAACTTCACTAGTAATTATAAGAATTTCACTAGTAATTTGGGATACTTGATTAGTAATTTTGGGAACTTCACTAGTAATTTAGGGAACTTCATTAGTAATTATGAGAACATCACTAGTAACTTTTGGAACACGATTAGTTGTTTTCGTAACTTCACTAGTAATTGTGTGAACTCGATTAGTTGTTTTGGGAACTTCGTTAGTAATTTTGGGTACTTCATTAGTAATATTGGGAACTTCAATAGTAATTTTGGTAACGTCACTAGTAATTTGGAAATTTGATTAGTAATTTTATGAATTGATTAGTAATTTTGGGAACATGATTGGCAATTTTGGGAACTTCACTAGTAATTTTTGAAACTTAATTAGTAATTTTGCGAACTTCATTAGTAATTGTAGGAACTTCACTAGTAATTATGGAACTCAATTAGTAATTTTTGGAACGTGACTAGTAATTTTAGGAACCTCACTCGTAATTTTGGAAACTTGAGTAGTGATTTTGGGAACTTCACTAGCAATTTCTGGAACTTTATTTGTAACTTTGGGAGCTTCACTAGTAATTTCTAGAACTTCATTAGTAATTTTGGTAACTTCATTAGTAATTCGGAAAAGTTGATTAGTAATTTTGGGAACATTATTAGCAATTTTGGGAACTTCACTAGTAATTTTTGCGAACTTCAGTAGTAATATTGGAAACTTCCTTAGTAATTTTTTAAACTTAATTAGTAATTTTGGGAACTCGATTAGTAATTTGGGGAACTTTATTAGTACTTTTGAGAACTTCACTAGTTATTTTAGAAACCTCACTAGTAATTTTGGGAACTTCACTAGTAATATTCGGAATATCACTAGTAATATTGAAACTTGATTAGTTCTTTTGGGAACTGGACTAGTAATTTCTGAAACTTTATTAGTGATTGTGGGAACTTTATTAGTAATTTTGGGAACTTCGTTAATAATTTTGGGAACTTCATTAGTAATTTTTGGATTTTCAGTAATAATTTTGGTAACTTCACTATTAATTTGGAAATTTGATTAATAATTTTACGAACTGATTAGTAATTTTGCGAACTTCACTAGTAATATTCGGAACTTCACTAGTAAATTTGGAAACTTGATTGATAATTTTGTGAACTTCATTTGTAATTGTAGGGAACTTCACTAATAATTTTTGATACTTCATTAGTAATTTTGGGAATTTCTTTAGTAAATTTGAGAATTTCACTATTAATTTTGAACTTTGAGTATCAACTTTAGGAACTTGATTAGTAACTTTGGGAGCTTCATTAGTAATTATGAGAACTTCACTAGTAATTTTGGGAACTTCACTAGTAATTATGGGAACGAACTTAGCAATTTTGGTATATTGATTTGTAATTTTGAGAACTACAATAGTAATTTTGTGAACTTCACTAGTAATTATAAGAATTTCACTAGTAATTTTGGAAACTTGATTAGTAATTTTGGAAACTTCACTAGTAGTTTTGAGAATTTCACTAGTAATTTTGGTAATTTCACTGTTAATTTGGAAATTTGATTAATGATTTTATGAACTGATTAGTAATTTTGTGAACTTTACTAGTAATATTGGAAACTTCACTAGTAAATTTGGAAACTTGATTGATAATTTTGTGAACTTCATTTGTAATTGTACGAACTTCACTAGTAATTTTCGCTACTTCATTAATAATTTTGGGAGCTTCTTTAATAATTTTGGGAATTTCACAAGTAAATTTGAACTTTAATTATCAACTTTAGGAACTTGATTAGTAACTTTGGGAGCTTCATTAGTAATTATGGGAACTTCACTAGTAATTATGGGAACTTCACTAGTAATTTTGGTATCTTGATTTGTAATTTAGAGAACTTAAGTAGTAATTTTGTGAACTTCACTAGTAATTATGAAAATTTCACTAGTAATTTTGGAAACTTGATTAGTAATTTTGGGAACTTCACTAGTAATTTTGGTAACTTCACTATTAATTTGGAAATTTGATTAATAATTTTATGAACTGATTAGTAATTCTGTGAACTTCACTAGTAATATTAGGAACTTCACTAGTAAATTTGAAAACTTGATTGATAATTTTGTGAACTTCATTTGTAATTGTAGGGAACTTCACTAGAAATTTTCACTACTTCATTAGTAATTTTGGGAACTTCTTTAGTAAATTTGACAATTTCACTAGTAAATTTGAACTTTGATTATCAACTTTAGGAACTTGATTAGTAACTTTGGGAGCTTCATTAGTAATTATGGGAACTTCACTAGTAATTTTGGGAACTTCATTAGTAATTATGGGAACTTCACTAGTAATTTTGGTATCTTGATTTGTAATTTTGAGAACTTCAATAGTAATTTTGTGAACTTCACTAATAATTATGAGAATTTCACTAGTAATTTTGGAAACTTGATTAGTAATTTTGGGAACCTCACTAGTAATTTTATGAACTTAATTAGAAATTTTAGGAACGTTATCAATAATTTGGGGAACTTCATTAGCAATTTTACAAACTGATTTTTAATTTTGGGAACTTAATTAATAATTTTTGGAACTCTACAAGTATTTTGGGAACTTCAATAGTAATTTTTGAAACTTTATTTGTAATTTTGAGAACTTCATTAGTAATTTTTTGAAATATCACTAGTAATTTTGGAAACTTCACTAGTAATTGTGTGAATTTCAATAGTAATTTTTGAAACTTGATTAGTAATTTTAAGACATCATTAGTAATTTTTTAAAACTTCACAAGTAATTTCGAAAACTTCAGTACTAATTTTAGAAGCTTTACTAGTAATATTGGAAACTTCATGATAAATTTTGGGAACTTCTGTAGTAATTTTGCGAACTTCACTAGTAATTTTTGGAATTTCAATATTTATTTTGAACTTCGATTATCAACTTTAGGAACTTGATTAGTAACTTTGGGAACCTCATTAGTAATTATGAGAACTTCAATAGTAATTATGAAAACTTCATTAGTAATTTTGATAACTTCACTAGTAATTTTATGAATTGATTTGTAATTTTGGGAATATGATTAGTAATTTTGGAGTCTCACTAGTGATTTTTTAAACTTAATTAGTAATTTTGGGAACTTCATTAGTAATTGTAGGAACTTTGCTAGTAATTTTGGGAACCTCATTAGTAATTTTGAGAACTTCACTAGTAATTTTCGGAACATCACTAGTAATTTTGAAACTTGATTAATAATTTTGGGAACTTGACTAGTAATTTCTAGAACTTGATTAGTAACTTTGAGAACTTCATTAGTCATTGTGAGAAATTCACTAGCAATTTTGGGAACTTAATTAGTAACTTTGGGAACTTCATTCGTAATGTTGTGAACTTCATTATTAATTTTGAAAACTTCACTAGTAATTTTGAAATTTTGATTAATAATTTTAGGAACTTATTAGAAATTTAAGGAACATAATTAGTAATTTTGGGAACCTCACTCGTAATATTGGAAACTTCCCTTGTTATTTGGAAAACTTAATAATTTTGGAAAATTCATTAGTAATTGTAGGAACATCACTAGTAATTTTGGGAACTCGATTAGTTGTTTTGGGAACTTCATTAGTAATTTTGGGAACTTCATTTGTAAATTTGGGAACTTCATTAGTAGTTTTGGTAACTTCACTTGTAATTTGGAAAGTTGATTAGTAATTTTAGGAATTGATTAGTAATTTTGCGAACATGATTAATAATTCTAGAAACTTCACTAGTAATTTTGCAAACTTCAATGGTATTATTGAGAACTTCCTGAGTAATTTTTGAAACTTAATTAGCAATTTTGAAAAATTCATTAGTAATTGTTGGAACTTCACTAGTAATTTTAAGAACTCGATTAGTAATTTTGTGAACTTTATTAGTAATTTTGAGAACATCGCTAGTAAATTTGGGAACTTCACTAGTAATTTTTGGAACATCACTAGTAATTTTAAAACTTGATTAGTAATTTTGGAAACTAGACTAGTAATTTCTGGAAGTTGATAAGTAACTTTGGGAACTTCATTTGTAATTGTGGGAACTTCCCTAGTAATTTTTGGAACTCAATTAGTAATTTTGGCAACTTCAATAGTAATTTTGGGAACTTTATTAGTTATTTTTGGAATTTCAATAGTAATTTTGGTAACTTCACTATTAAAATGGAAATTTGATTAGTAATTTTACGAACTGATTAGTAATTTTAGAAACTTCAATAGTAATTTTGTGAACTTCACTAGTAATATTGGGAACTTCACTTGTAATTTTGGAAACTTCATTGATAATTTTGGGAACTTCATTTGTAATTGTAGGGAACTTCACTAGTAATTTTGGCTACTTCATTAATAACTTTGGGAACTTCTTTAGTAATTTTGAACTTTAATTATCAACTTTAGGAACTTGATTAGTAACTTTGAGAATTTTATTAGTAATTATGGGAACTTTGCTAGTAATTTTGGGAACTTCATTAATAATAATGGAAATTTCATTAGAAATTTTGGTAACTTGATTTGTAATTTTAGGAACTGCAGAAGTAATTTTTTGAACTTCACTAGTAATTATGAGAATTTCATTAGTAAGTCGGGATACTTGATTAGTAATTTTGGGAACTTCACTAATAATTTTGGGAACTTCACTAGTAATTTTGGGAACTTCATTAGTAATTTTGGGAACTTCATTAGTAATTGTGGGAACATCACTAGTAATTTTTGGAATATAATTAGTTGTTTTCGAAACTTCATTAGTAATTGTGGGAACTCGATTAGTTGTTTTGGGAACTTCGTTAGTAATTTTGGTAACATCACTAGTAATTTGGAAATTTGATTAGCAATTTTATGAATTGATCAGTAATTTTGGGAACGTGATTGGCAATTATGGGAACTTTACTAATAATTTTTGAAACTTAAATAGTAATTTTGTGAACTTCATTATTAATTGTGGAACTTCACAAGTAATTTTGAAACTCGATTAGTAATTTTTGGAACGTTACTAACAATTTTGGAAACCTCACTGGTAATTTTGAAAACTTGAATAGTGATTTTGGGAACTCCACAAGTAATTTCTGGAGCTTTATTTGTAAATTTAGGAGCTTCATTAGTAATTTTTGGAACTTCATTAGTAATTTGGGTAACTTCACTAGTAATTCAGAAAGTTGATTAGTAATTTTAGGAATTGATTAGTAATTTTGGGAACATTATTAGCAATTTTGGGAACTTTACTAGTAATTTTTGCGAACTTCAGTAGTAATATTGGGAACTTCCCTAGTAATTTTTGAAACTTAAATAGTAATTTTGGAAAATTCATTAGTAATTGTTGGAACTTCACTAGTAATTTTGGGAACTCGATTAGTAATTTTGGGAACTTTATTAGTACTTTTGAGAACTTTACTAGTTATTTTAAGAACCTCACTAATAATTTTGGGAACTTCACTAGTAATATTCGAAATATCACTAGTAATATTGAAACTTGATTAGTTCTTTTGGGAACTGAACTAGTAATTTCTGGACCTTGATTAGTAACTTTGGAAACTTTATTAGTAATTGTGGGAATTTTCATAGTAATTTTTAGAACTCGATTAATAATTTTGGGAATTTCATTAATAATTTTAGAAACTTCAATAGTAATTTTTGGAATGATGTTCTGGATTAGATGTCGAATGATGGGGTGGACAAGCAAGGGCTACGAGTTGCCTCACTTCCACACGCTGGGCCAAAATTTGACAAAAAGGCACCCCTTATGTGACGTAACAAGAAACAACATGCATATTAAGAAAGCCTGGGAGAGCATCAAAGCAGATGTGGTGGGGGCAGTGCTGGAATTTTTCAGGACTGGTAAAATTTTGAAACAGATCAACCACACTACCTTAGCTATGATCCCTAAGAGTCTTGCTGCCTCTAAGGTGGAAGACTACAGGCCTATAGCTTGCTGCAATGTTGTTTACAAGATAATCTCCAAGATCATTGCTACTAGGCTAGCTCCTATTCTAGGCAGTTTTGTTGACTGCTCAGGCTACTTTCATAAAATCAAGGCGCATGATAGAAAATATCTACCTCGTTCAGGAATTGCTAAGGCAGTACAACAGGAAGAGGATCTCCCCAAGGTGTATGATCAAGATAGACCTGAGGAAAGCATATGACACAGTCAATTGGGGGTTCCTGGACAACATGATGGTGGGCTTGGGATTCCCTGACAGGTTTAGGGAATGAGTTATGGAGTGTGTTTCCACTGCTTCCTTTTCCCTGTCTATCAATGGCAGTCTACATGGGCACTTTAAGGCCAGAGAGGGTTGAGACAAGGGGACCCTTTATCCCCCTTCCTTTTTGTGATTTCTCTGGAGTACCTTTCTAGACTTTTGGGTAGACTTAATGATGAGAATGGCTTTAGGTTCCATCCAAAGTGTGACTTATTGAAGATCAACCATCTTGCCTTTGCTGATGATCTTATTCTGTTTGCTAGAGGTGAAGCATAGTCAGTTGGGTTGCTTATGGAGTGTGTGACAAAATTCAGTGATTGCTCTGGCCCTAAAGCTAGTGTGCCTAAGTCCAACATCTTCCTTGCTGGGGTTCCTCCCTCTGAAATCCTAAAAATCAGAAGATTAACAGGTATGGAGGATGGCAGCATTCCTTTCAGGTACTTAAGGGTTCCTCTTGCTGTTTCCAGGCTTAATGATGCCCACTATATGCCTCTTATAGATAAAATCTCCTCCTACAACAATGGTTGGGTTAGTAGTTCTCTATCTTATGCTGGTAGAACTGAGCTCATTAAATCTGTCTTACAAGGTGTTGAATGTTTTTGGCTGGACATTTTCCCCATCCCTACCAATATTATTGAAAAAATTACCAGTTTGTGTAGATCCTTCTTATGGAATGAAAACAATTCAGGCTCTAGGAAGGCTCTTGTTGCTTGGAGTGAGGTTTGCAAGCCTAAAGCTGAAGGTGATCTTGGCTTGATTGATTTGAAAAGTTGGAATACAACCCTACTATCAAGAGCCTTATAGAATATTCATCAGAAGAAGGACACATTGTGGGTTAGGTGGGTTCACCACTATTATCTTCAAGGGAGGTCAATATGGGATGCTAGTTCTAACCATGAAGATTCATCTCTGTGGAAGAAGATCCTGGATATTAAAAATGGGCTGGTATAGTCTGAACAGTCCATACAGAATGCTCAAGCCAAGTTAATGGAGTGGGAGATGCAGAACATATTTGGCATTAAGAAGGTCTACAACGGCACTAGACCCAAAGGCAACAGAGTATCTTGGGCTCTTGTTGTATGGAATTTCAGCTGCACACCAAAACATTCTTTCATCTTTTGGTTGGCCATCAAAGGTAAACTGCTTACAAAGGATAAGTTACAAGCAATAGGTGTGGATAGTCTATGCCCATTGTGTAGAGAGAGCAATGAATCTGTTGATCACCTCTTCTTTTCCTGCCGCATAAGCAAAGCAATTTAGGCCTCCATTAAGGGCTGGTTAAGGAGTAGAAGAGGCATGAACACCCTTAGAAGTGATGTTAGATGGCATCTCAAAGAATTCAAAGGCAAGGGCCCCCTGCTGTAGCTAAGAGAGCAGCTCTTGCAAGCACAGTGTACCACATCTGGATGGCTAGAAATGCAAAACAATTTGAAGGAACCTCAGTGCAGCCGAAAAGTATAGCCAGAAAAATTCAAATACATGTGTATAGATTAGTATATGCCAGCTTTCCTGAGCTAAGGCCCCTTCTGTAAAATTTTGTAATTATCTATGCTGTCAATGCTTCATCCCCTAGGTATGCCCAGTGTATTTTGTATATAATTGACTAATTAATTGATTACCATTTACAGATAAAAAAAAAACAACATGCATAGGCAAGCTATAGGCTTCCTTTTCCTACAACTAATTGTTACCTAACTAATGTTTCTCACTCTTGCTGCTGGCTACAACTCAATTGTTAAAATAAAAAAGACATAATTATCTAAGCTCATAAAAAAAATACCAATGAAACACATGTTGGAATGGCAATGCTATGATCAACTTTTTTTGCTTGAACGATTCCAGTAAGTTGTCTACATCTGTCTCTTCTGGCTCAGAGGTTCAACCATACAATTGCACATGTTCTTCATCCTCAATAGCAAGAACTGGGTGATTGTCAACTCACCATTTACACTTCTCTGAAGCATTATGCATTCATTTTCACCCAAGGTCATAATAACAAATTTCATTCTTGGCAATCTCAAAAGCATGGAAACAAGTGCACTTGGAATAGATGGCGCCTCTGTCCATGCCTGCCAAATGAGAAATCCACAATGAGCCTTATATAATGTCGATATCCAAGTGTGCAAACTAAAACTTTAAAGAACATGTACAACCCATAGATTAAAAGATTTAAAGTAAAAACTGTACAGAGGCCCTCAATAATTTCTAACGTGACAATTGCAACCAAATCATATTTATCATGCCAAAATGATAATTCAAGATTATTATTTGTCTTAGCTGGTCAAATCATGTGGCGACAGGTGATAAGTGTAATTTTTACATGATTTTTATTACTCATTTACTTATTAAAATTGTTAGTTTTTCTTTATTTCTTTTTATTTGATTTGATTTTTATTTATTTTATTTTATTTGCTTGTGCCACACATTTTTCTATTTTGTATTATATTTCTTTTTAATTACTTTTCTATTTCATGTTTTCCTAGTAATAGAAGTATTTTCCATTTCAGTGTCTTTCATTTTCCTAGGCCGCACTTTTTCCTATTTTGTGTTATATTTCCTTTTTGTTACTTTCCTATTTCATGTTTTCCTAGTAGTTGAAATATTTTCCATTTCAGTGTCTTTCCTTTTCCTAGAAGGAGTAGTATTATTTTACTTTCCTTTTCTTTTCTAGGAGTTTGCCTATATATATGGTCGGGTGCTCTCTTATTGGGGTCACTTCAGATTTTTCTTAGACAAGAGAATAAAGAGAGAAAAGAAGGAGGGTGGCTATCAAGTCTCAATGAAGAGAGATCTTCAACAATCTTGAATGTTTCATCAACCTATTTCAAGCAAAAGAGTTTTATTCTCTTCTCTTTAGTTTTCTTTTGATGCATTCTAATAAAAACATGGTTGATTTCAGATTTGTTATGAACTAATTTTATTTTTCTAGGGCTTTGATGTAGTCTAGCGTTGAACACATAATTTAAATTCAAAGTTATTTTTTATGTTGAGTATTTATCCTTGATCTTATTGCTTACAATTTTCTGGCCAATTATTGTTTGATTTATTGAATCATAATGAAACCGAAGGTAATTTGTGATTAGAAGCTTTTAGGATTAAACACCATTAGTTAAGCGAAAGATAGAGATACTTTACTGCAATTAGTATGATTTTAGATTAATAAAAATCCAAAGAACTTAATGAATCTTCAAATAATTTAATTTACATAGAAATATGATGAATTATTAGGTGAAGATATTTCTAATGTTATTCGAGGGAAAACATTGAATAATTAAAGGATTTATTTTTCATCAACTTGAAAATTTGTAATTTTATAACAAGGAATAATAAATTGTGTGGGATTAACTAGGTGAAATTAAAAGCTCTAGATTTATTTTTATTATCTCTACAATCTTAAGTTTTATTCTGTTTTTTTTAATTTATCTTTGTCAAGCACTTTAATTTAATTTAGGTGGTAAAGTCTTTAAAATTTTGGTTTTATTTCCAAATAGTAAATAATTTGGTAAATTTCAATACTCGATAGCATAATTAGTCCTTGTGGGTTCAACACTTTTTTCTTTAAAACTTTACTACTTGTTGCGATTTTGTTCACTTGCAAATATTTTCACACCAAGTTTTTCACGCCATTACCGGGGACTAATTATTTGTTATTGATATTGATACTAGCTAGATTGTTACTAATTTGGATTTTTTTTAGATTGGTGATTTTGTTCGACACTTTTTTCTTTAAAACTTTAATACTTGTTGCGATTTTGTTCACTTGCAAATATTTTCACATCGAGTTTTTGGTGCCATTACCGGGGACTAATTATTTGTAATTGATATTGATACTAGCTAGATTATTACTAATTTGGATTTTTTTTTTATATTGGTGATTAGATATCAGTTTTGCTTTTCTTTTATTTTTATTTCAGGATTTAGAAGTGTATGCCCCGATCTAAACCATTAGAGTTTACACTTTTTGATCCCGAGATTGAGAGAACTTTGCGTCTAATCAAGAAAAAGAAGAAGCAAGAAGTCACCACACCTGCCATCACTATGGTGGATTAGCGGAATGGAGAGGCGAATAGGGCTTTGAGGGACTATGCTACACTTTCGGTTAATGGGGCTACATCTAGCATAAGGAGGTCGGCTATACAAGCTAATAATTTCGAGATTACACAGGCAATAATTCAAATGATACAGCAAACTGTTCAGTTTGAGGGGCCGTCGTAGGAGGATCCTAATGTTCATATCGCAAATTTTCTAGAGATTTATGACACCTTCAAGCACAATGGAGTGACGGATGATGCTATTCGTTTGAGACTTTTTTCCTTTTTCACTCAAAGAAAAAATGAAAGTCTTGCTGAATTCTCTACCATCTGGTGTTATTACCACGTGGGAGGAGTTAGCACAAAAAATTTTGGCAAAGTATTTCCCTCCGGCCAAGACAGCAAAGCTAAAGAATGATATTACCACATTCACTCAATTTGAAAATGAATCGTTGTATGAAGCATGGGAGAGGTAGAAAGATTTATTGCAAAAGTGTCCTCGTCATGACCTTCTGGCATGGCTTCAAGTCCAAACATTCTACAATGGTTTGGGAGCTACAAACAGGTTCATGGTTGATGCAGCAGCTGGAAGGGCTTTAATGAGTAAAACTCATGAAGCAACTTATGAACTTTTGGAGGAATTGACATCCAACAACTATCAATGGCCTTTGGAGAGAGCAATGCTAAGAAAGGCAGCTGGAGTTTTTGAACTTGATTCTATTACCACATTGGCGGCACAAATGGTAACTTTATCTAAACAACTAGGTAAGATGAATGTTAATGCTATTCAAACTAATGTTGTGTGTAATTATTGTACAGAAAATCACTCAAGTATCAATTGCCAAGTGGGGAATTTGTTTACTCAACCAAATTCTGAACAAGCTAATTATGTGTCCAATTTTCAAAGTCAAAACAATCCTTTTTCAAACACATTCAATCCCGGATGGAGAAATCACCCCAATTTTTCGTGGAGCATCAATCAAGGGGCAGCTAGACCACCTCAAAATTTTTCACAGCAAGAAAAGAAGCCGACACTCGAGGAGATATTCACGCAATACATGCAAAAGATAAATTTGGCGATCCAAAATAATTCGGCTTCATTCGTAACCTTGAGGCTTAAATTGGTTAGCTTTCACACATTCTTACAGAGAGGATAGCAGAAACTTTGTTGAGCAATACCGTTACCAATCCTAAGGAACATGTCAAAGCAATAGCATTGAGAAGTGGGAGGACAATTGAGCAACCACAAGGAGCAAGTGCTGAGCAAGATAAAGCTGGGAATCATGTGGAATCCGAGCCAAAGATGGAGGAATTTGAGCAGCAAGTGGCTGACCAGCAAGCTGAAAATTCTAAAGCGAATAAAAAAGCTTCAAAACCCGTGAATTCCAGGGAGTTTACGTTTGAAACTAATTCTCCTTCAATTTATTATCCACCGATTCATTTTCCTCAAATACTTAAAAAATAATAATAATAAGTTAGATAATCAATTCTCTAAATTTCTTAGTATTTTTACGCAATTGCATATTAATATTCCTCTTATTGAAGCTTTAGAGCAAATACCTAAATATGCAAAGTTTTTTAAGGATATTTTATCAAACAAGCAGAAGTTAGAAGAGTATGAGACGGTTATGTTAACTGAAGAGAGTAGCGCAAGTTTACAAAAGAAGTTGCCTCCTAAATTGAAAAATCCAGGGAGTTTTATGATTCCTTGCACTATAGGAAATTCTTATTTTGATAAAGCTTTATTTGATTTAGAAGTAAGTATTAATCTTATGCCTTTTTTGGTTTTCAGAAAGTTAGGTCTTGGAGAAGCAAAGCCTACTACGGTATCTTTACAATTGGCAAACAGGTCTATCAAGCACCCGCGATGACTCATTAAAGACGTTTTGGTGAAGGTGGAAAGTTTATTTTTCCGATAGATTTTATTGTGCTAGATATGAAGGAGGATGAGGAAATACCTTTGATTTTGGGGCGACCTTTTCTTGCTACGGGGAGAACTTTAATTGATGTCCAATAAGGAAAACTTATTTTGAGGGTTGATGATGAGCAGGTTATTTTTGATGTATTTAAGACTATGGTTTTCCTTCCGAAGTACACTCTTGTTTTCAAATTAGTGACATAGACTTAGTGGTGGCCGAATCCTCAAACAAGTGGCCAAGTTGGGGTGTCCAATAGGGAGTTGAAGTGCATACTTGAGAAGACTGCTAGTATCTCACCAAAAGATTGGGTACGAAGGTTAGATGATACATTATGGGCTTATAGAACAACATTTAAAACACCGATTGGAATGTCACCTTATCGGTTAGTTTATAAAAAAGCATGCAATTTACCCGTGGAGCCAGAACATAGAGCTTATTGGGCGATACAGACACATAATTTTGATTTAATGGTTGCGGGTGAGAAGAGGTTGTTGCAAATTAATGAGATGGACGAGTTTCGCAATGATACTTATGAGAATGCTCGGATTTACAAGGATAAAACTAAAAGATGGCATGATAAGTATATTTTGAGAAGGGAGTTCAAAGTGAGGCAGAAAGTTTTACTATTCAATTCAAGACTTTGACTTTTTCTGGGAAAGTTACGATCTTGGTGGTCGGGACCATTTGTTGTGACTCGTGTTTTTCCATATGGAGAAGTTCATCATGAGACAAACATTCAAGGTTAATGGATAAAGATTAAAGCCTTATGTGGATTGAGAATTTAGCACGCAAAAGTTTTCCATCAATCTCACCAATCCTAAATAATGATTTGGGGAATGTCTAGCTATAGATTTTAAACAAAGCATTTTTTGGGAGGCAACCCAAGTTTTGTTTTCCTTTAATTTTTATTTTTATTTAATCTTTTTATTTTTGTTTTAATCTTATAGGTTTGCATAAGTTTGGGGGCTCTCCAATGTGTTACATGGTTGCACTTTCATGGACAACATTCAATTGGAAATCGGGGGAACACTTCTTACCTTTTCTCATTCTTTTTCTTCTTTTTTTCTTCTCCTTTCTCATTGAGGACAATGTATTATTTAAGTTTGGGGGAATGGAGTTTATGTTTATTTTAAAAAAAATTCATTGTTTTTGGTTTGATGAATAAAAAAGCCTATCATAAGAATATGGTTGAAATTGATTACAATTTTTAAGGAAAATTCCTATTGCTTGAGTCTATTTGTTAATCCTTGACTTGATTTTGCTTAATATTAGATTTTCTATATTCAGCCCATGTTATCATGATCATTAATTGTTTTGCATACCTAGAGAAATTTTATGTGAATATTGTAAATTTGTATGGTCCCAACAAGCTCTAGAACTTGTTTGATGACACTCGAGGCGAAATACTAGACAAAATATTACTTGGGATGATTTAGGTATTCTTTGAATCGATTGAATCTTTCAAGCTTACCTATTTATTATCTTTATCCCTAGTCACCCCTTGAGCTTTGTTGAATTATACTTTCGTCTTATATTTTTTTCCTTTTATAAAACATCATATTTCCTTACCTTTCAAGAGAACTAAGTTTACACAAAGTCAGAAGAGCATGGAAGGTGTGAGACGTAGAAAGTTTACAAGTAAATTTTATCACAGCCCATGTTATCAAAATCATAAGATTTGGGGTGTGAAAAGTCAACAAGGTGTTGGGAAGTGTTAAAATATATATATATATATATATAAACATAAAGGGAATCTTTGAAAGAACGATAAAGAGAGGTGTTTTGAGAGATTCAAAGGATTAAGAAGAAGTGTATATGTTAGAAGTGAGCATGCTCTATTTGTTTTGTTTGTGTTCAAAATTAAGTTCTCTTGCTTCGTTTGAATCATATTTTTTCTTTGTAACCCTCACCTTAGTCTTACATTATAAGCCTAATAAAGTCCTATTGATCCTTGGTAATATTTTTGTTCTACATTAGTGGAAAGTGATTTGAAAAGCAAGTCTATGGAGTTTGAATTATCAATTTCATAACTAGAGATCCATTATATATTTATTTATTTGCATAAAATCATCCGAGAAGCTAATAATGAAGTGTGAATGATAGGTAAGCATGAATGAGAGGATTGATAATGAGGTAGAATTGAGTTTTGAATTAACTTTTGGACTTGTGTGATATTGAATGATTCTTTCAGATTATAAACTTTAGGCAATCTTTTAGGCAACAAATTTTATGAATTAAACCAATTCTTGTTTTTAGTTGTTTTTCTCTTTTTCTTTGCTTGAGGGCTAGCAAATTTTAAGTTTGGGGGAATTTGATAAGTCTAATTTTTACATGATTTTTATTACTCGTTTACTTATTAAAATTGTTAATTTTCCTTTATTTCTTTTGATTTTATTTGCTTATGCCGCACTTTTTCCTATTTTGTGTTATATTTCCTTTTAGTTACTTTCCTATTTCATGTTTTCCTAGTAGTAGAAGTATTCTTTATTTCAGTGTCTTTCCTTTTCCTAGGCCGTACTTTTTCTTATTTTGTGTTATATTTCTTTTTAGTTACTTTCATATTTCATGTCTTCCTAGTAGTAAAAGTATTTCTCATTTCAGTGTCTTTCCTTTTCCTAAAAAGAGTAGTATTATTTTATTTTCCTTTTCTTTTCTAGGAGTTTGCTTATATATGGTCGGATGCTCTCTTATTGGGGTCACTTCAGATTTTTTCTAGACAAGAAAATAAAGAGATAAGAGAAGGAGGGCGGCTACCATCTCAATAAAGAGAGATATTCAACAATCTTGAATGCTTCATCAACTTATTTCAAGCAAAAGAGTTTTATTCTCTTCTCTTTAGTTTTCTTTTGATGCATTCCAATAAGAATATGATTGATTTCAGATTTGTTATGAACTAATTTTATTTTTTCAGGGCTTTAATGTAGTCTAGCTTTGAACATTCAATTTAAATTTCAAGTTAATTTATTTCAAAGTTTTTTTTATGTTGAGTGTTTATCCTTGATCTTATTACTTACAATTTTTCGGCCAATTATTGTTTGTTTTATTGAATCATATGAAAGCAAGAGGTAATTTGTGATTGGAAGCTTTTAAGATTAAACACCATTAGTTGAGCGAAAGATAGAGATACTTTACCGCAATTAGTGTGATTTTAGATTAATAAAAATCCAAATAACTTAATGAATCTTCAAATAATTTAATTTACATAGAGATATGATGAATTATTAGGTGGAGATATTTCTAATGTTATTCGAGAGAAAACATTGAATAATTAAGAGATTTATTTTTCATCAACTTGAAAAATTAGAATTTTATAACAATGAATAATAAATTGTGTGGGATTAGCTAGGTGAAATCAAAAGTTCTAGATTTAATTTTAGTATCTCAACAATCTTAAATTTTATTCTCTTTTCTTTTAATTTATCTTTGTCAAGCATTTTAGTTTAATTTATGTGGAAAAATCTTTAAAATTTCGGTTTTATTTCCTAATAGTAAATAATTTGGTAAATTTCAATACTCAATAACATAATTAGTCATTGTGGGTTCAACACTTTTTTCTTTAAAACTTTACTACTTATTACGATTTTGTTCACTTACAAATATTTTCACACCAGCAGGAAGTTGAAAGTACCATAAAATGCACATATGTAATTGAAATGAACTATTCAATAGTTAGACATGTTTTTCACATAAATTTGTCAGCATGTGGCTGAAAAATCTACAGGAATCAGTATATTAAATATCTGGATAATTTTTTTTGGGTTGCAGCACGCAAAAAGTAGAAACGAGCACAGATGTTGAAATGGAACAACAATGATAGTGAAAGATGCTACCTTACTAATAATACAACATCTCTCCATGATGCATACCAAAAAATTGGCTGATGGGGAAATCCGCTAGTACGTAAAAGTTCTTTTTTACGTAGAGGAGGAGAATAAGAAAGAATTAAAAGCAGAGAAGGGGAGGAGAGGAATTATCAAGACAGAGATCAGATACAGATTCATGGAATTTTACATTTTTAGCTATACTCACAAATAAGCTGACATCAATAGAATTTCATCAATAAATACTTGACTTGCCTGGGGAAATTTTGCAGAGCATACAGCATAATCAGCCAAACTCAGGAGATCATCTAATCCTTCTCTTTTCCTTTCTGCATCAATTAAAATGCAATAGATGCTGTTTGCTCCCCATATTTTTATAATATTTCATTCAAGATGTATAGCAAGAAGGAAACATTGGATGCAGTTATGACTTATGAGGAAATGCAATTGAAACAATCAATCACCGTGACAAACTTGCCACATAAAGCCCATAACATCTACCCAGTCATAAGTTGACACTAATGCTACCCATAACATCTGGAAATGTGTTTGCATTGAATGCTTATAGTAGATGGAATTTCAACCACAACAGCCTATCAAACCCTGTGCACATGCTGAAAATAACCAAAAGCAAAATACAATAACAATTACCTCTTGTGCAACAACTAAAGCAGTTTTGTACAACCTTCCATCAAAGTAGACAACTCTTGCTCCATCCAATGCAGATAACAGGTTAGATTGGGAAAGGTCTTCTGGTATCATTGGAGGATATCCTGGAGTGTGAATACAAGTCCGAGTTTTCCTGAAATTATAACCTAGGATTAATCAGCCAAGAATACAACTTCCAAGACAAACTCATTACATATTTCAGAATTCCGTACCAATTCAAGGATATATATAAAGCCAACCAATGGATAATGATTGGTAAAGTTGTCAAGCACTGATGTGAAAACATTGCAAATGGAACCAATTTGTTCAGCCAACATTGGAACACTGCTATAGGCTATGTTACTCGGAGTCGGACTAGGGTACGGGTAGCAGATGTGGGTAGGTGTCCATCATGGGCACTCGTCTATTTTTTGTAAGTTTTTGAAGGGTCCAAGCGACACATTTCAGAAGGCACCTCAAGTGAAATGAAGAGTGGTTGTTGCAGACAGCAACACAAGAACAGTAAAGAAATCACTACAATCTAATGGGCCAGGTAGTAAAGTTTCTCAAAGAGCAAAGGACCAATGCATGAGAAGTGATACACACCAACGCGGTAAGCGCAATTAATGTAAATTTTCTTGTGATGAAGCACATAATAATTGATGAGGCAGAAAAAGGAGAGAAGGCTGTCTCTTGAACGTGAACCTTTTCTGTGCCTCCCCTCTCCCCCTTTCTTTTGTATGATATGTCAGCTTCTATTGATAAAAACAAGTAGACATTCAAATCTATGCAGTGTTACATATCTCAGAGTAAACTCATACAAACAACATTATCAACTCCTCCCATGCATTTGATTCTACTAGCGAACTACATAATCACATAAAAATAATGTAACTTATACACATGCGCTGAGCCTCGGGGCCAGCTATTACTACATATCAATCCTGAAATCTATAACCCTGGATCAAATTTTTGCTTGAATATAATCCATAAATCTTGAACATAAAACATGATAGGTTTTATCTCATTCTTTTTCAAAAGAAATTTTTGCTTTCCCAACTAACACCACGCAACAACAATACATTTGAGTCATCACATTGTCAACAGAGTCACCCACGACTAGGCTCCTTCAGAAAAAGATGAAAAAGAACGTCGCTGTGTGTGCACGCACACATGAGAGAAAGAAGGAGAGAGAGAATACAGGACACAAAAAGATCCTCAGGTTTGGCTGTCAACAATGACATAGGTAAAAGGTGAATTACCCTCCTTGGAAACCTGAAAATAAGAGATATTAAGTCAATGGTTCTTCATTTTAAGTGCGAATGGAAGTAACAAAATCATAATCAGATCAACTTTCGCTTAGTTAATATAACTTATTCTGTATCATCTAAAACTTACCACAAGAAACGAATTATCTACACTATCAGCTTCTAGCTCCTCAAATATCGCCCTTCCTTGAGTGTCATGGGCAACCTAGTGATTACACATAGTATAAAAGTACTTAAACGCTTAAATACCTTCAGTCAAGATTACAATTGTTTTACGTCCTAAATTCCAATATTCAAGTTGAAAAGGTGGGCATATTGAATAAAAACATGCAAATTTACAAAATCAAATACCTTAGAGATCAGCCTCGGATTTAATCCTAAACAAGCTCCACATGTTAAAGCATTCCCTGCATTTCCACCGCCTTGAACCTAATAAACACATGCATCAAGATTGTATTATTTTTTATCAGTGAATTCTACAATTTCTTAGTTAAACAGCAGAAAATGAAGTGGATCAAATTCATCAGGCAATCAAAGTCAAATAGCCATATTATTTGTTAGTACTATTAGACAGAGAGTAAACAAGGAAAGCCATAATTAGATTTGCAAGAAAAGGGCTGTGTTTAAACAAATAAAAGCAGAATAGCAATAACTACAAAGATTCGAATTCTTAATCTGAAGTCAATTAGCAATTACGAGTACCTTCAAGCTAGTGCTCCTGATCTTGTCGTCAGGCTTAGGATAAGCTGCCACCGAAGCCAAGAAATCCACCGTCACTGTACCACATCCTAGCTGCCAACATGCGCCTCCGCTTCAGTACTTATATCTAACACAACGTATATACATAAATACATAGTATATTATAAGTATATTATACAGTTTATTGAGAGAAAGAGACGCACGACGATGCGATTTTCGGGGAGAGAAGGGAGCGAATCGTAGGACATCGTTGCCCTGAACTTTGTACAGTGAGATATATGGTTATAGAGTTAATTTATTAAATAAAGAAAAAGATGTGATATCTATGTGTGTGCGCGTGTGAATTGTGATTATATAAAGAAGAAAAATTTGAAAAAGAACAAGTGTACGTGAGAGAGAGGAACAAGGAGACCTGATAGAGAGAGTTCGTGAGACAACGAGGGAGGAAAAGGAGGGACGTTGGTTTAAAGACGGAGAAGGAAAGAAGAAGGTGAGAGAAGTGGCATTAATGGGGAATGGAGAAAGAGAGCATTTTTTTTTAGTTGTTGCTGTTTCGAGTGGCGCGTGTCAAGGGGAGAGGAGGGGTCAAATTGTGAAGACAAATGTTGACAAAGAAGATGATAGGGAGTTGAAGCCTGAATGGTAACGGGTGCTTTGGTTGTTGGACTCTGGTCTCTATATGGGTCATAGGCGGCGTTTGGTTTGGGGAGTTATGACCTTTTTTTACTTCACAGCCTATAACGATCCACTCTTGTCATGATAGCTATATATCAGTTACAATTGCTATTTGGCATCAGCAGCACACATGGGTATTCTGCCCCGTTTGAAATTTGCTTTAAATCTAATTTAAAACAAAACAGCTTTAAGTTAGATTTAAAGCAAATGTATATTTTTTTCGGTAACTGCATCACAAATGCAATTTCAATTCCATTGACAACTTCGTCCATCCACAACCTTCAAATCACTGACCTGAATGTAAAGGGTATATGCCCTCCTGAAAGTTTGTCAGAAATGGAATGACTGAACTGGAAAAATATTAGCGCAAAACAGAGATATTTCATGCTCTTCATCCTGAAAAATGAGTTTGAGGCCACCATTATGGTGCGGTGGTGATTACATATAGACTTTGATAGTTATGTTTGTTGAGGCGTACCTTGTGGTTATGCAATCGATAATAAGCTTGACAACTGTTCTAAATAACTTCATTACATTCAGATTTTACCAACATAAAATGCAGATCGGATAAGACTTAAAATTCCAAGTAAAATTCAACAATCTGCACATTGACTTGAGTACAATTTATTCACCAAATGCGCTTATTGGTGATTTCACTTCCAATAGTCAAAACACATCAAATCCAAACATTGTCCTAACTTCCCCACAAAAGTTGGCTTTCGTATTTGAATCTGATAGGCATGAAATACTTCATTTGGTATGTTATAGCCCCAAAATAATATGCAATAGGAAGTAGATAAATGTGTGGTAATTCAAGGTTACCAGGGCTTCTTTGCTCTGTAATTTTTGGATAAACTGATGATGCCCCTTTCATTGAATTCAAATAACATAAATAGGCCAAGGACAATGACCAGTTACAAGACGTGGGGCATACCCCATTACTTATGGAACATATAACAGACTCATAATAAAAATAACTACCCATTAAGAGCCTACTCGGCCCATGACACTTGACTCAGTCAAATAAATAAAACGACTACACTTAAACAACAACGGACAGACTTCAGGCTTTTAGGAGCAATAACCCTAATCTCATAACAGACCCCCCTTCTTAGGAAACCTTGTCCTCAAGGTTACGAAATCGCCGCCTTAGGGTTTTTAGGTCTTCCCAGGTAGCGTCCTCCTCGTCGGCACCCGACCATTGCACCAAAACTTTGACTACGGCAACGTTCCCCTTTCTTTTCAGTCTTCTTTGCAATATTCTCTCCTGTTCTGGTTCCAAGGAGCCTTCGGAGGAGATAATCGGTAAGTTTGCACAAGCTTGGATCCCTTCTCCTAGCTTTCTCTTAAGGCATGAAATATGAAATACTGGGTAAATCTTAGCTTCGAGGGGTAGATCTAGTTCATATGCAACTTGTCCCACCCTTCGAATCACCTTGAAAGGGCCATAATATCTCAGTGCAAGCTTCAAGTTCCTTCGCATCGCCATGGTCATTTGCCGATACGGTCGTAATCTGAGGTAAACCAAATCACCGATCTCAAACTCTTGAGTCCTCCTCTTTTTGTCAGCAAAATACTTCATCTTTGACTAGGCTTCATGCAGGTTCTTCTTGATGAGTTTAGCAATAAACTCTTGAGTTCGAAGTTCTTCATCGACGGCTTGGACTTTAGCGGTTCCTAGCTCGTATGGTAACAACCGTGGAGGTGGTTGGCCGTAGACAGCTTCAAAAGGTGTCACCTTTGTGGATGTGTGTACTGAGGTATTGTAGGAGTATTCAGCTAGAGGTAACCAATTAACCCAATTTTTTGGTCTGTCACTGGAGAAACATCGGAGGTAGCATTCGAGTACCTTGTTCATGGCCTCTGTTTGGCCATCTGTTTGGGGATGATAAGCTATGTTGAGTAATAAATCTGTTCCACAAATTTTGAATAATTCCTTCCAGAAATTGCTAGTGAACACAGGATCTCGATCACTAACAATTGTCTGTGGTAATCCATGTAACTTAAAGACATTATCCAGAAGACCCTAGCCACTGTTAGCGCTGTGTATGGATGATTAAGAGCATAAAATGAGAATACTTACTTAACCTGTCCACCACAACAAGGATCACTGTCTTACATCCTGAGGGGGGTAGTCCTTCGATAAAATCCATGCTGATGTCTTCCCAATTTTTGCTAGGTATGGGTAAAGGCTGAAGCAACCCCAAAGGGTGGAGGGCTTTAACTTTACTTCTCTGGCACACATCACACTCCCGGATATGTGTTCTGACATCATTCCTTAAACCAGGCCAGTAAAACTCCTTTTTGATTCTTGCTTGGGCTTTTAATACTCCTGTGTGGCCCCCTAATAGACTGTTGTGGAACTGCTGCAGGATCTGCTGCTAGAAGGGAACCAACGACCCGAGATGTAGTCTACCCTTGTAAAAGAGTAACTCATTTCGGAGTTAGTAACGAGATCGGTCCAGGTCTCCATGATGGTAGTGGCTTTTTAGCTGCTACAACATGGGGTCCTGTTGGTAAGCCTTCTTCAACTCCTCTATCCATTGAGCTTGCAAGATGTTAATTGCTTGGTTTTGGAGAATTTAGTTTGTTGGTATGGGATCTGGATTTATGGGATGGTGTTTGGGATGAATTGGTTCTGTTTGGCTTGTGTTTGAGGCTAGTGTTTGGTCACTATTTGGGTTATAGGGTTCTGAGTATTGCACCCGGGATAAGGCATCAGCTGCTGTATTACTCTTACCACTCCTATATTCCACCACGAAATCATACCCAAGCAATTTAGAGACCCATTTTTGCTATGATGGGGTTCCTACCCTTTGTTTGAGGAGGTATTTGAGTGCTTGTTGGTCAATGCGTACTTTGAAGGACTATCCCAATAGGTAGTGCCTCCATTTCCTTCCTGCCATCACTAATGCCAATAGTTCCTTCTCGTAGGTGGAAAGGTTCAAATTCCTCCCATTTAGAGCTTGGTTGAAATAAGCTATTGGCTGCTCTTCTTGCATTAAAACAGCTCCCAATGCTTCCCCTGATGCATCACATTCCATCACAAAAGTTTTAGTGAAATTATGTAAGCTGAGCACTAGTGGCCTTACAATTGCCTCCTTAAGTCTCTCAAATGCTCCTTGTGCTTTGTCATTCCAAGAAAAAGACTTTTTCCTTATAAGAGCTGTCAGTGGGGCTACTATTGCTCCATATCCCTTGACAAACTTCCTGTAATATCATGTGAGTCCTAAAAACCCTCTGAGTGCCTTAAGGTTTTTAGGAGTTGGCCATTCTTGCATCGCAGCCAGCTTTTGAGGATCTGCTTTAACTCCTTCTCTTGAGATTATATGTCCCAAGTTCTCTACCTCTTGACTGCAAAAAACATATTTTGACAACTTTGCATAATACTGGTGAGCTTGTAATAACTCCAGGTCTCCTGCATAGACTTGCTGAAAATTAAGATATCGTCGAAGAATACAAGCACAAACTTTCTCAAATAGGGTCTAAATTCTTCATTCATCACTCCTTGAAATGTAGATGGTGCGTTAGTAAGCCCAAAGGGCATTACTAAGAACTCATAATATCCTTCATGCGTACGAAAGGCAGTTTTAGGGATGTCATCAGGATTCATACGTATCTGATGATATCCTGACCGTAAATCCAATTTAGAAAACACCTCAGGCCCTCTTAGCTCATCAAGCAATTCATCAATGTTAGGGGTCGAATACTTATCTTTTATAGTTTCCTTGTTGAGTGCACGGTAATCTACACACATTCTCCAACTGCCATCAGCCTTTCTAACAAGTAGTACTAGAGAAGAGTAGGGACTTTGACTGCTCCTTATGCTCCCATTCTTTAGTAATTCAGCTACCAGCTTCTCGATTTCTTCCTTTTGATAATAAGGGTACCTGCAGGGTCTAACACAAATGGGTTTAGTGCCTTCCAGTAATTTAATTTTGTGGTCAAAATTCCTGGGAGATGGTAACCCAATAGGCTCGGCAAAGACCTCTTTAAAGCTGTCCAGAATTTGCTGCACCCCTGCCAGTTGATCTGTACTGCCCTTACCATTATTATCATCCATGATTTGTAACCAAATTCCTCTCACAGCCCCCTCTGGGAGTTCCACAGTAAGATCCTCCTCCACAATATTGTTCTTGGGTCTCTGAATTCCCTGCAACTGAACTGCTTGACCTCTGTACTGAAACTTCATAGTTAAATCAGAGAAATTCAATAAAATAGATCCTATCCCACGTAACCAATCAACCCCCAAAACTACATCACATCCTCAAAGAGTCAACATATATAAGTTAGCCATAAACTCATGATCTTGTAACTTAAGAGACACTGCCTTACATTGACCAAGGCAAGGAAGAGTGGCACCATGAGCCACTTGAACTATTAAGTGGCTTCCTTCCCTTGACAGATTGGCCTTCCTTGCTACATATGGATCTATAAAACTATGAGTACTTCCTGTATCAATCAAAATCAAAACTTTTTTATGATTAATTTCAGCAAGCAACCTCATGGTTTTAGGGGCTAAGGATCCAGCTATAACATGTAGGGATATTCCTAGCAATTCTGCCACTTCTCCTCCATGGGTGTCCACTATAGCCAAGGATTCTTCCTCCCCTTCAGGATCCTCATTTCCCTCTTCACCTCCTTCCATACCCTCCAAAAGGTAAATTTTGGGTTTATTACATCTATGTCTTAGGTGGTATTTCTCATCACAAAACCAACATAGTCCTTTTTCTTTCCTCTCTTGCATTTGGGTGGGGTTGACTCTTTTTATGGGAAAATTGGTTCTATTTGGATTGTTGAAGGGTTGAGGTCTCGGGTTGGTTTTATCTGGTGGAGCTGGCAGTCTAAGTATAAGGGGTGGTGTAGGGAGTCTAGGGAGGTAATTTGGGTTGGTGTTTTGGTAGGTAGGGAATTTATTTGTGTTGCCTTTGACCCACCTTAACACCTCTTCTTCCTGTAACCTTGCCGAGCCGAAAGCAGATGAAAGAGTGGAAGGTTTAAACATGGTCACAGTGATTCGCAAGTCATCTCTTAGCCCACTAAAAAATGTACTAATTCTAAACTCTTTTGATAAGCCACTTATTTTGTTAGATAGCATTTCAAATTGTGTTTGATATGCTTCAACAGTACCAGTTTGTCTAAGTTTAGAGAATTCCCCAACAGGATCCTAATTGGTTGAGGGTCCAAATATCACTTCTAGGGCTGACACAAAGTCATTCCAAGAGTGGACTGGGCTTGAATCTTTCAGCCAGCTATACCATGAGAGTGTTTTACCTTCCATATGAAAAAATGCGATTTGTAATCTTTGGTCATCTGGAGTTTTATAGTATTCAAAAAACTGTTGTGCTTTTTGAGTCCATTCATTCGGATTAGTACCATCAAATTTAGGAAAATCCAGTCTTAAGGATCTAGCTTGAATACCCCCAATCCCTTCAAACAAAGGATTGTTACTGACCTTAGAATTAGAAGACCCGTCTCCTGAATTTTGATTTGCTGCCAAATGTTCATAGCTAGATGCCAAATTGTTGATTTGTTGAACAACCGCAGTTAACATGCCCTTTTGCCTTTCTTACTCTTCACGCAGGTTGCTGTTCTCCCCTTTGAGTGCTGCGATAGCTTCAATCAATTGAGCATGGCGAGTACCGTCAGCCATGGCGCCAAAAACGCGGCTTTGATACCACTGTTATAGCCCCAAAATAAAATGTAATAGGAAGTAGATAAATGTGTGGTAATTCGAGGTTACCAGGCCTCCTTTGCTCTGTAATTTTTGGATAAACTGATAATGCCCCTTTCATTGAATTCAAATAACATGAATAGGCCATGGACAATAACCAGTTACAAGACGCGGGGCATACCCCATTACTTACTGAACAGATAACAAACCCATAATAAAAATAACTATCCATTAAGAGCCCACTTGGCCCATGACACTTGACTCAGTCAAATAAACAAAATCACTACACTTAAACAACAACGGACAAACTTTGGGCTTTTAGGAGCAATAACCCTAATCTCATACCATGGTAATTTTAGATATCTAAAGTAAAATTACCCCTAGGTTGAAATCTGGAGTTGTACCTTAACTTCCTCTAGTTTTGGACACAAACACTAATTGACAATCATATAAACACGGTGAACACTAGAATAGCATGGGGGAAGCGGAGAGGAAGGAAAAGGAAAAGATTAACCAGAAGAAGAATTTACGCAATTGACAAAGAAGAAAACAGAAAAATGATTTCCATCCTGAAGGGTAGAAACGATCTTCAATATTTTGGTCCAGAAGCAGAAGTCATCTGATACAGCATTGAGCCTAGAGAATAAAATTTTAACAGATATTATACAAAGGGAGTATTCAACTTACATCTTCAACTTTGTATGGTAATGAATAAAGACTTTAAAAATTAAATCCCAAGGTCCTCTCTTTCTCTGTGTGAACAAGGGAACATCAGAAATCTCAAACACCTAGACTACACCAAGCTTTCTGAGAAGTGCCGGTCCTTTGTAACTGTACAATTTGGAAAACACTCCAAAAATAGAAACCTCAAACCCAATAACCATCACTCCAAAGATGCCTTGAAAGGAGTCCCCCATGCTCACTCATACTCCCTCTCAATCTGTAGTTCGGCTTACTTCGGATTGTTCTCAAGGGACCTGATCTGTTTCCGTGCCTAATCGGTAAAGACAATCCATCCCCTGCAAAACCCGAAGTTGAAAACGGTATGTTTTCCATCTCTTCAAGGGGACCAGAGCAGTAGTCCATTGTGATGAAAGAAGAAGCCTGCCCATAGGTTAAGTGAGGGGTGATCCCACCAGCATTCCACCAAGAGCTATCCGAAGGGGCAAGATCACCCTTAAAGTCAGAGTCTGGAACAGAAGATTCCTTTTGACTAATGCAGTCCCCACAAGTTTCATCTGTGTCGTTGTATATAAGCTTCAAAGCCTGCACAACTTCACCCATAAAGGGCCTACGAGTTACCTCTGGGTGAACGCACATGGAAGCAATGGCTGCCACCTTAGCCATGTCGTCAAAATCATAGCTGCCAGCCAAAGAAAGATCCACTAACTGCTCCAAACCTTCTCTACTGGTCAGTAGCGGCAGTGCCCAAGTTACAAGATTTTCCTGTCCCGAAGGTTGAGACATGTCTACAGGTTTTCTTCCAGAGAGAAGCTCAAGCAGAACAACCCCGTAACTATAAACATCGCTCTTGACAAGTAGATGCCCTGTCATAGCATATTCAGGGGCAACGTACCTGCAAATCCATAAATTTAACATCCTATCAGAAAATAATTTTTGGTGCAGCTCTCTCAAGAACGTATGGCAGTAACAACATTGCTTTTCCGTAACAGAAAGGCAAAGGAATCCTCTGAAATACGAAAGTAATAGACAGATTGTGGGAATGATAAAATCCAACAATGACTAAAGGAGATTAAAGTAAAAAGAATGATACATCAGAACATCTTAAAAATAGATATTGAAACATTTGTCATCATCAAAATTTGTTTTATATCAGTTCATTTAATTTACATAAATAAATCATATTTAACTTGGGAACTAGTTCAAGTTTCAGTGAAATTGTGATACTCTTACTTCAATAAGCCTAATAATAAAAGTGAGTACATATCAGGTTTTAGAAACATATTGCAAGACTACAGCAAGTGAAACTGCTTACCCGAAAGTTCCCATTACTAGAGTAGAAATATGCCCACTTCCTTCAGTTGCTTCCCTTGCCAACCCAAAATCTGAGACCTTTGGGGTAAAGTCATCTTCTAGTAAGATATTACTAGCCTTGAAATCTCGGTGAATTACTCGAGGGTTGGAATCTTCATGAAGATAGGCCAATCCTCTAGCTGCTCCAAGGGCAATTTTCATACGCGCATCCCAATCAAGAGGTCTTTTTTTCTTGTCAACACCTAAACCAGCAATAGAGGGTTAATGTACAAGAAATTCGATCCAGGGTTTAACCTGGCAAAATCAAAGAAAAGTAGCTTTTTCCCCATTCTTTGACAGACCGTTTGGTACAGGGGACACAACTTGGATTAAGTGGGATTGGATTAAGTTAGATCCACCTTTATCGCTAGTCCCATGTTTGGTTCACAATTGTGGTGGGATTAAACTAATCCTATGCAACCCTTAATCCCCCTTTTTCTGTCCCCCCCCATGGGACGAAAAAATGTGGGATTACGTGAGGAGTGGGATTAACTTTTTCTAGACCAAAATAACCCTTCCCTTTTTTCCTAGTTCCCAAATTACCTTTAGATATAAGCCCCCCAAAAAAATTCATTCTACCAGCAACCATTTTTTTTTTCCTTCTCCTTCTTCATCCTTCACCTCCTTCGCAGACACGGATTTGTTATGGCAGATTTGCAGGCAGCGCCGCCTAGAAGCAGATCTGTCACGGCAGATCTAAAGCATTGATCTCAAATCTGATTTTTGGGCTGTTTTACTCGCTCTGGGCTTTGTTTGGCAGTTGAGAAAATGATGGAAAAGTTTTAAAAAAAATCTCTTCTTTTACTGGGTTTGTGGATTTCTTTGAATTTTTTTGGGTTTGTGGATTTTCTTGATGCTTGGATTGTTTTTGGGATTAAACTTATGGATTAAATTAGGGATAAAATTCAGAACTAAAATTGGGATAGTTTAGAATTGAATTTGTGATTAAATTTTTGGACTGAAATTTTGGATTTTAGAATTATAAACGGTTCAGCTTGATTTTTTGGGTAGATTAGATTTAACGGTTAGGATGTGATTAGGCACATCAATGGTTAAGATGCAATCACGCTTTTAAATGGATGGTATTTTTGTCTTTTAATCTATTAGCCTACCAAAATACCAAATGTAATCCTATGAACCGAACTTGGGATTATGATGGGAGTCAATATCTTGAACCAAACCAAGGACACAAGTAATACCACTTAAATTCCACTTTAATCTTATCCCAATTTAATCCTACATTAATCCCATCCGCGAACCAAACGGGTTGTGATAGGTGAGGCCGGATTATTCATGTAACACACAATTTTAGAAATGACCAAGGAATCAACTTAGATACCAGAAAACAACCTTCAATTAAAAAGGAAGACAAAGGCACTGCAAAAATCATACCATGCAAGTGGGACTCTAGACTGCCATTGTGAACAATCTCATACACCAAGCACCGTGTCCGTCCTTCAATGCATATACCAATCAGTTTCACAAGATTGCGATGATGCAATCGGCTTAGCATCTCAACTTCTGCAATAAATTCACGGTCTTGATTCTGATTATCCCTTGTCAGCAACTTAACCGCGACTTCAGTTTCGTCTTCCATACTGCCAAAGTAAACACGTCCAAATCCTCCTTCACCCAAAATCCTCTTTGAGCTGAATTTATCCGTTGCCTTCTCAAGCTCAGAAAATGCAAATGTTTTAACAGATTGAACACAAGTAGGCATGCTGGAAATGAGTGACATTGACGCTGAGCCTGCAATACTGCTTGAGAAGATAGACCCAGCTCCTGCATTAAAATGGAGATTCAATAATGCGATACTCATTGTATATCATGTCAATAGGACTATGATTGCACCTTATTCTCAGTGGACCAACTTAAAATTTTAGATGCCATACAAGATGACCCGAACAATTTACAAAACTACCATAGATCTTCACCTTCCTTACGATACCAAATGAAACAGTGCAAGAATCTATGGAGCATATGGAAAGTTGGAGGGAAGGGAAACGAGACTCTAGAGAAATCGATTAAGAGTATAATTTCATCCTTCCTCAAGTGACAAAGTTAACTAAGGAAAGCTTTTTATTTAATTATTATGACATATCATGCATTGAGTATTAAACATACAAATTACATGTCCAATTATCTACCTGGTCTAATGTTTGACAAAGCAGATCGCAAAGGCTAGGTGGTCTTACTAATATGGTAAATCACAGGGGTAATGAATTCCTCAAACCATTATGAGAAACCTAACATAATGACATTGCCAACTATCAAAGCTTTCAATGTATTGCCAAGCTGAAGAATAGTCAACCTGAAATAAAGTCTTAATGTTAATGGAATGTAAACCAACTAAAATAAAACTTTTCACATTTTTCTCATTACTTGAGGGAAGACATGTTAAGTAAGAAGAAACTACAAAAGAAGATATTGTCAAATGGTCAACAGAATCGAAGCATTTACTATAAGGAGCTTAGAGAATTAAATGACACTTCATATTCGTATCACAGTGTCTAAAAAAATCAAAATGCGAGTAGCCACTAGCAAACATACCAGATCTTTTGTTTATAGATGATGCAAATGCAGGGCCAACAGCGCTTGCCGGTCTTCCAAATTTCCTCCACTTCACAAGGATTGAAACTGCTCCAATTAAAACCAATATGAGTACAAAGGCAGACAAAGCAATGATGGCAATAGTTCTAAGATTCAGTCCTGGGTTCTTATTGACAAAATTTGCTGTGATAGGCAGATCTCCGGCATTTCCACTTGGACCACTCCCCATGTAACTCCCGTATGGTGGTGAAGAAGGAATGCCTGATAAAGGCTTTTAATATTGTAACCGTTATATAATAACAATAACATAAAAATAAAAAATAAAAACAGTAAATTTTAAAAGAGAGTTGATTACTACCTGGATAACTAATATATACGACTTCATAATTACCAAAAAGAGTTACATTTAGAGGCACTTTCTTTTGCCAAAATCTCTCAGAAGTCAGTATAGCAGTAGTATTATCAAACTTCTCTCCAAGTGGAACCAAGTTAATATCCACCACTGTTCTCCCCTGATTCTGACTATCAGCAATGGCACCCATTATTTTCACTTGACTCTGTTCCAAATATGTGGCAATTGCAACCTCAATCTCTAGCTCATTCATTACAGGGAAAACAGCAAGAGGAGGAACCATCAGAAGAAGCTTAACTTTCATAGGAAAAACACAGCCACACGGTGAACCGTAGGGAGTTGAAGTAAGTGGCTCAACACAAATCTGATCACAACCTGCCAAGATCTTAATATTAAAACAACGAAGTAAGTAGTATCTAGATAGACGAAAGAGGGAGAGAGAGGTGAGTAACTAATTTCCTGACAAGAGCAAGGAACATAGGTCTTTCAGCTAAACATGATGCAAACTTTTTATGAATATTAAGTACTTATTAAAACTATATAAACCTATATTATATTTTCAAAAAAAATATAAGCTATATTATATTATATTCATTATTATATTATATTTAATTAAAAAACAAAGTTAATTAAATTAAGGAATAAATATTAAGAGTAATCAATTTCCATTATTTATTTAAAATTGCTCTTGAAGTAGAAAGACAGATCCAGGAAGGGATAACATTAGGTTGTGCAGATAGCTCTGAGAGATCTATCATTACACACGCTTTCAAATTTATCTAGGAAACCAATACTAACAGAAAGGTTTTCATGGATCATTTAACTGGTTCCAAATCATAACACTTAAAGTGTGTAAAGCAAGAACTAATTTTATGATTTGATAACCTTATTTTAGCGCCTGCTTATTTTATAAATGGTTGATTCACAAATAGTTGTTGGAAAAGCTACGTACGAGTATTAAGTCTTTTTCTCTTTGGATGTATGCACTTTGCACAATTTATTAAAGACTTATTTTTTTTTCTCATTTTATAAAAATAAAATGTAAATTATTTTGGCACTGAGTGGAGAAGCCCTTGTTTAAAGCAAAATGAATAAAGCAATATTGGTATAAATTTTAGAGGTATACAATGAAAGATTAATTTAATCATTTTCAAAATGTTAATCTTTATGCGTAAAAGTAATACTCCATATTTAATGCACGTCTCTTTGAAAACTGATATTGGAGGTAGTGGGTAAAGATTCAATACTCCTTATCAATTGCCCTGGGTAATGGTTACCAAGACCATATATGGCAATGTTTGGAATTGCTTTTATCAACCGCTTATGACTTAAGCAACATCAATTAAACATTTACTTATTATTTGAAGACATAAGTGGTTGAACAATTTTTAGCACATGATTATTTTATAAACGGTTTGTTTATATAAACAATCCCAAACTTAGCCTTTTAAAACCGATTATATTAAGTAAATATTGAAATCACATCTTATATTAATGAACATGCGCTCCACTGTTTCCGTAGTGTCCAAAAATAAAAGGCATGTGACTAACTAAACAGCAAACACGCTCAAAATGCAGATCTGTCTTTCTCGACAAATGGACTTGTGGTCTTCTTCTCCTCTGTTAATTTGTTAGAGAACAAGGAAAGTGGGTCAAAGTCATTGTAAGTTTAACGGAAAAAGGAGAGAAGTGGATAAGGTTTATAGTCAAACTTTCATATCGCTTTTTGTGCTTTACCATTCTTGAATTTCAATCCATTGGTATTCAAGAAATGTTTTAATATCTTCTAAAATTTACAATCTGAGTTACCCAACAAAAAAGAGAAAATATCCCATCTAAGTCTGTTTCCATTTTTTTTATTTGGAACCATTATGGATTTTTATTTCGCTTGTGATGTTGTCATAAACGTCCTAGCTTATTTTACACTAGTTTTTTTTGGTAACTTTATCTATTCCAAAATGGAGAATTCATTATTTCGCAAGCTATACTGTTTTAGTGTATGAAGTTGTTTTCTTAGGTATTATAGGGGTGAAGGTATTTTTTTTTTAATGCTTGTGGGGAACCGAAAAAGTTTATAACCAAGCTTTTAATGAAGGTAGAAAGTCACCCTATTAAATTTTATGTGGTTGATATTGGTCTCAATAGGATCATTCGTCAAATTTAGGAAAGAAGTATTCACTGAGCGAACATCAGAAACTAAACTCAAGATGGATAGGAAAGTTCAACACAAGCTTAAAGAACGAGATTGCTTCGCAACGCTGCAGAAAAAACGATTCTTAAATCAAATCCTACTATGACACAAGTATGAGAGGACGTGCAACCACAAGTTAAGATAAACATTAAACTCTTGACAGACCTATAAATGACTTACAAAGCGATTATGTATTATTTGAATAAAGTATCAGGATACCCAGGCCTGGATGGCTGGATCAGGAACTATTATCGTAATTGTCTTTGTAATCAGCGCATGGTTAGGACAGTGCTAGCACTTTCTACGATTGCAGATGCCAGATCTGTAGAAGATAATTTCTGTAATTTGTATTTGTAAAACTTCAAGGATCATTCCCTCGATCTTGCATCGGTACCAATACAAGAAAGCGACTCTCTGAACTCTTTAAAAAGTTCATTTACAAAAAAAATTCCTCAACACAAAAAAAAATATAGAAGATTAAGCAAGCCAACCCTCTTTAACAGAGGCGTTATCAATTCTCCACATTCTCAAAAGCTCTTTTGTTTCTTTCTAACCAAGCCACCTACATAATGGAAAGCAAAGACTTTCATCTTTTCTTTGGAAGTGTGAATACCATAGCGAGCCCAAAATTTGTCTAGGACGGACCCACTCACACCAAAGAAAGACCCATGACACAAAGAGCAATCTCTCAAAATTGTTGGGCAGTTAAGCAAAATGCAGTGAACGAATTCGACTTATTCCTTGCAAAGGTAACGTCGATCCAGCAAAAACTTTCCCTTTTTTGTAATATTATCAATGATCAAAATTCTTCCCAAGCAAAAAAGTCACCTTGGGAGGGCGCAAGTCTTCCAAATAGCTTTCCAAGGAAATTTGGGTTTTCTTACATAGACGAGAGAAGGGCCTATTATAAAAGAAGCTAATATCAAACTCCCCATTCGAGAGAATACCTCATTTCACTATCCCCCCTTTGTGTGTCAAACTTTTCTTGATAAATCTTCTAAAAAAACTCTTGAATTTCTTGAAGCTCCCAATCTTGCATATTATGACTATATGGAATATTCCAAGCAACCACTCCATTGCTCAATAACGCACAATAACAAATCAAAGCTTCTTTATTCCTTGCAAGGGCATAAAACTCGTAAAATAATGGTGTCCCCATAACACACATCATGCCAAAAACTAATAGAGGCATATTGCCCACCTCAAAATACAATTCTGGAAAAAAAATCATCCCACTCCTTCCTAATCCACTTCCAAACCCCAACCCCAAAGGCTCCCCACACTTCTTTAGAAATCCAACTATTATGGACCTCAAATCCCTTCCTAAATAAAGAATTTGTTATTTATAACTAATTTTCCTTCTTAATAGGGAAAATTCATAGGCTCCCCTTATTCATAAGCTCCCCTTACTTCTTAAGAAATCCAACTCTTAGGGAATATTATACTGAAATATTATTATTAGTATAATGATATCCACTATGTAATCTCACATACAATACCAATATTATTTCAATGTTCTATCTCCTTATTACTAAAATTTATCAATAAAGTCTTCACTACACTTGGAACACTCGGGGGCATGGCAAGTATCCATTTTGTTGAAACATTTTGGATTCGAGAACATTATATTTATTTATCAAAAGTGTATATAATATTGGCATTGTATGTGAGATTAAGAGAATGAATCTTGAAGTTGCAGAAATTGCGTAAACTATCTTCTACAGATTTGCCTTGCACAATCGTAGAAAGCACTACCACTGTCCAAATAATACATAACCGTTTTATAAGTAATTGTTTATAGGCTTGTCATGAGTTTAACATTCTTAACTAGTGATTGCAGTTCCACTTATTAGGGGCGGACACCGTCGATTTTAACTGACTTTTTCGGCCAAACTTTTTTTAACTGTTTCAACCAAATAAAACTAAGCATTTCGACATTAACAGACCGAATTGGTTTTGGTCGGTACGATCGGTTAATCGGTTAACCAACACTTTTTATATAATTAAGTTTTTTTAATTTATTATATATTATATACTTAATTTATACTTAATACTTTTTTAGTTTATTATATTTTATACATATATATTATATTTATATTTAGAATATTATTAATATTAAATATTAATACTAATATTAATTAATTTCTTAATCGTTTTAAAAAAATTCGACAAGTAATGGGTTTAAAAAAATTTAACCGCCAACCAACTGATTAATTGATATATTATTCGGTTAATCAATTTAGTACCGATTAACCGAACTGTTTTAACCGAAATGTTTCGAAACGGTTGGTTAATCGATTTTAACCGTTTAGTGAACACCCCTACCACTGATACTCGAGCTTTAGTAGAATTTTATTCAAGAGACATCGCTTCTTCTGCAACAATGCAATTTTACCACCTGCCTAATTTATAAGTGGTTGATAAAAGCAATCTGAAACTTAATTGAGATGGCAAAATTCCCTGCGGCAATACTCCTCGCTCTATTTGGGATGGGTTTGGGGGAAGTTTTGGCCCCACGAAACGGGGATGGGATTGAGATTTAATCACCGATCGAGTTTGGGGCCAAGGTAGGATATTGCATTCCCTGCATTGCATTGCATTGATTAGATCTTGAACATGATATGTTTAATCATTATGTTATATTTTTACAAAACTATAATATATTACATTCATGGCATCATGCTTATATTACACAAATGCCCTCTTATATACCCAAAAGTTAGGGTTTCAAGACCATTCTTCTATTAATTTTTTTTTTTATATAAATCATTCTTCTATTAGTTATTAACTCTACGCCTCATCAATTTCTTTCCACCCTTCGGTTTACAAGTTACCATGGCAGCCATTTGTTTACACCTCATCATGGGGGTGTGTTATGGTCTATGGGAAATGAAAAGAAAATTGCATCCTTGCTGTTGGATTGGATTCATTTCCCTGAATTTCTCTCTAAGCATTCTTTGTGATGCCCCAATCTCCTCTAACTTCTCTCTAGTCTCTACCCATATTTTGGGATGACTGCAATCTCCACCGCCACAGTTTCTACTTTCTCTCCGACTAAGCTGCCCTCTCCAGCTTGATATACATACACAACAGAAACATGCACAGGTATAATCCAAATCTATTAAGAGTTTTTTGGTTGAATGATTAGCAATGATAATAAGAGGCATCTTGTGTTACATTCAGCTTTTCTTTGATTTAATTTTTTGATATTTTATACGTAAGACTACAAGTTTGGTTTTGGATTGAGTTATGCTTCTGATTGTGAAGCATGTATATATTCTGTTAATTTGTTTCTATGCTTCAATTTATTTTGAGAGATCCACATTAAATTTGGGGAAAATCCACCCAGTTCGAAGATAAGGAGCAAGATATGAAATCCCCGAAGGAGGCATAAGAGGTTTCGCTATACCAGAGCACCCGTTGCCGCTCCTAAAACTTAGTCATAAATGGTTTTGTTAACCATTACCTAAGGGCAATTGATAAGGAGCAATAAATCTCTACCACCTACCTCCACTATTAGCTGTCAAGGAGATATGCAAAAATATTTTACATATATATATATATATATATATATTATTTTTCAGCTTAAAGATTAATACTCTTAATCAACTATTCTAAACTTTTTGAAAATGATGAAATTAACCTTTCGTTGTATAGATATAACATTTATACCAATTTTACATGTTTTCATTTTGCTTCAACCGATTGCTTCTCTTCTCCCTACCAAAATATTTTACATGTATTCTTCTTTATTTTTTTATAAAATGAAAAAATAACTTTTAATTAATTGTGCATAATGGATACATTCAAAGAGATAAATACTTCAATACATGTAGCCTTCCCCACAACTATTTTGTGAATAAACTGCTTATAAAATAAGTGGGTGCTAAAATAAGGTTATCAAATCAATACACAGAGATAAAGAAATTATTTTGTGAATCAATAATTTCACCTTTTCAACAACTACTCTTTGCAAACTTCAAACGCAAGCATATATACTAAATTAACTTTAATTCCTTTGAGCTTCACAAACCCACAAAAAATTTGGAATCAGTCATGTCAGCAGCGCAGGGCATCTAATATTTGCCCCCACAAAGCACAGAAAAGGAAAGATAGACAAAATAAACATGCTGATGACCAGAAATACCTTGATCAGATGGAGACAGAGAAACCACACGAGGTCTTATATGATGATGACGATAATGATGACGACGATGATGATGACGATGATGTCTTAGTAAGGGATTGCTGCTAGGTCCAGCAGCAAAGGCTGAAACAGAAGAGACAAGATCAATAAACTGTTAGCTAAATATTACAAAAGACTGGGTGATAAAATTGTGTCCCAACAAGTACCTCGATCACTTGGTGAAGGTGCACTTGCAGGTGCAGTGGATGGTCCCAAAGAAGGATTAACAGCACGTATCTGATGTAGATTCGATTGAGCAAATGATACACTCATCAAAATTGACCTCGCTGCTACCAATAGAGCAACCTTATAAGCTATCCACTAGTAAATGTATTCATGCACAAAAGAAAAGGGCAAAGATGAACACTTTAACCTTGTGATCTTTCTTCGCTATTAAATGATGTTTTTCATTGACCAGGTACTAAATTACAGGGAAAGAGTGCACTCAAGCAGTGGGTGAGGAGGTGTCAAAGAGCAATTGATCTCATAAAAGAATAGAAACAGGGAGTAAGGAGACTCTTTCACTAATACTATGCCATCCAGAATATACCTAAAAAGGAGATTATAAACATTCAGCGAATAGGTGTATAAGAAGTGCTTACTTGATGCCTTCTATTTTTGTCAATCTAACCTGATTTTCAAGAGTTTAGAGCCTCCTCCAAAAAAATACATAAAATAACTGGCATACTCAGTGTCTAGCCGTATACCGAATTTAGTATGCATAAGGCTTTACATGATCATATAGGCATAGAAGTTATGGAACCGAGAAGACACATGATTCTTGAATGGATTGTGAGAATTTGATGCATACTTTGAATTGTTATATTTTCAATGATGGGTAAGTGATGTTTTTTTACGAGGCACATTCCAGGCAAATTAGGTGGATTAAACAAAGAGTTGGCAATCACATTTCACAATTCACACAACGTATTTATTGGTGATACCATGACAAACTGATCGTCTTTTCAGCCTCCCAATCATAGGATGTTCTAACGTGATACTCCTATCACCAATAGACTCCTCAAAGTTTAGAAGAATATCGTCTCACAATCTAAGTAGAATAGATTTGATATGATAATCAAGACATTATAGTACCAGGTTGGTTTTTCCATTTGGGGATGTAATCCAATAAATGCACTTTAGCCTTTATTGTTTAACTATTTAAAATTTGAAGGTTTTAGAGACTAATACTCGAATAAACATGAGATTTCCCTTCATTACAAAAAATTCCTTCATATTTTATTTACAGAACCCCAAAACTGTGTTTTATTATTTGATTCTGCTTAATCTTGACAATGTCCCCTATGAATGATAATGATGTTTGTCTCACAACAATGTAATGAGCACCAAATGGTTCACCTTGTAATTTAGAAAATTTACTGCCCTCTTCGTGACTTTTTTTAGTAAATCTGGCTTTGTCCATAACAAGATTAAACCAGAGAAAACAAAAATAAATGAAAATCTATTTCAAATCATCTGCTTTAATTTAAAAAAAAAAATCCGCATATGTACCATGTTCAATTATATCTTTGGCAGATAATGGTCGATGTCGCTGTAAAGGAGACAAGTAAATATCCAGTAATGGATGTCCTGAAAGAACAAGAGAACACAAACATTAGTTTTGTTTGATGAACCATAGTTTTTGGAACCTTAAATAATGAAAGATATTATTGTTACATATCACAATGTAATTGCATCCTACAATGCATGAATGGATACAGATACATGTACAATAAGAAATTCTTTGACATTTTCATATAAAAATTATTTTGATCATGTCTTCAGGAAAGGAATTACAATGAAGGTGCTTTTATAAAGCCTTTTCAGCCTCTTATTTGCTCTTTGTTATTGCCAACCACTAAAGCAGATTATATAAATCTTCTGCTTCTGGAGTAAGAATATCATGTGATTAGATCCTCTGATATAGTCCTTTATGTACCATATATGTCAACATGTTTATATACACATATTTTATGCACCAACACACACAAGCATGTGGCGCTGATTTATATGTATTATCCAAAGACATCCCGCAATAGTACATTAAATCGCCACTGTACTAAATCACCAAACAAACTGTACTCGCTAACATGCATGTTTCAATTGAGATGGTTTGGCACTTTAGCCATATAAAATGACGACCAACCAATGCGATTGGAACCATATGACTCAAGTTGCAGTGGTACAAAAAGAAAAGAAAGACCAAAAGTAATAAGGGTCAAAGCAAATATGATAACCCATGATCTTCCAAGAATATAAAACTTGATAGAACCAAATAGCAAATATATATTTACTTGTGTCAATCCCATATACTTGGACTAGGGCCTAGTTGAGTTGATTCAAGGACAAAAATGTCAAAATTGTTTAAAATGTAGTTTCTAATTGGAGGGAGAACTTTTAGTTGTTTAAAGCACAAGGCGCACTAAGGCGCAAAAGGTATCTGGAACATAGGCGCAAGGTGCACGTCTGATGAGACGCACATTTATGAAAAAAAAAATGTGTATAAAATGGTTATAATTCATATAACACAAACTATATTATGAAATATCATAGATTTTCAATTTTTAATCAACTTATCACCATTACTTTAATGCAAACACACTAAATTATTAGAAAAGAAAATATATACTAACATTTAAAAAAAGCACCGAAAAGAAGCCCATAATTGCTGCACAGGAAACTAAAAAGAAAAAGAGTAGAGGGCGAAGAAGCATAATTGCTGCACAGGAAAACCAGCAAAGATGTAGTGGAAGCAGAAGAAAACAGAAAGAGCACAGGAAACCCAGTTGAAAACCAGTGAAGATGTAGCAACAGAGAAAGGGACTTCTTCTTCCATAATTGTTGCACAGGAAAACCATCAAATATGCAGTGGAAGCAGAAGAAAACAGAAAGAGCACAGGAAAACCAGTTGAAATAACAACATAGAAAGGGACTTCTTCCATAATTGCTCCACAGGAAAACCTTCTTCAGGCGTGCCTTTTATGCCCCTTGTGCCTTAGCCAAAGGCACGCACCTAAGGGCCTAGGCTCGAGCCTCACGCAGGTCACCTCGCCTGGAGTACTCTGAGGAGCTTGGAGCCTTGGTGCGACGGGCTTTTAATAACTATGGGAGAAATTATGCCAAGCACAAGTCCAGTGGACCATGTGCCTGATGTACTTTGATGCCAAGAATTTCTCTCTCATGCCATTGGACGATGAGCCAACATGACTTCAGTTTTCTTTCTTGACGGATATACATGCATTAAAAAATGGATAACTTACATGCATAATTTTTTTTGGATATGTTACATGCATCAAAATTATTAAGTGCCCACCATGCATCAAAGTCAGGATGGATTGGCACTTTAGCCATGTAAAATGAAAAACTCAATTTTATTTTATTTTTGGACAAGTTAAGTGCATCAAAATTATTAAATCAATTAAGTTGAAAATGTGTCTTATACTCTTACTGAACCCGGATTATGACCCTCACTACTCACCAAAATGCATACTTCCAAAACGTTCAAGACTTTTACATGGATTATTCCTCTAAAATTGTTTATAGATTTAAATGTATCTTTCAGTACAGGATGCACGCATAAGGAACTTTACCCAATATGAACGTTTGAGTACCCTTTTCACTAATTGTTTTTAACATTATAAAATACACGATAACAATTTCTAGAATAACAAGTACCACAAAAGGCTTTAGAAAGAGAACATTAATGATGTGCCTGAAATTCTTATGAAATATCGTATCTGGGTTTTGCACTTTCGGTTCCAGCTAAGGCACGAACATTTTTTGCCTTTTGTTTCACGAGAGCCACGAGAAGCTCGACTTCAAAGCTGCTCGACGCTGCTTTGCAACAACTTATACGTATTAACAAATCCAAACGCCAACCTTTCATAAGTCTTACCATAAACAAACCCAACTAAAATCAAGGCTTTGCTTAGCTATTAGAGAAAAAAATGCACTAAAAGAAAGCACGCTAACCTTTTAAAATCTAAAAAAATTTCGAATGATGTGTATAAGGGAAACTCCAGCAAGCTCAGTATAACCAATCAGCTGAACTAAGCTTTTAATTTAAAAACCAAAACAACATTAATCACAAAATTAGAAACTTCGTTTTCTTTCCTTTTATACCATTTTTCTCAGCAACCAAACAGGAAATCCAGACAAGCAAGGGCGACAAAAAAAGAAATCCATACCTAAACAAAAAGAAACACAGCTGAGCAAGTGAAGAATAACAAGGAGGAGCAGCATCAAAGTTCGCATCTTCTCTCGCAGAACCAAATCCTACACAAACCATTGTCAGCAACCGAGACCTTCCAGCTCGATAGCCTCTCCGGAGACTCGCCTGATGATCCTAGGGTTTCGATGAAGCACCCGCCGGCAGCAAACCTCTCCATCGCATTGTGCGATCAAAGAGAGAGATTGCTGCATGGCTCTTTTTAAGAGCGTGCATAGAGTGAAGAGTTACACATGAATTACTCAGTACAGATAAAAGGAAAACAGAAAGTAAAACCCTAGGAGAGAGAAATTTGAGACAATGTAGGTGAGTTGGATTATAGATCCATGAAATACGGTGAAGATCTACTAAAGCAAAGGCATGTATATAGAGAAAACCAGTGTGTCGATAGATATATAGAGAGTGCGTGTCCTTTGAGTTAGAGCGAGAAGAAAATGGACTGGAGAGAGAAATGAGGGTTTTGATTGAAGGAGTGAAAGTTTGTTGAAGCAGAGAGAGAGATGTGAAAGGGACTTTATTGCTGCTGAAGTGGTGTGTTGCCGTAGCATTACTGCATTGGCGAAAATGATGACGGCTGTCTGCGACACGCGTTTCCTTCTGCACGTGGTTGAAACGATTTTGCGAAACGACAAACGATGGGCCGTTTGTCACCGTCATGTTTGAAAACCGTTTTTTTTTTCTCCATTTTATAAAAAGTCTATAAATAAAAAACGACTTGGGGAAAGCATCCATGAAAGATGGAGTTTTTAGGTTTTCTCTTTTTTATAAAAAATCTATAAATAAACTATTTGATTTTGATTGATTGTTTCCAATCAGAAAACAAATTCATCCTTAGATTCCTCTAAAATCTAAACAAAATCTGTTTTTTCCTTTCAACAAAAGTCGAATTCCGACAAAATACAAATTATATATCTCAACACGAGTACTTTGACAATTACCACACTACCCTTTGTTTTTAAAAATTATAAAAAAAAAATTAATGCATTAATTGAAAGGATATTCTTAAATGATCTTACCCAAAAAATAAAACTCTCCATATATGGATGGAGAAATATAAGATTATTTTTTTTAATTGTTTTTCAATATATTTGATGTTATTTGTAATTGTAAATAACGATAGGTGATGATACCGCGCATATGTTTTTAATAACGTAACAATATCATTTGAATAGATAATATATATACATATATATATATATCACTTTAGGTTAAATCTATGGAAATCTTTACTTAAAATACTCTTTGACTGATAAATTATTCTAAAATTATCTGAATAAAATTGATTTTTTGCAAAATAAATGGCTTGGATGTAACCAAAAGTCACATGTATATTAGTAAAAAAGTAATTTTGTCATTTAAACAATATTGCATCATTCTTAATAAACCATACTTTGACAACATCATCACCTAATAATAATTTCAAACTATATATATATATATTGAAAACTATGCTAATTATATACACACTGAAACTTAAAATAAAACAAAGATAAAAAATATATGAATATGACAAAGAGATTTGTGAACTACTAATGGATGGGTTGTGGAATTATGGGTTTTTTCAAAACGATGAATTTTTATTGTTGTGATTATTTTGCTTATTGTGATAGTATTTATAATCCCTCTTTCATGTCATATTTGATATTTTATCGCTAAAAACAAAAACAATAGATATTTGTATAACATTATTTATCAATTTCAGAATTTATTGTCCCTAACTCATTCGTTACCACTTAAAATGCGATTTTTTTAACCACTTAATAGTGGGTTGACCCAAGTTAAATGCCATAAAGATTAATGTGATTAATCATTTTAAACTCTTACCATGTATTTTTTTTTTAAAATAAGAAACCCCTATATATAAAAAATATATGCTTTTATAATCAAAACTATATGCTTAAGTTTAAAATAGAATTGAAGTAATCAGTTTTATAATTCAAAAGTTGTGAATGACGCTCATATATGATGATATAAAATTCGTCTCAATATTAACTTTCGTGAATGTTTAAAACTTTTTAAATAATATTATTATAAGATTTTTTGTATAAAACCATGTGTTTTAAAAATATACAGAAATTTTTTAATATTCTAATGAGTATGATTCAAAAACATATATTGATAAATAGTAAAATCATCCATTTAAATTAAAATGATAAAATGCGTATGGGAAAAACATATTCATTATGCATGTACTCAAATATACTCCTGTTGGCCATCTCAAACAAATCATGAATTTTTATATGTATGCATATATTTTTGTAAAAAAAAAAAAAATCAATTATTAATTGTAATAACTAAGAACAAGTGTGTATCTAGGGAAAGTTAGCATAATCCGACCATAATATTGGACAAGTTAGAGTTAAGATTTTTTAAAAGTTGTATTGAGTTAAAATTGAATTTTTTTTATCTGATTTAAATTTAAGTTGAGTTAGAGTACTTTAACTCAAACCGTAACCTGAATCCAAATTTAATATAATTTTTTTATGTTCAACATTTATTTGAAAGGACCTGTATTTAGTTTTTCTACCTCCTCTTCCCCCGGGGCCTACATAAGAAAAAGACGCCAAGTATAACGCTGGATATATCCAAAAGATTATTCCAAAAGCGACATCGTTTCCTTAAACTCAGAGAGACGGCATCGTTTGAGACGGCCGCTTTTGATACGTAGATAAGCCTTGCATTTTTCTTCTCTAATCGCACACTAATCTTTTCGGGGTTTCGAAGCTCTGATCTCAGAGAATCTCATCTCAAGTACTGAAGAAAAAAATCAACGAAAAATTTCCCAGTTTCCGGTGACTTTCTCTTCTGGTCAGCTTTCGTTGTCTCTGTATCTTCACTTTCATTTCTTGTTATTCTAGGTATGCACGTCTCTGCTCGTCCGTATAAATTTCTTATGTTCTCTCCACTTTAAGCTTGCCTAGTTTTTTTTTCTTCTTATTCTTAAATTTAGCTGTGCACTCAATTTAATTTTTTTAGATATTTGTGCAATTGTTTTACATACTCCGTACTTTTTTTTTGTTGCTCCTTTCAGTTATTTAAAGTTTAGTTTTGGGTTCTAAGCTTTCCGGGTACTTAGGTTAGTGTATTTTGCGTTTCTTTTCTTGTTCTTTTTTTTTTAATTTGTATTGGGGACTTAGTTATTAATTTTTTTCTGGAGAATTTACTTCGTTAATTTCGAGCTCGTGTTGTATACTTATGATTTAAGTTTTTTTTTTAGGTTTCATTTATAGCCCTGCGTATACCTTTGATTCTTCAAATCTTTCTCCCGAGTTTGTTTTGTTAGTAACTTTTGCACGTTTTGAAGTTTTGTCTTCAGTGATTAACATTTTTTTTTTTTTGGTAATTTTACGTATCTGGTGCACTATTATACAGGGTTCTTTGGTGTTCTGCCTATTCTAATCATCATTCTAGCTTCTGGGAATTTGGGCTTTTTTTTTGGGTAAATAGAACTTTTGTACAAAATTTCTTGTTCTATTTTTGTTACTTTCAAAACTGGAAAATCATGGCTAGTGGAAGAAATGGGAATCATTGATCATAAAAGGCTAGAAATTTCACCAAATCGTCAAAGGATTTGCCAAAATACTTTGTCAATGGAGAATTCGCCCACAGTGCTTGGCCCGAAAGGTCTAATAAAGAGGCATGAATTTGTAAGGGTGATAATTCAATGCTTACATTCTTTAGGCTACAAAAGGTCTGCTATTTGTTTGGAATTGGAGTCAGGCATTTCATACAAATCTGTGGATTTTGAATTACTGGAATCACAAGTTCTTAGTGGAAACTGGGATAGTTGCATTGATACCCTGAATGCAGTTACGGATTCCACGGAAGAGACAAGAGCTACGGCTTTGTATCTTGTGTTCAAGCAGTTTTTATTGGAGTATTTGAATCGTGGGGATGACACTTTGGCATTGGCTGTTCTGCGGAAACAGGTTCCTCCATTACGAGTGGGCAAGGAAAGGCTTCACAAACTTGCTTCTAGTATTCTTTCTTCAAAGGAGATGGAGTTGTGTAAGATAGATGACAGTGCTGTTAGTGATTTGCGAAAAAAGTTGTTGACAGAATTGGAAAATTTGCTTCCTCCACCAACTGTGCTTCCTGAAAGAAGATTGGAACATCTAGTTGAAACTGCTATTACAGCCCAGGTTGATTCTTGTATGTATCATAATTCGTTGGATACAGTTTCGCTTTATGAGGATCATTTTTGTGGCAGGGATCAGATCCCTACAGAAACTGTTCAGGTGTGTCTTGCTGCTCTTCAAATATTGTTGATGTGCTAAATCAAAGTTTTTGGTCATAAAACTGTTTTCTGTTTGGAAAACAGTTTTTGGAGTAGTTTTCAGGAGAAAAGGATAATATTGCATGAGGCAATTTGAGGCAGTAACATGATGTGTTATACTTATTGTGGATTGATGAACGTTGACTGATTCTATTTGATATACTGGGCGCATCCATAGTTATTATTTCGGATTTGTGTGCTTTTTTACATGTTTTATTACGATACAAAAACATGAAAAAATGGTTAGCTGGCTCTGCTAATGTTTGGTGCCAAGCACACTATTAGGTAGGTGCATGGAATAAGGCATTTTCTGCTTATAGTTTACTACTGGTCACTACTTGATCTTTTTAAGCTATTTGACAATGATCCGAGGATATGATTTACCTTTCAGTCCTATTTACTGGAATCATCTGTCAAATAAAGATGCGCAACACTAGTTTGTTTTCTATAATCTTTATCTGTTATCAAGAATGCAATTCTCTTGAATACCCATTCATTTGATATGTGCAAGGTACCATCCTTTTTATTCTATCGAAGGGGTTATCTTGCAATCCATATCCAGAAGTCAATATCTTGAAAATTTGGCAACACCTTAGCTCCCTCAACCGTCTTGAACTCTATAACTTTATAATATAATCTTATATTTCGACAACCTCACCCTACCTAGAATAAAGGAACGATAATGAAACAATTCATTTTCATGGCTTCGGCATTGCAATGTTAGCTTATATGGCCAAGAGGTCAATAAAATCAATGTTAGATGTTCAAGAAAACAAAATATTTTCAACATAGAGATTTAGAAATAATGACTGGATAGTGTTTATGATTGAAATATTTTCCAAATCCTCATTCTACCACCTGAGCTGGCCTTGACCCTGATAATTTTTCAGCTTGGAACATGAGAAAAATATATATCCAACTGTAAACCATTGGAATAATATTAAACCATAATACACATGACAAGGTAGATTGCTCACATGTTGTTTTGCTGTTGTGTAAGTTTAAAATATGTAGCTCTTGTCTCTTGTTGCAGATTTTGACTGACCATGAGAATGAAGTATGGTTTGTACAATTTTCTAACAATGGGGAGTACTTGGCCTCTTCATCAAGTGACTACACAGCCATCATTTGGAAGGTAGTATACATATTACCCACTGTCCTTGTCTATCATACTACTAGATCCAATTTTGAATGTTGTTGTAACGGTTGAAATTTGACCTTTAAAAATATATGTGAGATATTCTCTGCAGGTTTTGGAAAACTTGAAGAAATATGTTTCTGAAGTGTCATAGCAGGAATCTAAATGTTGTTTGTTGTTGTTAAGATTAGCTTGCTCTCAAAACTGATAAATGAAAATAAAATTGTTGAGCTACATTGCAGGTTCAAGATAAAATTGAGGAACTTTGGGGAAGTTAGCTGTTTAGTCACAACAATGGTTATTTAGGGATTAAAAGAATAACAAGGTCTTTTATTTTTCATTTGATTAAGCGAGTTTAATAATGAATTTATTCTTTCATGGTATGTTACATACAAAGTAGCATAAAGGTGTACTCTCTTGAAATCATGCATCACTTGTAGTAGGATTTGGAATGATGTTCTGAGAAATAAATAAATTTGGTCATTTATCTGAAGTCTGGTAATGATTTTCTTTGATACAGTTCTTTTGGGGTTTATTCTGTGCATCCTTAGCCCCTTCGAATCTCGCCCAGGTTCTAGGTCAGTAGAAAATAAAATGAAAATTATTTGTTATTGGTGATCATTCTTGTTATATTGAATTCCTTTAAATAAAAAAGAAAAGAAGCAGTTGAATGTTTTGGAGTAAGCTTCAATTGAGGGGTTCTGTTGTATATTCACAGAGTGGTTCTGCTATAAGGTTTCAATGAGATGGCTCCTCTTTATGAAAGAAAACATCTGAATTGAAGATTTTGGAGACCAAGGCTGCACGATTTTGCCATGCTGTCTAATGTGTATCAACTCCATTTTAAAAGTTAAAAATATTCAAGAAAAAAAGTGTGATATGCTTGTAGATTGGTTGCAGCAGTTCCTCTTTCATAATCTGTGATGTACAGAATATTCATTCCATGTTTGTTGAATGTACATCTTTGGGTGTCACCAATGCGCCAAGAAGTCCATCCACTTCATTCAAGAAATACTGATTAGAATACAGATTCTGTTTTTTGCTTTAATTTTGATGATTCTCCAAGTTAAGTCGAGCAGGATAGATATCTTCCTATGTTATACTGTAACGTGAGAAGACCTGCTCTATCTTCCTTTTCGATGAAGGGATCATCCGTAAAACTTGTGATTGTTCTGATCCAAGAAGATCATTCTTTATTAGTTGTAATGCTGGTAAACTAAAAATGAACGCTAGGATCTGATATCTTACATGAGCCCAGTTAAAGACCTTTTTTCTCTATTGCCAGACTTGTCTGCCTTTCTGTTACTGCAGTTGCTTCATAAACTATATTTTGTTATGTTCTGATAGAAGTAACAACCATGGGCATGGATTATGCATTTGAAGGAAGTTTCATTTGGACTACAGGGAATTAGACCCTCTTTAATTTCCGTTCTTTTGACTAAGATATTGTAATCCCCTGGTTTCGTCATTTATGCCAGATAGAAACCTTAACAGCTGACTTTTGAATTAATTAAAAGGCATATCTAATTGGAATTTATATTCAGGTCACATTCAATGACTTGATCATTGTCATGATAGCCACAATTCATTCAGGTTTCATAATTTTCTCCACTAGATTAAATGATGGGAATGCATATATATATATATATATATATATATAGTTGATTTCTGGATTTATGCTTTCAATTAATGAGTTTGCCTTGCTTTGACTTGACAATGATTCAAAAATTCCTCTCCTGTAATTCTTGTGCTAGGTACTGGAGGATGGTAAGCTGACACTGAAACACACACTCCGAAGCCACCAAAAGCCAGTATCCTTTGTAGCATGGAGCCCTGATGATAAAAAGTTGCTCACATGTGGAAATGCGGAAGTTCTCAAGCTGTGGGATGTGGAAACAGGTACATGCAAGCACACATTTGGGGATCATGGTTTCACTGTTAGCTCATGTTCATGGTTTCCGGACTCGAAACGACTTGTGTGTGGCAGTTCTGACCCTGAAAAAGGCATCTTCATGTGGGACTGTGATGGGAAAGAGATAAAAGCATGGAAAGGCATGAGGATGCCTAAGGTTTTGGATCTTGCTGTGACACCTGATGGGGAAAATCTTATCAGTGTGTTCTCTGATAAAGAAATTTGGATATTAAACATAGGGACAAATGCTGAGCGGGTCATCTCAGAAGAGCACCCAATCACATCCCTTTCAGTTTCTGGAGATGGTAAGTTCTTTATTGTCAACCTAAACAGCCAAGAGATCCATTTGTGGGATGTTGCTGGAAAATGGAAAAAGCCATTGAAATATATGGGCCACAAGCAAGACAAATATGTGATACGCTCCTGCTTTGGTGGGTTGAATAGTACATTTATTGCCAGCGGTAGTGAGAATTCACAGGTACCCTTCTTTTTTCTGCAGGCCCACTGGCATCTTTGGCTTTTACGGATATACATATAAAAGATCTGCCTGTGGATTTCTTTTTCTTTTTTTAAATATAAATTTTGAATCTTCATGGTTTCTCTTCCATTCTTAAAATCAAAGTTGTGGAACTCTTTTGAATTGAAAAGATGACGCTTTTAGAGCACAACTTTCTCATCTTTCTCATCTGATGATGTGCATCAACAATAGTAGCATCCAGTGAAATGCCATCCAGCCATATTAAAAGAAGTGATTATATGCATCTCATTGGTAGCCCATTCATTCATTTCCAATTGTTTGGTGAAGCAATTGAAGTGCTAAACCATATGATTATCGCTTCGCAGGTCTACATCTGGAACCGGCGAAACTCTAAGCCGATTGAGGTTTTATCTGGCCATTCAATGACCGTGAACTGCGTGAGCTGGAGCCCTAGAAGGCCTCAAATGTTGGCCTCAGCAAGTGATGATAATACAATCCGTATATGGGGACCGAGTCGATCCCATGAAATACGGCCCTAAAAGTTCATTTGAAGATAACAGAGCAATTTTCAGGCCCTGTATATATTGCTTCTGTGCTTCATTTGTTATTCATTCATAATTTTGTAAATGAGTGGCTCTTGTTAGTGTTGCCTTGTTCCAATTTTGGCATACGCTGTCTTTTGTAAATTCTCTCCTCTTCTAGCTTTATCTTCTTGCATCTGGCAAATTTTGAGATGTTTTGACACGGTATCTATAATTTTGGATATATAGGTGGGATGACATTTCATCAGCATTTACTCTAGGCTAGAAGTATTTTAGAGGTTATGTATTTTAACTGGAAATCAGATGTTCTTTTTTCCCTGTAAAATAAATCATGCAACATGTTATCTGCGTATGGTTCTAGCTGGTGTTGTACTTTCAGGATGGCCTACTTAGCTTGATGTTTAGCTATTTACCTGGAAGGCTGAAACAAAGTGCAAAGCAGCCTAATTTTCTTTTGATTGATCAAATATTAGCAAATAGTTATCGCCTAATACATCAAATGCCAAAATGCCCTTGAATTCTGAACACTGAAGTTCAAAAAAATTATAAATTATTTCCATAGAAGTTTGGAATGTCGTTTGTTCTAAACTTCGGTGTTTCACGCTTAAAATTTGGAAAAAGAAATACAATCCAGAATGATTATCCAGCAATGATTTAAAAGCTTGGATTTGCTTAAAATATCTTGATTAAAATTTTAAACTTAAGCTCAAATCCATCCGATTAAAGTGAAGATATTGATCAAACGGTTGTGATTTCGTGCTCGCAAAAAAAAACTTATTTATTTATATTTTTGTTTAGAATGAATTTATTTATGGAGTATATTACTCTTTCTATGTTTACATAGATTTTACATGAAAAGTTACTTAACTAGTTCTAATAAAATATTAAAAGAATAACAAATATTTTGAAAGTACTGAAAACTATTTGTCGCTAAAGCAAAAAGTAATTATCAAATAATTATATTTTTCATTTCTTAAAATTAAATGAGAGCGAGATTTGCTGCGTTAATTTTATTTGCCTAAAAAATACTGTAGTATTTGTTGTGGTAAATGCTGAAAGTATGTTTGGAAACAACTTTCGAAAACTGAAAATAGTTTTTAAAAAAGTTTTCTATATTTGACAAACAGTTTTCAAAAGCAATTTTTTAAAACAGATTTCAAAACCTGTTTCTTGATAATTCTAAATTAGTGTTTTCTGACATAAGTTTCAAAAAATAGCCCTAAAATCAGTGTTCACTTCTCTATTTTATTATTTCTCTATGGTATATAAAAAATATTAAAATTTTGAAAATGAAATAATATTAATTATTTTTAAATATTTAGTAAATATAAGAAATAAAATTAATATAGATTTAAAATTTAAACTAAAAACTAAAAATAATTACAATGTGTATCAAAACAGTTTTTAAAATAAGATTATCCAAACAACATTTCATCATTTTCTATTTTGAAAACAATTTTCAAGTTACAGTTATCCAAACATGTTTTTTCCCTTCAGAAAATTGCTTTTAGTTTTTATTTTCGAAAACTGAAAACTGAAAACTGTTACCAAAACATACCATTTACTTATTGTCGTTGGGTCTTTAAAAACAGATTTTTGTTACTCCAATTTCCAAACCCCGCATGAAAAAATAGATATTTTGGTTTAATTAAATAAAATTTTATTTTAATATTAATAATTTTATCTAAAAATCAAAATTTAAAAACTCTTATCTTTTTAAAAAATATTTGTTGTTGTTTAGAGGGTTTTTGATTACCTTAAAAAATAACTTTTACATCAAAATGTTAAGTTAAAATAAAATGATAATATTACAATAAAAATGTGAATTATTTTATTGAAATAGAATTCATTTTTATTAAAAACGTTTTATATACGTCCAAACAATTACAAAATTAATTATAAAAAATATAATTATTAAGAATTTAAAATATTGATAAACAAAAAGAAATAAAACTCTACCAAATTCTAACAACCCTTTCCTTCCCTTCCCCTTGAGATCGTGAGAGAAAGAGAGAGACGCACATCGAATTAGGGTTTCCAGTCATGTATCCCTATTCAACTCTCTCATAGTTGTCGTCATCATCATTGTTATGAATTTCTGTTTTGGAGATGACGGGACGTCCATGGCCGCACGATCAACCCTCGGTCCGATCATCACCATCCGATAATCACCTTCGCAGGTCAGCAAATCTATTATACTTCGTTAATCTATATGGCGATGTTTAATCGCTATTAGGACAAAATTGGATCGTGTTCTGGATCATTTTGTGCTTGTGTTGCTTTTGATTTACGATGGATGAAATCATTCTACCAGCTCAGGTCATTGCATGTGAAATCAAGGATCAAGAAAGTTCCGTTCTGTACAATTTAACAGCACCGACTGTTCAGATTACAGTCGATAATTTAGGATACCGATTTATTTTGTTGCTAGATGGATGCGAAATTTCGGGTTGAGATAGAAATGGTTTGTTATTTTGTAGATATTCTTTGTCTGTGCTTATTGACAGCGCTTTAATTATATGAATATAATCGTGTGCGAGATTTGTACATTTTCTTTCCTCTAATTGCATTGATGTTTAGAGGAAGCTGGTTTTAGGTTTTGCTATATTGTAGAATGCTAAGGGTAAGGGTTAGCTGTGCATTTTTTTACCTGAGTTGACTTACTTCATACGAGGAATAAGATTGCTTATGCATGTAACTTGTTGAATTTTCGCTGTTCTGAAATCTGTAACTTAAGTAACTTAATACTAAAATTAACATAATTGATTTTTTTTTTTAAATATGGGGCATTGTGGATATTGTGTGGATGCTTGGGCTTTTTGGATAGCAGAAACTAGTCCGGAATTAAATTTTTCTATCATTATAGTCTCTTAATCGGTATTATTTCTAATTTTCCAGTGGTCGAAACGTCTTTCGATTGTTGGCAAGGAGGGAGGTTTCACCCAAAACAAAATATGTTCCGAAAAGACGGTGGGCAGAAGCTGCTAAAAGACATGCTAGTTCCTCCTCTGGGGCCAATAGTGAACCAGTGAGAGACGCAAAACGCGGTCTTATTTCATGGTACTTTTGCTTTTTTCAGCTGTGCATTTTTTTCACTTTCCTTCTTCCCATTTCTTGTGCTGGGGGGGTATCATGTTTGGAGAAAACGATATCCCATCTACTCCATCCAGATGAGCTGGGCTGTTTCAAATATCAATTTATGTTTTTCTCTTACAGGGTTGAGGCAGAGTCATTGCGGCATTTATCTGCAAAGTATTGTCCCCTGGTGCCTCCTCCAAGGTCAACTATTGCGGCAGCATTTAGTCCTGATGGAAGAACTCTTGCTTCTACACAGTGAGTTTTCACTTGTATGCATATTATTGATTCTAGTTCATGCATTTTTTGTCTTCTAATTTCAATCTTTTTCTTTATTTGCAGTGGTGACCACACTGTAAAGATAATTGATTGTCAAACTGGAAGCTGTGTAAAAGTTTTGAGCGGTCATCGGAGGACCCCCTGGGTGGTAAGTTGGGGTCGGCTTGCTCCTTTCTTGTTAAGCGTTTTAGTATGAGATGTTCAATGAAAAGTGAAATCCTTTCGGAAGAAAAGTTTTTGAAAAGATCAGGTGAAAAATTTATTCCTATTATTTTGCATAGACAAGATGAATACAATTCATCATGAGAAAATTGTGGAAAAATCCCTGTGTGCTCTGGGGTTCCCAGGTTTTGGTTTGTGCAGTGAAGCCATAGTGTCAGGTTGGGGTAGAGAGGCTGACTATCGTGTAGGTGGTCTTTTGTAATTGGGCGGTTGCCCCTTAGTGCCCTTTTATACAGTATTTACTTATTAAAAAAAGGGGAAGGGAGGCTGATGACAGTGATAGTCTTTGGGGTGGTCTTTGGTTTGCTTTTTTTCTTCTCTTTTTTTTAACTTTGGTTTGCTTACTTGTACTAATGTTTTTATATGCAGCCTAGAACATGTATGAAGCAAAGTCAGCTTGCTATGTAGTATTACAGGAGCTATCAAATGATCTAATCAAGTTCTTTCTTTTATACCAAAATGCTAATGGAGCTTTTTACAGGTTAGGTTCCACCCGTTGCATCCAGAAATACTTGCAAGTGGGAGCTTGGATCATGAAGTTCGCTTGTGGGATGCAAACACCTCAGAGTGTATTGGATCTCGTGATTTCTGTAATTCCTACTCCAATTTACATATTTTTTTTACTCTACTTTCATGTTCACTATCAAATCTTAAGTTGTGGCTTGTGACCATCATTTGGTGAATCTAACTTCTAGATTTTCTTCTAACAGATCGTCCGATTGCCTCCATTGCTTTCCATGCTGAGGGGGAACTTCTTGCAGTAGCATCAGGTCACAAGGTGTTGAATCTCATCTTCAAAGTTCAAACTTCTCTGATAATTCTTCCCTGCTTGAATCCCCTCCCCCCTCCCCACTCCCCATGTAGTTTGTTATTTAAGATTTATGATATTGCAGATCTCATAGAGTTGGCATTCATAATTATGTTTCAGTTGTACATATGGCACTACAATAAAAGAGGGGAGGGTTCCTCACCAACCATTGTTCTAAAGACAAGGCGTTCCCTGAGAGCTGTCCATTTTCATCCACATGCTGCTCCATTTCTCTTGACTGCTGAGGTGAACTATCCAATGTGCATTTGATTGATTATCACTTGTACTATCATATCGATTACATTATTGGACTGATATGCAGGTCAATGATCTTGACTCCTCAGATTCCTCGATGACAAGAGCAACATCTCTGGGTTACTTGCGATATCCTCCTCCAGCTGTTTTTGTTGCAAATGTGCAATCTAGTGACCATGCTAGTTTGGCTGCTGAACTACCTATCATGTCGTTACCTAGCTTGCACATGCCTTCATTTTCTATAGATGATCCAAGGACAGATTTGCAGCATGATGGTTCAAGTGTCATGCAAGTAACAGATCGGCAGAATAGTACAGTGTCTCCCATGGAGACTTTTCCGGTGATTCCTTCTGGTTCATATCCTGTTGCCGACGATTATCTGAATAACGCTTTCTCTGTTGGGACTGGAGGTGGTTTTTCTGAAACGACAATGGATCCTATGGATGCTGATGAAATGCAACCTGTAGGGTTAAGTCAGATAGGAAGCTCTACCAACCTAAATTCTGGTGGTGGTGATTTGAGGGGAATACCCACACGTACTTCCAGTCGACCAGATTTCACTGAATTTGTGCAACTTCAGCAGTTTTTACCCTTTAGAGAACCAACTTCTTGGGAACTGCCATTTCTGCAAGGATGGTTGATGGGCCAAAGCCAGGCTGGTGTTCCCTCAGTGCTCCCGCTTAGTATTGGTGGTCCTGAACATTCAACTCCATATGTGGGGGGTTCTTCCTCAACATCTCATCTATCTACTACTAATCTTGAGGCTGCAGTAGCTTCTTTGGCAATCCCTGGTGGCATCAGCTTATCTGGTGTTTCTGGCAGATCTGGCTCACGAGATCGTATTTCCCGCTCTCATTTCTCTGTATCTGAATCAGGTGAAGGTGTTGCTCCCACCAATGCCCCACAGGATGGTTCTGATACTCAACCAATCATAAATAGAATCCAGTCTGAACTTGCTACGTCGCTGGCTGCAGCAGCTGCTGCTGCAGAGTTGCCTTGCACTGTGAAGCTCAGAGTATGGTCACATGATATAAATAACTCTTGTGCACTACTCAATGCTGAAAGATGTCGCTTAACCATACCACATGCTGTCCTTTGTAGGTAAAAGTTTTGGTGTTTGATGCTTATAGTTTGATTCATCGGCAGCATGCTAGGAACATTCTTCTTGTTCTGATGAATATGATATTTTTTTCCATTTTTTAGCTTGTGCTAGGTGCTAGACACATTTTTTTATTCTTTAAACCTCAGTGCATGCAATATTAGTGGGATTACATATCTTTTTCTGAGATGTATTAAGCTCAGCTCATTCCAGTCAGATTCTTTGGTGTTGACTTTCAAAACTATGTTCCAGCTAGTTTTTTTCATATTCTTCACATTATAGCATCTCTGTGCTACAATTGTGTTTGCAGTGAAATGGGGGCCCATTTTTCGCCTTGTGGGAGATTTTTAGCTGCCTGTGTTGCTTGCATGCTTCCTCACATGGAAGCTGATCCAGGATTGCAAACAGTAGCCCATCCAGATCATGGGGCTGCAACATCTCCAACTCGACACCCAGTCTCAGCTCATCAAGTCATGTATGAGCTTCGCATTTATTCCCTCGAGGAGGCAACGTAAAGTTCAACCCTTTATCAACTCTTATATAGTTATTCAAATTCATCTCTACACATTGATCTGAGAGATGGTATCTTATCTAACAATGTGCATTATATTTATGCAGATTTGGTTCGGTGCTTATATCGCGAGCGATAAGAGCTGCTCATTGTTTGACTTCAATTCAGGTCAGTTGCCTTTAATAGATGGTTGGATAGTTGTATCACTAGGCAACATTTTCTTTCACTTTTTCATCATGACCCAAATAGAAAAAAAAGCAAAATTTATAATTCTAATTTTAGCCTATTGTTTCTCGCAATCATATATCAGTCATGATGATGGCTGGTTTATCTTGAATGATGAATTTTTCTTTGAAGTTTTAAAGTTCTATTGCAGTTAGTTTGGACAAAGCATGCAAATGCTATGGTAGGTGGTGTGTAATTTAAACAATTAAACCATTAGTTATGGTAATGCATGGACATTTGGCTGCATTGGCTAGACAAATATGGACTTAATTATGTTCACTGAAAAATTATAAGATGTGTTGACCATAGAAATGTTATATTGTCCTTGGCATTTGCGTTTTGGCAATCTGGGTTCTGGCGTTTAGGAAACTTAGTATGTATCTTGGATGGACTTTTGGCGATGCTGAAATTTATTTGAAGGGTTTTTCCATTTTGCAGTAACCTCTAGCCCTATTAATTTTCTCCTTTTCCCTCAAAATTAAGCTTCATTATTTACATGTTATGGTTTGTAAACAGGTATTTAAATTTAAAATATTGATTATCCCTTATAATTTGAAACCTGATTTACTTTATATTTCTATGTATCAAGTGTTTATCATGTAAAATTTTCAATTTACAAACTTCATTTATATAAATGCCTAAAATCATCCAGATCTTATGTCTAATACCTAGTATAATCATATTATTGTTTGTTGAACTTACGCATTTGATGTTCCACATGCAGTTTTCACCGTCTTCTGAGCACATATTACTTGCCTATGGTCGGCGTCATGGTTCTCTACTTAAAAGCATTGTTATCGATGGAGAAACGACATCACCTATTTATACAGTTCTAGAGGTAAACAAAAAGTTTCATATTTTTACCCATTGAGGACTGTTTGATAATCTTTTAGGGGAGTAAGAGCATTTGTACTAGTCTTACTAGATTCCTCCCCCAACCCTAACATAATAAAAAAAGGAATTACCATCCGGATTCTGCAAATCAATTCATGGTGCATCCTGATTGGGATTGTCAAAATCGCGACCTCAAGGTATAAATACATAAGTAAAAAAAAATTGATTTGACTACCATATGTTTTCCTTTCCAAAAATTAAAATTTTGATTTAAGTTTTCCTCCCTAATTGGGGCTTTGATCTGACTTCGTCTTGTTCTTCCCTTGATCAAATTTAAAATATGACTTGCCATATTCCATATGGTTTTACTATTGGCTAGCTCAACACCCGTTAAGAAAATTCTGAATCATCTTCATCATATATGGATATAATTAATGCTATGTTTGCTTTATGTCAATGGGAATGATAAGAATGAAGGAATGAGAATGGTGTTCCTATTTAGTGCTCTTTTCTGTTTGGGATTCACATATTAGGATAGCATTCCCATTGACTAGAGAATCACATAATGCTCAATTCGAGTAATCTCATTTCAATATAGAGGGATAACATTCGTAAACCTATTCCTGGGGATTTAAAAATAACAAAAATATTTTTTCTTAAATCTTCTCTTTCTTCCTTTCCCACATCCCATTGTCATGGACTCTCTCTCTCTCTCTCTCTCTCTCTCTCTCTCTCTCTCTACTACATTTTCAATACCAACTTTAAGTATTTAAACATGCATCAATTTCTACGCATCACCACGCTCCACCACTCTTGATGTTGATGGTAGACAGAAAAAGAATTGTTACAAATTTCATTCCCACTTCCTACTTGGCATTATTGTATCCAAACAAAGAAATGGGAATGTAAAATCTGGAATGAGAATGAAAAGATGAATATCTCATTCCTATTGCTTTGGTTCCATGTAAGAAAACGTGGCCTAAATCACATGTTATCGGCTGGAAGAAATTCAAGTCATTAAGATTCAATTCATTTTAGTGGTCATTTCAAATGGGTAACACTTTTAGGTATTTTTCTTTTAAAAAGAGTATAGATGCTTGTGATATATATGTATATATATTCATGAATCTAGACTTATATGTATTTGTATACGTATTGTATCTAAACATCACGTGATTATGCCCTTAAGTGAACTCCAATCCCAAATAGTTATTCAACTAAGTCTACCCCCGTTGTGATGCATTCTAGGTATAGTTTTGTACCCCAAATCCCATACCTGTACTGCGTACCAAAGCAGACAACGTTCCAGATAACTTTGATTTATGCTTTTCCCAGTTGACATATTCTTCACTTTTAGAAGTAAAATTTGTGGTTTTGCATCTCTAGATGCTGGTGTGAGCTTGGGAATGGATGTAAAGATCGATAACTGAGATAATTTTATAAGCAAAACCTGGATATGTGGATATACGCATCCCAATTCCCAAGGATTTTACTTGAAAATCATGTTTTAATATACTGGAGGCAAGTTGCTTCTTATGATTTTCCCAATTGTTTGATGAAGAATATAGATACTGGAACCTGCCTTTGCTATATTTGTTCATTGATTAGGTAATTTCTTATAAATATTTCCAACTATTAATCGTTCTTAAAACTTTTCACTCTTGTTTGGATTGTGCCATCAATGTTGGACTTCATGATGTAATTGTCTGTTTTGTCATCAGGTTTACAGAGTTTCAGATATGGATCTTGTAAGAGTACTACCTAGCGCTGAGGATGAGGTCAATGTTGCTTGTTTTCATCCTTCTGCTGGAGGAGGTCTTGTTTATGGAACCAAGGTCTGTGCTTTATGCACCTAGAAGATTTTGAATTTTATCCATTTTTTCTTAATGTTCAGAACTGATTTACCGTGAAATGCAGGAGGGGAAACTTAGGGTCCTCAGTTACGATGGTACTCATGGTGCCAATTGCACAGGACCAAACTTTCCTGAGGAAAACATGACTGAGGTATAGTGAACAATGTTGCAATATATTCTTTTGGGTATTTTGATGAGCTTTTCTTCCCTTTATAATTAAGAAACCATGTACACCATATTTAGTTCTTTAGTTGCATGCATGTTTCATTTCCCCATTCCTCCCTCTTTCTATTAGATTGACAAAATCATTTCTTATGTTTTCAACGTGTAATTTAGGTCCCCAAAACAATCCCCCCGACCCCGAAAAGAGTTTTACTTGGCCAGTGTCCATCTTCGTATTAGGATATGAGTTTCAATGACAGTTTAATAATGAATATGCTATGATGGTAAGGATATGTAGAAGTTTTTCTTATTAAAAAAGGGATAGGTAGAAGTTTTATTGGTTTTACTTTTCAGCGAGATTCAAAAGAAAACAACTTGTTTATCCTCTGAACTTTTTTCTCATATCTAAGTTAGGTTTGAAAATGCCTTAAAATTCCAAATGACAGTCAGGAAATTTAATATTTGTGCATAATACTAGGTTTAAGATAAATGCTTGATAGTAAGTAAACGAGAGCTAGTGAGTAATTTTTTTATTAAGTGAAAAGAGATTAAATAAGGCCGTTCACAAATGAAATTTCAAAAGTAAGTATGCTTAAGAATTCTTTATAGCAAAAGTGGTATGTGCAAAAGCACTCTTTTCACAATGGCCTTTTGCGAAGTTCATGCTTGCTTGATTTTTGCTATACCTGTCATTCCAATTAGGGTGGAAGAAGCACCCTGGATCATCATCTGTTTTTTTTCATTTTCTGGTCCATTATCTTGATATCTTTGAATCTCAAGAAACCAGATTTCCTTCATCAAGGAAACACCTACTTTGAATCATGCCTGGTGAAACAAAAGCCTTAAGAAGGAAGTGAAGAGGGTGATTTGAGGACTTTGAGTGATGAATTAGTTGAAACTGTACACTTCTCATTGATAAGATCATCTCAGCATAGAGATTGATATGTGAAGCTGAAACGCTTATAAGAGATTGGAGCCTTTTATTTTTTTTTTCTTTTGGCATCATGCAGTTATTTTCTCTCTGGTGTGTCTCATGCAAATGAGACCAGAATGCCATAAGATACTCCACCACATCTTGGATGTCTTTTAGGTAATGGGGATTGCAAGCCAACGTAGCTTAATGTGAGCATGCCATCCAACTTGATGGGTTTAGTTGACATGGCTATGGATAATCTAGCCCTCACTTGCCTTTTATTGATTGTTTTTCTCGTCATATAATTCCTTTTGCCTTCTAACTCTAATAATTGAAGTTCAAGGTATATAAATTTTCTTAGTTACTCTATGTGGAGTCAAGTGAATTCTTCTGAGTGGAGAAATCAGAGGTTAGAAGTGGGTTTCTGAAACTTTTGTGCAAAAGATGGGTGGGTGTTTTTTACTCGTTGGAGAATGAATCGTTTCAATTTGTGGATTTGGAATGGGAATGCGGGTCTACATATTCTATAAACTTTGGTGGGAATAGGATGGGAGATGTCCATGAAGATTACGTAGTCGGTGTGTATGATTTTAGATGCTATGGTTTTGAACTAGTCACCAGTAGGTTGAGCTCTTGGTCCACTATTGCCATCAGCTTTTATTACAGAGCAATTTTGTCTTACACTTTTGTCATTTTATTTTCACATTGCCTTACAGAATAGCTGTGTATTGGAAAATTGTGATTAGTTAATGATTCTTTTGCTGATTGCAGTTCCAGACATATGCTTTAGAATGCTAGTATCAGTGATTCTACTTCATATGAGCTACACAACTCAGCTTGGATGGTATGCATTCCCAACATTCTTACTTTTTTTTATAGGTAAAAAACATTCCTAACATTTTTACTTCTTTTTATAGGTAAAAAATTCCCAATGTTCTTACTGAGCTACTTTATTCCGCCAACCCCAGTTTTTTTATTCAAGCACCATTTTGTTTGCTTCTGCATGCTTTGTTTCATAGAATACACATTCCTTGCACCGGGCAAGTTCTTAATGCTTTTATTTTGACAGGGCATTTTGTGTTGATCGATACTCTTAGAGAAAATTTCCGCACCCCAGATCTGAGATCAAATGGTTGCTGCTGGAGTTTTTTTAGTGTTTAAAATATCCTTCCACCATCAAATTTTATAAACTATGGTCCGATTCATGTGCCCACATGTAAAATATTGTCTTAGTTGTATTCTAACACAAGTTTTATGTTTCTTTTATCTCGTATTTTTTTTTCTTCCCCTTTTATTTGATTTTATTATTGTTTTCTAGTAGGTCCCATTTTTCAGGAATTTTCTATGCTGTTGGGGGTGCTTAGACTTGATTTGCTGATAGATGATGCATCCATTCCATTATTAAAATAAACTGCATTAACTTTAATGTGCTTGTGAATGCTTTTAACTTCTATTCAAAAATGAATGTCGATTAGGTGAGCAGTTAAACTTGTTAGGCATGGTATTCGTGAGTGAGTTTATGATGCAAACCTCATAATTAGGGTTTTATGTTGCTGTAACTCATCTCTCCCTTTTCATGCGTTAAATTGTGATTAAAAGAAAAGAATATGATTTTCCGCTTTTGAAACAAAATAGAGGAAAAGAAACTTATGGCCTTATGCTATCACATGATGTGTAACTCTGTTGCTTGGAATGACAATGGCATTATGGTTATTCGTGTGGCTCTAGCTCTCTTTACTTCCCAAACTTTTTTTTATTGAATTGGACATTGAAAGATATGAGAATTGTAAGCAACTCGACAAGGGATGTGGAAAACGGGTCGGATTGGGTTGGGTTTTGTAGACAATGGCTTAACATGTGCATATTAGAAATGATTGTTTTTTATGTAGTTTTATTTTTAATTTTCATGTGTTTAACGGAGAGGTAAATGATCAAAAACAAGTTTGAGTAAAAAAAATTTTATTTGGATTAAAAAAAGGGCTATCCAAGTAAAAAATGAGCGAACTAAAATGTTTTTTTAATGAGTTTTATTTTTTATATTTATACTCGTGATTTAATAAATGGATAATGATCAAAAACAGTTCGGATCAAAAAATATCAAAAGGTCGGTTTCAAGAGTTTCAAAAATAAAAAGAAGACAAACAAGAGGGGAATGTCGTCAATCAGTAGCCATCCCCAATACATTCACAAACAAAAATATCCAGCTAAGCAAGCAGTTGTAAGAGTGCAACATTCCAAATTAATTTTACACAAACATGGACTTGATGGAGAAACCCAGTACTTCTGCCGAACAATACATGGTATATTCCTCTCCAATTCTTAAACGCGCTGAAACCGCCAGCCCAATGATGTCCCTACGTATCGACGTAAATGGCCCATACCGATCTTCAGTACATGGTTGGGATAGTTGATGGAAAGAAAGAAATACTAGTGGTAATAAGAGTAAAATATAAATAAAACGTCTCCTGTTTTTTGTTCAGTATATTTACCGCTTCCTACTTTTCACTGTTTGCTAGGTATTACGCTACACTGGTTACCAAACAAAACTACCCCTGTGATTCTGTGAAGTTATGAGCAGGAAATTTTTAAAACCTTCAAGCTAAGTTTTATTTATATTTTGCTCTTTTTACTACTACTGTTTCTTTCTTTCCATCAAAAAAAAAAAAAAAAAATTCTTTCTTTCCATCCAGTGATCCAGGGAACTTAAAAAATATCAAGAGTTGACCAGTCAAAAGAACATTAAAAGCTTTCTTTAAAGACGCAAATAAGATTAGTTTGAACTTTGAATGGGACATGCACATTCACTAATTGTATCCTCTTTCTTTGACTAAAAATATCTCACCTTCTTTAAAAAAAAATCCAAAACCCAAAGGAGATATAGAAAGAAAAAGAACTACTTTACTAATTAATATTATCAACTACAGAAAAAAAAACTATATATGAATAAATTTGGAAGAATAATAACTTGATAAAAAGAAATCAAGTCGAAGACAAAAAGCCATTGATACTTATAAGAATGCATGCTAAGAACCAGAAGAAGAAGAAGAAGATGGTGTTGACTCGAATTTGTAGTGTTTATCAACTGCAACTGATACATCCCAAGTGCAACTAAGGCCTTTAGGGATGATGACAAGATCTCCAGCACCAAACTCTACATACTGATCTGTTGACCCTTTTGGGTATGCTTTCACTTTCCCTTTCAATAGATAACATGTCTCCTCTGCATCAAATTTTAGTTGGTACTTCCCTGGAGAGCATGCCCATCTTTACAATTCCCATACCAAAACAAAAAGAAGCAAAACTAATTATATATTTTTTAAATAACTATAAATATGTGTTTTTAAGTATAATTTATGCATACAAATTTAAAAAAAAAAAAAAAGAGAAATTAAGCAAGGCTTACTTGGGCCAACACTTGATGTTTAATTCAGATAATCGAGATTCTGATGGGTTTCTTTCTACGATGATTTTGAGATTATCAGCCATGGAATTAATGAAGAAGAAAGGTGTAAAGATAAAAGAAGAACTGTGTTTTGAGAATTTTCGTAACAAGGAAGAAGTAGTACAAGGATAAGATACCCTTTGTTTATATATATAAGCAAAACGAAGAGTTTTTGGATGGGCTGCAAGCAAATATTGTATGCCTTAAAACTTTAAGGTTGAAATTATTTTTTAAATTTTATAAAAAAAATTAATTAAATTAAATCAAATTTTATTAAGTTTTATTAAATATTAATTAATTAATACGTGATTTGATTTAATTTAATTAATTTTTATAAATTTTAAAAATATTTTAAGTTATGTTACATTCTATTTTTTTTTAAAATAAAATACTCTCAAATGATATCCGGTATCACGGAAGTTATGTCACACAAACGCTAGGCGTTTTGGATGATGATATTGCAGAGTGTGATTTATTAAGGCCAAAGCAATATTATTTAAAATATTTTTTTTAAATAACATTAAAATAAATTTTACAATGAATTATATTTTATTTAAAAATAAAATATCGTGTTTAATGTATTTTTTAAAAAATAATATATTTAATTATTAAAACAGTCACATTGAAAATTATTCTTTTTGCTGACCAAATAAATTATATTGGCATGGCATTAGTTGGACGGCTATAATAGTAAGTACTAAATGAAATCGTGATGAAATTGCATTGAATATAAATTTAGGGAAGCATGGGGAGGAGGAGATTGTTCCCCTGGTCAAAAGGGTTTGACTGGATATCTAGCAGGCGTAGGACACGTGGACTTTTCTGAGTGGGTTTATATATCACCGTTTGACCAGGGTATCATAATCTTGACCCTTGAAGATACCGACATAGCATTGATGTGTTGGTTTTGTCTTATCTCTCCTTACTATATATATCGGGAAGGTCGCACGTGCGACCCCACGCGCAAAGATCGGATCAAATTTCTCCTTACTATATAAAATGGCATTTTTCCTTTTGTTTTTATTTCTTTTTTAGAATAAAATACATTTTCACTCTTCAGTTTTGCAATTATTATAAACAAAAATTAACCGACTTGCATAATTTGTTTTTAATGTTGTTTTATTAAACATTAAAAAATTATTATTTTAAAAATCATAAATCAATTCTACTGTTAAGCCAAACGAAATTAGAAATATAAAAGACGAGAGTTAAACACACGCATGCTAAGTGTTCGACATAATGTTTAATGACAAGCTCAAGATTTGCGTATATATGTTTACATGCATAAAAAATTTATGAATATTTTATATTTTTGTTATTCATTTTAAACTACATGATCTAGTTGTAAGTTTATCAAACTAATTGATCTATTTGCAATTAAGTACAGAACTTAATGATGTAAATATAATTTATCATAATTTTTATGCCTTACGCACTTTAAATAGATAGATCCAAATCGGAGGTATGTGGTAGGTTTTATTAATATCAATTTATAAGGTTTAAATCAACATCATGATATATTAATTTACGCATATTTTCAAAATTGGAATATCTTATTTTTCAATTTGTGGTAATATACTCAATGATATAAATATAATTTATCTCTTTAAATAGATACATCCAAATTGGAGGCATGTGATAGGTTTTATTAACATCAATTTATAAGGTTTAAATCAATATCATGATTTATTAATTTACACATATTTTCAAAAATGGAATATTTTATTTTTCAATTTGTGATAATATACTCAATGATATAAATATAAATTATCTTAATTTTATGCCGTACACACTTTAAATAGATAGGTCCAAATCGGAGGCATGTGGTCGGTTTTATTAACATCAATTTATAAGGTTTGAATCAACATCATGATTTATTAATTTACGCATATTTTCAAAAATGGAATATCTTATTTTTCAATTTGTGGTAATATACTTAATGATATAAAGATAATTTATCCATAATTTTTATGCCGTACGCACTTTAAATAGATAGATCCAAATTGGAGCCATGTGGTAGGTTTTATTAACATCAATTTATAAGCTTTAAATCAATATTATGATTTATTAATTTACGCATATTTTCAAAAATAGAATATCTTATTTTTCAATTTGTGGTAATATACTCAATGATATAAATATAATTTATCTTAATTTTTATGTCGTACACACTTTAAATAGATAGATCCAAATCGGAGCCATGTGATAGGTTTTATTAACATCAATTTATAAGGTTTAAATCAATATCATGATTTACTAATTTACGCATATTTTAAAAAATGGAATATCTTATTTTTCAATTTGTAGTAATATACTCAATGATGTAAATATAATTTATCCTTAATTTTTATGCCGTACGCACTTTAAATAGATAGATCCAAATTGGAGGCATGTGGTAGGTTTTATTAACATCAATATATAAGGTTTAAATCAACATCGTGATTTATTAATTTACGCATGTTTTCAAAAATAGAATATCTTATTTTTCAATTTGTGGTAATATACTCAATGATGTAAATATAATTTATCCTTAATTTTTATGCCGTACGCATTTGAAATAGATAGATCCAAATTGGAGGAATGTGGATCATGTGGTAGGTTTTATTAATATCAATTTATAAGGTTTAAATCAACATCATGATTTATTAATTTACGTATGTTTTAAAAATAGAATATCTTATTTTTCAATTTGTGGTAATATACTCAATTTTATTTTAATTTTTATGCCGTACGCACTTTAAATAGATAAACCTAAATTGGAGGCATGTGGACCATGTGGTAGGTTTTATTAACATCAATTTATAAGGTTTAAATCAACATCATGATTTATTAATTTATGTATGTTTTAAAAATGGAATATCTTATTTTTCAATTTGTGATAAATAGTCCCAAAGTAAAACAATTGTGATCGAATCTTATTTATGTAAGAGATTGGGAGATAAAAGAGAAGAAAATTATAAATTGCCTTCCATTATGTGTTTTGGGGATATGATTATTTTACTCTTTAATTTTTTATTTGTTTTAATTTAATAAATAAATTTTTAAAATCATCCGAATCAAATAATTTCGATGAAAATTCTGTCAATTCTTTATTTGAAATCCAATGTCATGTAAAACGTTAGATATATAAGTTCTTAATCTTTTTTCTCATCAAATACATGACGTTTAAGTGGATTTTCATTAAACAATGATAAAATTTTCATCAAAACAGTTTGATTTGAATGATATTAGAAGTTCATATACTAAATTGCAACAACTGAAAATTTAAGAAGTAAAACGATCGCACCTTATTTATTAGTTCATGTACTCAAAATACAGAGAATGAATTCATAATTTAGTCAAGCAGTTCTTTAATGGGCTGCATGTGTAGCAAAATAAAAGGGGGAAATGGTAAATAATAAGGTTAGTTAATGGGCTGCAGCTGTCCGTTTGAGATGGGCCCGGACATGGTTATTTCAACAAAATTCCCGATAAATGAAACACAGGGTTCGGCGTTCGGCCCGGTCACTACAAAAACTAAGTTAAATAATTTATATTGGTGTTAAGATAGAATCTCTTCATTTATTGTTCACCCTAAAAATTTAAAAAATGGACTTATATGTAAATTCATAACTGATTCACAATGCTTGTTATAATTAATGTATGTTTTTTTTTTCATCTTAAAATGGTATGATATTATTTTTTAATGGGTATGTTCATTTGCTAATAATATATGGCATAGAATCTAATGAGACTCTTATGGTGATTTAAGATTGTCTTTTTCTGTCTTAAGGGTATAACATATTTTTGATCCTTGATTCTTTAATTTCTAATTAACGTAGTATTCAATTCCAATTTGATGCGTGATCCATAAAAGTAAATTATCATTAGGGTTTTATTTCTTTGATGTAAAAAATGGTAAGAAAGTAGGTAATCCCACATATCATTCGGAGGCATTGAGTTCTAACACATAAAATGAATTTGAAATGGTTTCTATTGCACTTATGTTGGAGTTGAAGCTAAATACCATTCTGCACTCTGTGCCTATGAAAAACTCGAACCCAAATATTTCAAAATATGTGGACGAACTCTTACCACTTGACCAAGCCCTTGTTGCTATTATTAGAGTTTATTACTGATACAACCAATAAATACACCCAATAGCAAGATGACACGTGGACAGCCCTAGATCCAACAGCAAGTCGACACGTTGACATTCCTATGTCCAATAGCAAGACAACATGTGGACATTCCTATATCCAATAGCAAGATAACATATGGGCAAGCTACGGACAGCCTCATTACCGTTCCCGGACACCCCCGCACAGACCTATAAGCACAATTCCAGTGGGTACCACCCCCGGACATCCTTGCACAGGCTTGTAAGCGTAATTACAGGGATTACGATCCTCCTCGAGCGCCCGACCATGCCTACTGACAAAGGAACGGGATCTCCGGGATTGCCCCATCCCGACCACATGGGCAACCTCTCATTCAGAACACTATAAAAGGGTCAAGGTATGCAATCACAAACTAATCTCTATTCTTCACTTTTCAAACTCACTTTGCTGAAAACCCTAAGTATCATTTTCCTCTCAGTTTCTCCAAAAACTTCATAACTGACAAAAGCGTTGGAGTATCCTCGGAGGAATCACCCTTCATCTACTCTGGCGACCCTCTAGTTCACCAGTATTTCCTCGTGCAGGCCAGTGAAGCACTAACCTCCATCTCAGCGACGTATTTTTGGCATCAAAAGATTGGCATTGTCTGTGGGAAATCCACCATCTCTCGCTAACAGTAAAAACGAAGAAATCTAAAGAACTCAATTGTTGTCATGCCACCTAAAAACACCACAAGGAATACCGGCAAGGGAGTTGCTGGGGCCAACACCATGCATACATAAAACAGCGCCAATAGCCAATGGTTCGGGTCAAGACATCAAGCCGTATCCGAACGAAGGTCCTTTGGCGACAATCCATAGCCCCTTCTAGGAACCCAATGCCCCCACTACACAGAAATCGGCCCCCCTAAAAAAATCTCCAAGAGGCTCCTGCAGCGCATCCCAATATGCCTATGCTCTAAGCATAGTTTGTGGAACTCTCACGACTGGTGACCGACCTTGCCACCGAGGTCCGCAGAGGGACTCACTAACCCTCCCTCATGCCTTATTAACAGAGTCCTGGGTGCGCAAGCTCTGCTAGCTAGGGACTCCCAGTCGACAACTATTCCACAGCAGAGTCTTCACATCTCACATCGTCAAATCCAAATGAAGCCTTTCCTCCAGGAGCAACCTCGACCTCGATAGACAGATTGAGAAAATTGAGGAAAGAATCAATGAAGCACTAAAGGGTCGAAACCACAGTGTCTTGGACGAGCTCAATGTTCAGGACCCGCCCTTCATTCAAGAGGTCTTCAAAGCCCCGCTCCTGTCGAACTTTCGGATGCTCTTAATCAAACCATATGACGGTTCTACGGACCCATTGGATCACCTCTAGGATTTAATTTTAATGTGCCAAGCATTCTCCCTAACGCTCGAAAAGGCAACCGAGACATGGTACTCGTGTTTGAAACCGAGAAGCATAAGCATGTTCAAAGAACTGAGCTACGCCTTCGTGTCTCATTTCCTTAGCAGCAAGGGACCCAAATAGACTTCAAAGTCTCTGTTCAACATCATCCAACTATGGGGAGAGAGACTCCGAGCCTATATTTAAAGATTTAATGTTGTCGCTTGGGAGACCCCGACCTCGACCCTAACGTCCAGATACTAGTATTCGAAAATGGGCTAAGATCCGGAATCTTCAGCTCCAAGCTCACTAGGCAACCACTTCGCAACATGAACGAGATCTTGGCTCTAGCTGAGAAGTACATGTTGGCGAAAGATGACCAGGCCTTTCGGATAGAGCAGGAAAGAGACACAGAGAAGAAGAGAAGAGGCCCTGCCAGTCCTCAAAAGCAGGCATAAGGCCCCCGATCACTACGAGAGCTTTACTCCCCTCAACGCATCCAAGACCAACGTGTTAATGCAATTCTAAGACAGGGTAATCCTATAGTGGCCTCCAAAAATGTTGCGTCTCAATGAAGATCGAAGCAAATGGTGTCAGTTCTATAAAAACCATGGGCATGACATAGAAGATTGCCTGGCCCTGAAACACCAAATAGAAGCCCTTATCAACAGGGGTAGTTAAAAGAATTCACTAGACCACGACAGTAAAAAGTGTCAGAACGACCCCGGAGAAGTCTAGAGTGCCCGTCCAGTCAAAATGAAACAAACCAAACCCTCCGAAAAAGTCCTAAGACAAACCAGGGATGGCCTAGCCAAAGAAACCTAGAAGCCGTCACAAACAAGATCATCAAGACTATCTACAGAGGGCCAACGACCGGAGGCACCTCAGGACACAACAGAAAGACCTACGCTAGGTCTGTGGCCTTGGTCTATAGACCCTACAAATGCAGGAAGACGGACCAGGTAATTTCCTTCACGAACGAAGATCTGGAAGAAGTTTAGACCCAACACGACGATGTTATGGTTATATCCCTTATCGTAGCTAACCACGATGTCAGGCGTATCCTAGTCGACAACGGAAGCTCAGTTGACATCCTATTCTATGACATGTTCAAGCAGATGTAGTTGAAAAATGCTTTGCTAGAACCAGTCTCCACCCAGCTCTACGGTTTCTCAGGGGGTCCAATGTTCGCTGAGGGCAGCATAGTTCTCCCAGTCACCGCAGGAACAGCTCCGCATGTGATCCCGACAGACCCTCCCTCAACAAACTCAAAGCAGTTATGTCCATATACCACTTGAAGATGAAGTTCTCCACTGAAGACAGCGTGGGTGAAGTTAGGGGAAACCAACAAATCTCTAAATCTTACTATTTAAACGCTGTAAGAGGAAGAAGAATGATGGAGGATTTCCCACTCGAGTTGGAAGACTTTAAAGACGAAGGGAAGACTCTGAAGAGCCAACTTGTGGAAGAATTGACCGTGGTCCCCCTCAACGAAGATATCTCCCGAACGATTCAGATCGACTCAAACCTCTCCGAAGTCCCCAAAAGATCCTTACTCGCCCTCCTTCGAAAAAATCAAGATTTATTCGCCTAGTCGGATTCAGACATGCCCGGAATCAACCTATAAGTGACCATGCACCGGTTAAACGTGGACCCGAACCACAAACCGATTATCCAAAAGAAAAGATCGTATCCCAAGCGGTAAATTGCTATCAAAGTCGAAGTGGACAAACTATTCATGGTCAATTTCATCTGGGAAACAGACTACCCATACTAGGTGTTTAACGTGGTAATGGTCAAGAAAGCCAATGGTAAGTGGCGAATCTGCATCAATTTCACGAACCTAAACAAAGCTTATTCGAAGGACAGTTTTCCACTGCCACGTATCGACCAACTCATTGATGCGACGTCAGAGCATGAATTACTGACCTTCATTGACGCTAATCCGGTTACAATTAGATCCTCATGCACAAGTCCAACCAAGAGAAAGCAACCTTCATCACCAAACAAGGATTGTACTGTTACAAGGTCATGCCCTTCGGCCTAAAAAACGCTGGGGCAACTTATCAGAGATTTATAAGCAAGATCTTCCGTGGGCAGATCAAAAAGAACATAGAAGTCTCTGTGGATGACATATTGGTGGAAAGTATCAGGGCCAAAGAGCACGAAGCCGATCTGGAGGAAGCGTTCAAAGTTCTTTGACATCATCAAATGAACTAAACCCTACAAAGTTCACACTTTTGGAGTCATTGGGGGGAAGTTCCTCGGCTTCATGGTGACTCAAATGGCATTGAGGTAAGCCCAGAAAAAATCGAGGCCATCCTCGGCATGAGTCCTCTTCGGACAATAAGAGAAATCCAACGGCTAACAAGACAGGTAGCTGTTCTAAGCTGATTCATGTCAAAATTCGCAGAAAAGTGCCTCCCATTCTTTAAGGCCATCAAAAAAGCAAAGGACTTCGTCTAAACCAAAGATTGTCATAAGGCATTCAATGTGCTGAAAGAATATTTGGGCTCACCCCCTCTGCTGACTAAATCTGTCACCAGTGAAGAACTCTTTTTGTTTCTATCAGTCAGACAGGAAATAGTGGCTTATGTCCTAATCCGAGAGGAAGTAGGCATCCAGAAACCCATATACTATGTGAGAAAGATCCTCAACGATGCGAAAACATGGTATCTTAACGATGTGAAAACATGATACGCCCTCCTAATCACTGCTCGAAAACTCTGGTCATATTTTCAAGCGCACACCATCGTCCTCCTAACGGACAAATCTCTGAGACAAGTGCTCCACAAACCAGATGTCTCCGAGAGGATGGTCAAGTGGTTCATAGAGCTCTAAGAGTTTAACATCCAGTATCACCCTCACAACGCCATCAAGGCTCAGGCCCTCGCAGATTTTATCATGGAAACCACACTCCAATACAAAATAAATCCTACCCTGGATCTTAGTGCAGTAGAACTAGTTTCACAATGGACCCTCCATGTTGATGGTTTCTCTAACAGTACTGGAAGCTGCACCGAGCTCTTCTTGTACAGCCCAGACGGTTTCACCTTTGAGTACATCTTAAGGTTCGGGTTCACTGCTTCAAATAATGAAGCTGAGTACGAGGCATTGCCCGCCAAAATGATGTTGGCCAAAGCAATGTATGTCGAGGCCTTGGACGCATACAGTGATTCATAACTGGTGGTGAACCAGATCAACGTGGAATTCAAAGCTTGAGGAGAAAATATCGCCCACTACCTGGAGAGGGCGAGAGAACTCGCAGCTAAGTTCAAATTATTTCAGATAAACTATATTCCACAGTTATAAAATTCGAAGGCTGATTCCCTAGCTCGACTCATCTCCTCTCGACAGCCAAAGCCCACATAAAGTAGTTTACCTCGAAATAATCCCATTTCCAAGCATCAAGGAGATCCCTGTGCTACTTGTGATCGAGGTAGAAACTTGGGTTGATCCAATACTTTGGTATTTACGGGATGGCCAGCTCCTCGAGCAAAGAGGAGAAACCAAAAAAATCATCTTCTGAGTATCGCGGTATACAGTCATAGATGATCAATTATACAAGAGAGGCCTCAAAGCTCCATATCTAAAGTGCCTAAGGCTGATCGATGCCAATTATGCCCTTCGAGAAATTCACGAAGGAATCTGTGAAAACCACCTCGAAGGTCGAGCCCCGGCCTTCAAAGTTCTTCGGTAAGGCTACTACTGGCCCAGTATGTGAAGAAAAACCATAGAATTTGTCAAGAAGTGCAAGTGTTGAAAATAGTACTCTGCGATACCCCACCAACTGGAGAATCCTCTTACCTCAATCACTAGCTGCTCTGCTTTGCCATATGGTGGATGGATCTCCTCGGCTCTTTCACTGAAGCACCCGCCCAACGAAAGTACCTCATTGTGGCAATAAACTACTTTACCAAGTGGGTAGAAGCTGAACCACTGGCCAGCATAATCGACCACCAGGCTTGGAGCTTCATATGGAAATCCATAGTGTCCCTTTTCGGCATTCCCCGTCTATTGGTAACGAAAAACAACAAACAATTTGATAGTGTTCGATTCAAAGCATTATGCGAAGAACTGCACATTGAACACTGCTTCTCCTTCGTTGGGTATCAACAGGCCAACGGGCAAGTTGAAGTAACCAACATAATGCTTTTGTAAGGCATTAAAAAGAGATTGGACGAAGCAGACAGACATTCGACCAACCACTTGTAGAACATACTCTGGCATATCGGACCACCGCCCGAACATCCACTGGGGATACCCTCTTCTTCATGGCCTACGGTTCCGAAGTAGTTATCCCCTTGTAAATCGGGGTGCCCTCATTACAAGTACAAAGTTTCAAAAGCAGTAGCAACGAAGAAGCCCTACGGATAAGTGCTGATCTCATCGTCGAAGCTCGGGATGAGGCCCAAATCCGATTAGCCGCCTATCAGCAAAGGGCCACCAAGTATTTCAACTCTCAGGTCCGAAGCGAATCTTCAGGTTGCATGACCTCGTTCTACGAAAAAATGAACTATCCTGCCCATAAGAAACGAGAAAGTTAGTCCCAAATTGGGAAGGTACATACCGCATTAAGAGGCTGTGCCGATCCGACACCTTTGAGTTTGAGGAACTTAGTGGAAAACCCGTTCCTCGCACTTGGAACGCTGAAAACCTCCGACGATTATACCAATAACTTGTGTCTCGAGTGTAGTTCACAAAGCGGCTGGGTTAATTGAAGTTGTAATAACAACAGTACAATTGCAATAAAAGACAAAAATTTAAAAGAATAAACCTAAAATTTCATTAAGTCGCAAGAACTAAATCTTACAAAGGCATTATCGGCCTTGAAATATAAAAAAAAAAAAAAAAAACACTAAGGCGAAACCCTAAGGGAGTTACCTCTCCCTGGACCTCGACCTCCGACTGAACAGCTGGCTCCTTCTCACCAACCTGAGTTACTGCCTCTGTCTCGTCCACGACTTCCTCCTTATCTTCCAAGGGGCCCAGCAGGTCGAGAGCAGAAAAATCGGTCTCAGGGCCTCCAAAAAGCCCTCGAGGTATTGCAGGCCCCTTTCCTCCTCGATTGCAGTTCGGTACAAGGTCGAGTCTTTAAAAGTCGCTAAAGCATTCTTCACAGTCTTTCGAGTATGGGCCTCAGTCTCCTCCGTGAGCTGCTACCCCGCAAAAACAACGGCGTCCCTCTTTCATATGGTTTTGACCTTATCCTAGTTGGCTACCTCCAGAGATGCTTGATTGAAACATCAAGTTAGAGGAAGAAAGAAAACTTCATACGTGAGAGCCTAAGGCTTTAGCCGTGGAGTAGAGAGACTTGATAGGCTTCCGCGATAGCTTGAGCATGTCCTGAGGTGGAACCCTCAAGATTAGATATTCTTGGGCTACCTAGGGGTGCCCAAAAACAAAGTCGTCGGTCGTCAAGTCCCAGTTGGGCATGAAGACTGTCGCCCCTGAAATCGCACCTCGGGACGAAGTAGGGGCAACAGATAAGGCTGGAGCACTCTCCAGCTCAAGAGAGAGCTTGAGAGCCTCTCTAAGTCAATAAGGCTAGGGGAAAAAGCCTAAGTCCTATTCCTGGCACCAGAGCCGAAAGCGGACTGCTTCTCCACTTGGGCGGCTTTCTTTTGCTCTAAAATGAGTTTCTTCGCCCACTCATTGGCTTTAGTCGTCGCCTCTATCTTTATCCAAGACATCTAAAGAAAATCATAAGTATGAAGTAAAAGGCGATTGACATAAAACGGTAAAAGCAAAGTATAAAGTGGTGAGCACGAGGTTACCAACTCTCTATAGATGACTCGGGGCATGAGAGGCACAGATCGTGCCTCGCCAACTCTTCATTACTATAGAGAACCTCCACGTCTATAGGCACGGCCACCATAGCGCTCATCGTCTCCTGCTCACGGTGAAGAAGGCTCATCGTCTTACATTTCCCCACCCGATCTAAACTCCACGTGAATAGGACCCCGAAGTCACTCTCACCCAAGACGAAGTAGAAAGACTTCTTCCACCTTTTGATCGAAGATGACGTCTTTTTCATTAACCTTCTCTTTTTTCACGAGCTAATCACGACCCATCTAGTCTAGCCGTGCTTGCTTATCTAAAGTGGGCGTTGAAAACATCGAGGTTTATCAGTCCCCCCACTTCTGAGTAGACGCAGATGAAGGCTATGATCAGCCGTACTAAGTTTGGTACCAACCGATACAACGCTATGTCAAAGTACCACAACACAACACAGAAGAAAGGGTGCAGAAGAAAGCATAGCCCAACCCTCATGTGCTGTTCGTACACACATAACTCGTAGGGTACGTAACTTAAAAGGGCATCATAAGCCCTCTCCTCAACCCTGGCTAACCTAAGGGCATATTCCCCCCGGGATACGATATGCCCTTCATATCGCCTCAAGATCATCCTCCCTGATCTGGCTAGCAACAATGTTCATGGCAAACTCCCACTGTTCCCTCTCTTCAACCATAACCCTTTTGATCTCAGATAAGGTCGCATCCACATCGTCTTCAGCCCCGAAGGAGGAGTCATCTTCACACTCATCCACCACAGGTACATAAGGCACCATGGCCAGGGATCCCTCTCTGACCTTGACTCTTTCCAAGGTTTCACTTCTAGAAGAAGATGTGTCTGATCCTGTCTCTTCAGAAGTGCTACTACTATTACTGCTACAATTACTAGGCCTATCTTGAAAACTATCTATTGAAGAGATGAGAAATGGGAGGAGGAGACTCACCTAGTGTAAATAGCTTTGAAAACTTCCTCCTCAGTAAGACGCTTCGACATCCCATTCTGAGCACCCTTGAACCAGAGAAGAATACGAAGGAACCCCACACTAAAGACGATCATGAGGCAAAGACGTTCACAGAGCCTCCTTTCACCAAATATTCGAGATACTGAGCACTCTCAAGCTCTAGGTGAGTTTGAGAGCTCTCAAACTTTTTCTCTGAAAAATTGCTATAATGAAGTGAAGAAGAATGAAATAGCAAATCACCCTTATATAGGAGGGTGTGATGAACGAGGAAATTTAAACCAAATAGATGGGAAGATATGATGTTTGGAGTATTTGAGGCCACTTTTTGCACTCTCCATAGATCCTCAATCACAAACGAAGCAACGTTTGGTCCGCTCGAAGCACTGTTCTGTTCCCTAAGAGAATGAAACATTAATGAGTGTCACCATTTTCACTCCAAAAGGGCTGTGCACATTAAATAATCCAATTAGGCCACGTGTAAACAAAAGTTCTAGAAAAATAATTTAAACAGTTTGTCCAAATTTTGGGCTTAAAGAATGACGATCCGAAGCCCAAACACCAGAGTATTTTTCTTGGGCCTAAGAGGCAAGAAGCCCAAAAGTCCACCGGAAACCTCACTAGAAGAAGAGTTTTAATAATTCTTAGAGTGTTTAGGATTAAACACTTCTTTGTGAGCTTATGTAAGGAAGGGATTAGCTTTCGCGAAGAAGAGATTAGCTTTCGCGAAGAAGAGATTAGCTTCCGAGAGGAAGGGATTAGTTGTAAGGTTTGTACAACACCTGTGAAGTTATACAACTAAAAGTTTTAGTGGATTACTTCAATGAGGTTCCTTGAAGAGAGTAGACGTAGGGTTGGAAGGAATCCGATATTGCCGAACCACTATAAAATGAGTTTGCACTTTCTTTTCCTTAAACTCTTTTACTTAAAGCACATTACTTGTTTGTGTGTTTTGTGCATTTAACTGTTTTTATGATCTTGCAAGTAATTAGCAAAAATTTTAAAAACTAAATTCACCCCGCTTTTGGATTTGAACCTCGGTTTACAATTGGTATCAGAGCCTCGTACTCAGTTTCAGGCTTAAAATCCTTGAGTTGATCCGATGGCATCTAATAGCTATTCCGAGGGACATTCCTATATGTTGACCCTAATCTAAATTTTAATGTTGACAAAACACAACTCTAATTGTACTAACAGTTCTATTTAAGTGTATTAAGCGATAAAAGTATACAACCAAGAATCAAGGTGCAAGAACTCTACTCGAATCAAACACTAAGTCAAGACAGAAGATCTAGTATAGGTATAAGGTATTGAAACAAGTTGTAAATCTCACTTGTTCAGTTAACTAGCTTGTCTTATGGCTCATTTTGAAAAAGTATTTTAACAAAACTATTCATTCAAATGTTTATAAGTCAAAAACATTTCAAAGAATGAAAAACTGGGTTTAAGGGCAACCAGTCGACTGGGTTCTTATACCAGAAGACTGGGATATGGGATAATGTGTCCCCAGTCGACTGTGTTTTGGACAGAATGTCCCCAGTCGCCTGGTACTACACATAGCCTTAAAAGAGTGACTTTTCACTTAACCCAGTCAACTAGTACTAAGACCCAATCGACTAGTAATTCAAAAAATATGACCGTTGAGACGCGAGACTTGAGTACTAACTGCACCAAAGCATTCTAAGTCAGTACAAAATGGTCATATTAATTCAAGACTATATAAACCCACTCTATTGAGTATTTAAGGAAGTGAGATTACATATTCAATCAAGTTTTTGCTCATTAATGCATTCAAGCTTTGAAATATTTATTGTTGAGCCATTCTTCAAGCTTTACCTTGAAAGAGAGATATTATTCAGTTTTATAAGCTTTAATTGCTGTCTCTCTACCATTTACTTTACAATAACTCATATTTATTGTAAAGGGATTAGCTTTCGAAAGGAAGAGATTAGCTTCCGAGAGGAAGGGATAAGCTTCCAAGAGGAAGAGACTATTTGTAAGGTTTGTGCAATACCCGTGAAGTTGCACGACTAAGAGTATTAGTGGATTATTTCAAGGAGGTTCCTTGAAGAGAGTGGATGATGAGAGTCATAAAATGCATCTAAACAATACTTAATTGTTAACATTTTAAGGTTGATCTCGATCGTAATCGCACTTTTACATGTTGATAACTCTAAAGTGATATTCATAAATCATTGACTTAATTTGATGCATTTTTAGGTGCTTTGAGTACAAAAGAGATAATAAAGTGATCCATGTTTAAAGCACCAAAAGATATTGGGTGTCGATGCTTGTTTTTTTCTAAGGTTTAGACGTGTCCAAACATGATTCAAAGATGGTTAAAGTCTAAACCAAGGCTGGAGTTAAATTACAGTAAGTTAAAAGACTGCACACAAGTGTGTGCATCACTTTGGAGCAAGTTAAGGGTAGGCACACTAGTGTGTGCACTTCTGCATACAAGCTGAAGGAATTTCACTGAATTGCCAGAATTTCCCGTACAGATCAATCATCTTTGCAGATTAAATGTAGGAAGAACCAGAAGATGAGCCATATATGCTTAGAAATATCCAGAAGTCTATTTTCTAGAAAATTTTATGGTTCATAAAAAGGATTTTTCTAGAGAAAGTTATGGCAGTTTTAGTGGAAACAGTTCAGGTCAGCACAGCAGGCCCAGATGCACAGCACGGCCCACTCGCCTCTTGACCTTATTAGGGCGAGCAAGTGACATTTTTCCAAGACCAAAATACCCCTAGCCACTACTTGTAATCTATAAATACCTCCTTAAGGAGTGTGCAGCCGGGCATTCAAATAATTGAAGAGAGAAAGCAAGGAAGTGAGAAAAAATAGAGGATTCAAGGGATCCAAATCCAGCATTCTTCCATTTTATTTCTAAGTTTTCTTTGGTTGCAAATCAAGGGGAGAACATCCATATTGTTCATCCACCTTGAACTCCATGGCCAAATCAAGGGGAGAGCATCCTTATTGTTCTTCCACCTTGATTTCCATGACCAACTAATCACTTTATAAGGGAAAGGGATGAATCTTTAGGGATTTCTTGTCCTTTATTTCCTGTTCTTGATTCAGTTGTACGGATTTATTGTTAAATATTGTTTATGAATTATTCATTGATTAAGTAAGAAGATTTGAGTTCATATGATAGATGTACTTTTTATTCTTCTTCTTTTAGACTCTCTTAATCCGATGATTGCATCCTTCTCCTCCATTGAAGTTGCTTGGATGTGATTGATTCCAGTAGATTTATCTTATTGATTGTCTATTACTGCGATATTTTCTTTTAAGATATATTGTCGTTTCTTGATAATCTTTAAGATCAGCATGAACCGAAATCAATGATTAATTCGTAGCAATTATATAAGAGTTGTAAATGTGCTTGATTGAATATATTCCGATTGCTTGTTTGGGAGTTGAAACTTGCAATCGAGATAAAATCAATTGAATCAAGAGTGGAAATAGGGAACAAACCTAAGGAGGATTCCTGGAACCTTGTTATTTCTCATTTATATTTCATTTACATTTATGTAATTTTCCTTTACATTATTTCACCATCAAAGCTCAAAAATCTTGAGTTTAACTCTTATCATTCGTTTTAAGGTTCACACATTTTCCTTTGTACTTAACTTGTTTCCCTGTGGAATCGACACCCCAAAGCCGTACTATAATAACCGTGTTATACTTTGGGCGTAATCAAATTTTGGCGCCGTTGCCGGGGAAACGCGCTTAAGTATAAGGAAACTTGTCAACTTTGAGTGTGATGGTAAAAATAAAAAAAAAAATCGTAAATATTTTTCTTTTTAGCAGTTTGTAAATACGGTAATATCATTCATTTACTTTTGTTTTGATTTTCTAATTTTCTTTTATTATTCTGTTTTTATTTATCTGTTTATTTATCTGTTTATTATTCTGTTTTATTTATCTGTTTATTATTCTGTTTTATTTATTTGTTTATTATTCTGTTTTATTTATTTGTTTATTATTCTGTTTTTATTTATCTGTTTATTATTCTGTTTTTATTTATCTATTTATTACTTTGTTTTATTTATTTGTTTATTATGATAAACTGTATGTCTGATTGTTTCATCATTTTGCATATTTGAAATCTAGTGAAAGAGTATTAAACCTTATTTAATATTTCCCTCACTCAAGATGACATAGATAAACAAATTTCATGCTAAGACTCAAGACTGAAAATTTTCTTAAGGGTCCAGTCGATTGGTAAGTCTATACTAGTTGGCTGGTAAGTCTTTGCCAAATTTTCCAGTCGACTGGGAAGTTTATACCAGTCGACTAGTAAGCCAAGACATTGTTTGGAGCCATTTTTTGAAATTCAGTTAAACTACCCAGTCTACTAGTATGAACTACCCAGTCGACTGGTACACTAAAATTTTTCAAAACTGCAATGGACCCAGTCGACTGGTACCCCAACCCAGTCGACTGGTATCGCGATTCTATAAATAGTCTCTTCATTTTTTTTTTCCAAATTTTCACGCCATTTTTAAAACTTTAAGCTTTCTCTCTCTAAAAACTCTCGTCCTTTTAATCAAAAAATCCTCAAAACACTTCATACACACCTCGATCTACTCATCCACACCATCCATTTCAACTTTCTACTGTTGAAATCTCAAATTTCCACCAAAATCTATTTTCTCCCAAAAACTCTTATCTTCCAAAATGACCGATCAAATCCGCATCAAAACCACCGTTGGGGAACTCATGCGCCTACTAGGCCAAGGTCCACCAAATCCAAGGCTCCGGATTCCAAAGGAAAGGGGGGTAGCGGGCTCTTTGAGCAAGAAGGCCAAGATAAAGCTCGACAACTCTCTGTTCTCTAGCTCGACGGCAAAAGAGAGGTATACATCCATTATCCGTAATAAAAAGATCATGACAGGTAGATTTATCGACTTTGAATCTATTCGTCATGGTAATTTTGATGTATTACCTGCTTTTAATGCCATTCACTTGACCCCACTGATCAAGATACATTAAAATTTTTACCTAAGAATGATTCACCAGTTCTATGCGAACTTGGTGAAACCTAGTCCACTGGCTCTGAGGTTCAGAACCAGTATTATGGGTGTAGAGTTTGAGATCAACACTGACCTCTTGATGCGGGAGGAATCCAATGGAGTCTGGACGGATGGCCAGATAATTTCGATTATGATGAGGCATGTCGAATAGTTAGGGGTGACCCTAACTATGTTTTTTGACCCACCACATTTCACACGTGTAGTGACATGCCCCTTGATTCGAAATTGTTCAACCTCATAGTGAGTTGGACCATCCACCCGAAACTCGAGAGTCAGGGCTATCTATCTAAGATAGATGTGGTATTGATTTGATGCCTTAAAACTGGGCACCACTTCAATATCTACCCCTTGCTGCTCACTAACATGATAAATGGCGAAGCAAGTGACTCCGGATGCCTTCCCTACGGGATGCTCATCACAGTCATCCTCCAGCACTTTCGGGTTCCTCTTCCTGCCTCCGAGGCTTAAGACATTGGCCTCAAGGACATCATCAACGTCTCTTCATTGAAGAAGATTGGATGCACAGTCCAAGACAGCATGATCTATTTAAAGGCTGGGAAGAACATTCGGATAGGAGAGGACGATAGCAGTGATGATAAGGACGAGGGTCCAGATGCTGCTGCTGCTACTACTATGGATACGGATGACTGAACACCACCTATGGGTGACTCGAGTGCTGGTCCAACTAGATACGATGATCTTCTTCAGGCTATCATAAGCCTCTAGCTGACTATATAGTCCAGCTTCCAGAGCTTGAGCTCTTCAGTCGACGCCATGCATCACAACCTCCGCTCTCTTCAGGATGACTTCGAGCTGCACCATGAGCATACTGAGGGTTTCCTGGCTGAGCTTCAATATCTCATTCGTGATAGCTCTGACTCTCCTACTCCTTGAGTTGCTCTCTATCTTTATTTTGGTGTATATATAGATGTACTTTTCAGTTGTTCTTAGCACAGACATCATTTCATCATTTATTGTATTTTGTCTTTCAGTTTTGGCTCTCAGAAGCCCTTGTTGTATGGATTTATGATGTATATGATTATATTTTATGTTACACTTTGTTCATATACTTGTTTTACATTTACGCAATATGTTTACTTGCTTTAAACCTTTCTGTGCTTGGATATATGCTTTAAACTACTTTTGCATAACTAGAAACTTCCGGCTCTTCTCGGGAAGTCTTCCCAACTCTAAATATTGCTAAATTTTTGCGTACAAGTTTTTTTATGCATGATATTAATGTTGATAATATCTATATGACTTATTTTTTTGTTCACTGCCCTCTTTTCTGCTGTTGTCAAAACGGGGGAGAAATATGAGAAAATGAGAAAACTAACTGTAAAGTCAAAATAGTGCATAGATTTAGGGGGAGCATTGCTCCAAAGAACTTGTTGTATGATTCTATATATTGAGTTGCTTGGTTGGATTGCATAGAAACTATTTCTTAAACTTTTTACAGGTTGGTTTTATTCATAAAATAGAGGAAACTCTGCCCGATTTTTTCAAAAAATCCAACACTTAGTTTTTAAACTGTTTTCTCTCATTAGTTTTGTCATCATATAAAAAAAGGAGATTGTTGACCCTCATCTAAATTTTAATGATGACAAAACACAACTTTAATTGTACTAACAGTGCTATCTAAGTGTATTAAGCGATAAAAGTATATAACCAAGAATCAAGGTGCAAGAACTCAACCCGAATCAAACACCAAGTCATGACAGAAGATCTAGTATAGGTATAAGGTATTGAAACAAGTTGTAAATCTCACTTGTTCAGGTAACTAACTTGTCTTATAGCTCCTTTTGAAAAATCATTTTAACAAAACTATTCATTCAAACGTTTATAAGCCAAAAACATTTCAAAAAATGAAAAACTGGGTTTAAGGGCAACCCAATCGACTGGGTTCTTATACCAGAAGACTGGGATATGAGACAGTGTGTCTCCAGTCGACTGGTGTTTTAGACAAAATATTCCCAGTCGACTGGTAAGAACTACTCAGTCGACTGGTACCATACATAGCCTTGAAAGAGTGACTTTTCACTTGACCTAGTCAATTGGTACTAAGACCCAGTCGACTGGTAATTCTTGAGACGTGACACTTGAGCACTAACTGCACCAAAACATTCCAAGTCAGTACAAAACGGTCATATTAATTCAAGGCTATATAAACCCACTCTATTGAGCATTTAAAGAAGTGAGATTACATATTCAATCAAGTTTTTGCTCATTAATACATTCAAGCTTTGAAATATTTATTGTTGTCTCTCTTCAAGCTTTACCTTAAAAGAGAGATATTATTCAGTTGTATAAGCTTTCATTGTTGTCTCTCTCTACCATTTACTTTACAGCAACTCATATTTATTGTAAAGGGATTAGCTTCCGAAAGGAAGAGATTAGCTTCCGAGAGGAAGGGATAAGCTTCCAAGAGGAAGGGACTATTTGTAAGGTTTGTGCAACACCTGTAAAGTTGCACGACTAAGAGTATTAGTGGATTGCTTCAAGGAGGTTCCTTGAAGATAGTGGACGTAGGGTTAAAACGAATCCAACATTGCGGAACCACTATAAATTGAGTTTGAACCTTCTATTCCTTAAACTCTTTTGTTTACAGCACATTACTTGTGTTACATACTTGTGGATTTATCTGTTTTTATAAACTTGTGATTAATTAGAAAAAGTTTTTAAAAACCCAATTTACCCCCGTCTTGGGTTGAAACCTCAATCTACACTATACTAGGCCTTCCTTGTTCAATAACTATAACTATTGGAAAAATAAGATGAAAATATTTGTGGAAGGATAAGATTACAATCTATGGAGAGTCATTGAAGAAGGACCTAGAATTCTTATAAAGGAAATAACTGTTGGAGAAATCAATCGTACAATGTCTAAACTCAAAACTGAGTTCAATGAAGAGGATTGTAGAATGATGTTTCTAAATAGTAGTGCCATAAGTACTTTACATTGTGCTTTAGATATTTTTAAATATAATTAAATTTCTTCTTGTGTTTTGGCTAGGGAGATTTGGGACAAATTACAAGTTACATATGAAGGAACTAACGAAGTTAAAAAATCAAAAATCTATATGTTAGTGTCCGAGTATGAATATTTCAAAATGTCTTCTAACAAAACAATTTCTCAAATGCACTCATGTTTCACCACTATTGTTAACGGCCTAAAGCTTCTTGGTAGGAACATTGAGGAATTTGAACTAATGAGGAAGATCTTAATGTCTTTGCCATCCACTTGGAAAGCAAAGAAGATGGCCATCACGGAGGCCAAAGATTTCGACAAACTTATTGTCGAAAAACTTCTCGGATCACTATTAACATACGAGATGGAAGAAATGAATCCCATTATCAATGATGATGAGAAGAAGAAAAATGGTGATTGCTCTCAAAGCCTCTACGAGCAATAAAGAGGAAGAAACAGAATAAGAGGTAGAGAGTAGTGAAGAAGATGGTGAGATGACTCTAATCACTAAGAGGTTTCACAGGTTCTTGAAGAAGAGTAAGAATCCTTACACAAAGAATCCTACTTCAAAAAGGGAACCGTTTGTGTGTTATGGTTGTAAGAAGCCCGGTCACATCAAGTCTATTTGTACAGCGACAAACAAACCATATAAGCACTTCAAAAAGAAAGCTATGATTGCAACCACTTGGAGTGATGACGAAGAAGAAGAATCCTCAGACAATGAGTTCAGATACGAGGAGATTGCCAACCTATATCTAATGGCAATCGATAACGAAAATGAGGTATCAAATTCTTCCCCTTCTAATAATAACATTGTTAGTAGTAGTGAAGAATTAATAGAGGTTATAAATGAAATGCATGAAGAATTGAAGAAATTCGATCCTAGGAATAGCACCCTAAAAAGGAAGTCTCATCTCTTTCTAAAAGTATGGAAGGCTTAAAAAAAGGAAAAGAAAAACTATCTTACATGCTTTATAATTCTTCTCAAATTTTCTTAAAGATGAAAATGAAAACTTAAAGAAGAAAATAATAGAATTGAATGGATCTATATCAAGACTTATGCTTGGAAAAGAAAAGCTAGATGAAGTGCTATCTTGCCAAAGATTAAGTGGAGAAAAATCTGGGTTTGAGTTATTCTCCATTAGGCAAGCAAAAATCAAAAGAAACCTTATTTATAAAAGTAACATGTGTGAATGAAGCCTCTACTTCCAAGGCCACTAGCAAGATCAAAAGTACTCCCTCAATATGTGCTAGTAAGTCTAAAAATGCGAATGTAAATTCTAATGCATATACTAGAGGTAAGTATCCTAGAAATTCTTATGCATATATGTATACTCACTCAAGAAATACAAATGCTATGAACAATCATTCAAAAAATGCATATAAACCTCATAGGAGTAACCATCATGTGCATCATAGAGATAATATGTATACTCATAACTTGCACATTACACATGCACATCCTAGGAATTACCATCATTTATATCCTAGAAACAATATGTATGTTCATTATAATGCAAGTAAACATCCTAGAAATCACTATCATACAACTCCTAGAAATGTCATGCATGTTCACAATCTTCACAATAGAAACATGTATCATAGGAATACTTATCCAACGAACTATAGACATGCGCAATTAAGAAATCCTAGAAATTTCAATAACTATTATCCTAGGATTATGCATCATCAACATGTCTATAAATATAGAGCACATTATAATGTTAAGAAAGCATGGATCCCTAAAGGAACTGTATTTTCTAGGACTAACCTCAAAGGACCCAAGAAATTTTGGGTACCTAAGAGTGCAATTGTGTATCCTTGTATAATGTAGAAATGTCTCCACACCAAAGAAAAATGTAACTATCGGTACCTTGATAGTGGATGCTCTAAGCACATAACCGGTGATTGAAGCGCATTCAAAGAGCTAACTCTAAGATATGGCGGACATGTCACCATTGGAGATAACACAAAGATAAAGATCATCGGGCATGAAAAAGTTGATAATGATTTCTTAACCATTGATAATGTATTATATGTGCAAGGCCTTAAGCTAAATTTACTAAGTATTAGTCAACTATGTGACAAAGACAATAAAGTCATATTTGAAACCTCTCACTGTCTAATTATAGACATCAAGAGTAACAAGATCAAGTTTGTTGGCCATAGACACGAAAATATCTATATAATTGATTTAAAATCTTTGAATTCGGAAAATGAAAAATGTTTTCTCGCATTTAGTGAAAGCCCATGGCTATGGCATAGGAGGCTTGGCCATGTAAATATGGATTTGCTTAAAATCATTTTAAGAAAAGATTTAGTCATTGGACTTCCAAAAATCAAATTCGAAAAAGATAAAGTGTGTGATGCTTGTCAAATGGGAAAATAAACTAGAATTTCCTTTAAATCAAAAAATGTAGTCTCAACCACTAGACCATTGAAACTTTTGCATATAGACTTATTTGGTCCAATAAGTACCATTAGTCTAGGTGACCATCAATATGCTCTTGTTATTGTTGATGACTATTCAAGATATACATTTGTTATCTTTATTACTTACAAGGATTTGAAAACTTTTGTAAAAAGGTTCAAAATGAAAAAAGAATTTGTATTTCAAGCATTAGAAGCGATCATGGAAAATAATTTGAAAACTAAAGTTTTTCAAAATTTTGTAATGAAAATGGAATTGATCACAACTTTTCGGCTCCTAGAACTCCTCAACAAAATAGAGTTGTTAAGAGGAAAAATAGAGTTCTAGAAGAATTTACAAGAACAAAGCTTTGTGAAAATAGCTTGCCAAAATATTTTTGGGCAGAAGCCGTAAATACTTCTTGCTATGTCTTAAATAGAGTTTTAATTAGGCCTATACTTAACAAAACTCCATATGAATTATGGAAAGGTAGAAAGCCAAATATCTCCTATTTTTGTGCCTTTGGTTGTAAATCCTTTATCCTAAATAACAATAAAACTAACTTGGGTAAATTTAGCTCAAAGACCAATGAAGGGATATTCTTAGGATATTCAACATCTAGTAAAGCTTATAGAGTCTTTAACAAAATAACACTAGTGGTAGAAGAATCCGTACATGTAGCCTTTGATGAGTCTAACCCAATTAGTAGTAGAGTATTTTCTTTTAATGATGATGCAAATTTCATTCCAAGAACGAAAACACCTACTCTCATTGTTGACCCAAAGAAAAGCCCACCTTAAACAAGTCAAGTGGTAAAAGTTCTCAATCTTGATCACCCATCTACATGTCAACAAGAGGATAGTCTTCCCAAATATTGGAGGTATGTGACTTATTATCCAATCGATCAAGTGATTGGTGATCCTTCACAAGGGGTAAGAACTCGTTCCTCTATTAGAAATATTTGCAATTGTGTAGCTTATTTATCTCAAATAGAACCTAGAACGATTGTAGAAGCCGAGAAGGATATTGATTGGATAAATGCTATGCAAGAATAAATAAATCAATTTGAAAGAAACAATGTATGGAATCTAGTTCCTAGACCAAAAAATCATACTATAATAGGAACTAAATGGGTATTTAGAAATAAGATGGATGAAAATGGAATAGTAGCTAGGAATAAGGCTAGATTAGTTGCTAAGGGATATAATCAAGAAGAAAGAATAGACTTTGATGAGACCTATGCTCCCATAGCTAGATTAGAAGCTATTCGAATATTATTAGTCTTTGCATGATTTAATAAGTTTAAGTTATTTCAAATGGATGTAAAAAGTACATTTTTTAAATGGCTTTATAGAAGAAGAGGTGTACGTTGAGCAACCTCTTGGATTTGAAAATCTTAATCGTCCAGGTCATGTTTATAAGCTTTCTAAAGCTCTATATGGGTTGAAGCAAGCTCTAAGAGCATGGTATGAAAGATTAAGTAGGTTTTTGCTTGAAAATAATTTTACAAGAGCAAAAATAGACATAACCCTCTTCACAAACACTTATAAAAATGACACACTACTAGTCCAAATATATGTTGATGATATCATATTTGGTGCTACTAATGAATCAATGTGTCAAGAATTTGCTAAGTGCATGCAAGGTGAATTTGAAATGAGCATGATGAGAGAACTTACCTACTTTCTTGGGCTTCAAATCAAACAATTGAAAGGAGATATCTTCATCAATCAATCAAAATACACCAAGGACCTACTAAAGAGGTTCAGGATGGAAAGCTCAAAGTCACTTGGCACTTCTACAAAATTTAACCTAGATGAAGAAGGTAAGTGTGTAAATACTAAAACTTATAGAAGTATGATATGAGCTTTACTTTATTGAACTGCAAGTAGACATGTTATAATGTTCAGTGTATGCATGTGTGCTAGATTTCAAGCTAATCCTAAGGAATCACATGTGGTTGCAGTAAAAAGAATCCTTGGATATCTACAAAGGACTCAAAACCTAAGATTATGGTACTCTAGAGATTCATTTTTTGAGCTTGTAGGATATTCAGATGCTGATTTTGCAGGGTGTAGACTAGATAGAAAAAGCATAAGTGGAACATGCCAATTCTTAGGTGCAATGCTAACCTCTTAGTTTTCCAAGAAACAAAACTCGGTTGCGCTATCAACGACTGAGGCAGAATACGTAGCAGCTGGAAGTTGTTGTGCACAAGTGTTATAGATGAAACAACAACTAGAAGACTATGGCATGAACTTTAAAGATATTCCAATTCATTATGATAACAACAGTGCTATCAACTTAACTAAAACCCTTATTTAGCATTATAGAACCACACATAGAAATTAGACATCATTTCTTAAGAGACCATGCTCAAAAGAATGATATAAGACTAGAATTCATTCTTTCAGAAAGATCAAATAGCTGATATTCTTACAAAACCCTTAAGTGAAGTTAGTTTTTGTAAGATTAGACTATTGATGGGCTTAAAAGACTATGATAAATTGTATGTTTGATTGCATCAACATTCATCATATGAATATTTGACATCTAGTGAATGAGTATTAAACCTTATTTAATATTTCTCTCACTCAAGATGGCATAGAAAAACAAAATTTGTGCTAAAACTCTAAGCTAGAGCTCATTTTTTAAGGCTCTTAAAGGGTCTAGTTGACTGGTAATATGACTCCAGTTGACTAACACACTGCCAAATTAACCAGCCGACTAGTTCAAGTACCCAGTCGACTAGTAGCATAAGACATTGTTTGGAGCCAAAATTTGAAATTCTGGTAACCTACCCAGTCAACTGGTATGGATGATCCAGTCGATTGGTATATCTCTGCTAGTTTAGCCAGTTGACTGGTATGTCAAAAATTTCCAAATTATAAAGGACTCAGTCGATTGGTGCCCTAACCAAGTCCTTTGGTATCGCGATTCTATTAATAATCGCTTCAGTTTTTCAGGTTTTTCACGTCATTTTCAAAACCCTTAAGCTTTCTCTCTAGAAAATCTTTGATTTCTGTCCACAATCTCACAAAAACACTCCATAGAATCCTTAATCTCATCCCACATCACCTCCATTTCAACTTTCCATGGTTAAAAAATCCTTTTTTTTCCCAAAATCTCTCAAATTTCTCCCTAAAAACACTTTCTTCCAAATGTCTGAGAGAATCTGGATCAAAATCACCGTTAGAGGATCTCATGTGCCTACACGGTCACAATCTAAGAAATTTATGGCACCGGATGCCAAGGGAAAGGGTTTGGCAGGTTCTTCAAGCAGAAAGGCGAGGACTGAGCTCGACGACTTCAATTCGCCACTGAAAGGTATAACTCCGTCATTCACCACAAAAAGATCATGATGGGCAGATTCATTGACTTCAATTCTATCTGTCATGCAAATTTTGACATTTTACTTGCTTTCGAGGCAGTACACTTGACACCACTTGTCAAGATTCACCAAAAATACTACCCACACCTGATTCACCAGTTCTACGTGAACTTAGTGAAACCTAGTCCATTGGCTCTTTCTTTCAGAACCAGTGTGATGAGCATGGAGTTTGAGGTGAACACTGAACTTTTGGTGAGCATTTTGAGGATCCCAGTGGGAGGGATCCAATGGAGTCTGGACGGATGGCCGAAAAACTTCGATTATGAAGAGGCATGCCAGATCGTTAGGGGAGACCCTAACTACATCTTTAGGCCCACTATATTTCACACTTGTAGTGACATGCCCCTTAACTCAAAGCTGTTCAACCTCATTGTGAGTTGGATCATCTATCCACGACTTGGGAGTTAGGGCTATCTCTCGAAGATAGATGTAGTATTGATTCGGTGTCTCAAAACTGGACACCACTTCAATATCTACCCCTACTGCTTGCCAACATGATAAACGACGAAGCTAGTGACTCTGGGTGCCTTCACTATGGAATGCTCATCTCCCTTATCCTCCAGTATTTTCGGGTCCCCCTTCCCACCTCTGAAGCTCAGAACATCGGCCTCAAAGACATCATCAATGTCTCTTCTCTGAAGAAGATGGGGTGCACTATCCGCGATGGGATGATCTACTCCAAGACCGTGAGGAATATTAGGATTGGAGAGGGTGATAGCAGCGAGGAGGACGACGAGGTTCCTGGTGATGCAACTTCTCCCACTACTATAGATACTGATGACCGAGCACCCAACCCACAGTATGGTGGTTCTAGTGCTGGTCAGGCTGGATATGATGATCTACTACAGGCTATTTTAAGCCTTCAACTATCCATGCAGTCCGAGTTCCAGAGCTTGAGCTCTTCCATTAATTCCATGCACCGTGACGTCCGCACACTTCGTGATGATTTCGAGCTGCACCAAGAGCACACAGAGAGCTCCTTGGCTGAGCTTTGAGATCTTATGCGAAACGACTTTGATTCCCCCATTCACTGAGCTTTATGTTTTATTTTTGTATATATAGCTCTTAGATGGTTGTAGCACGAACATTTAGTTTTTATTCACATTTTGTACTCAGATAAGTTTTCTATAAGCTCACATTAGATGGATGTATATACATTGTTGCTTTGATTTACGCTTTTCGTACTTAGCTCTCATATATATATATATATATATATATATATATATATATATATATATATTATTTTTATGCTATATGGTTGCTTGGCTTATAATATTCATGCTCACCTATATGCCTTAACTATTGATAGGAGTGTAAAAACTTCTGACTCTTCCTTAGAAGTCTTCCCAATTATGAAACATGCCTAGTTTTCACTTAAAAGCTTGTTTTTACCTTATCTTCATAGCTGTAGTGTTTATCTTGCTTATTTTTTACGTTTACACCCAATTTTCTGCTGTTGTCAAAACTGGGGAGAAAAAGAAGAAAAAGAGAAAAATCAATGTAAACTTATAATAGAGCATAGATTTAAGGGGAGCATTGCTCCAAACATTTTGAAGAATATAACTTTTTCTTACTTTGATTGGTTGGGTTGATTATAAAAGGCATTTGAACTGCTTAACCGGTTGGCTTTATCCAAAAAACAGAGGAAACTCTGCCAAATTTTTTCTAAAAACCCAACACTTAGTTTTTAAAACTATTTTTCTCTCATTAGTTTTGTCATCATCAAAAAGGGGGAGATTTTTTATCTGTGTTTGATTTTAATAAGGACAAAACACTAATAGTTTTATCTAAGTGTTTAAGCAGTCAAATCATTCAGCAGAGAAACAAGATGCAAGAACTCAACTAAATTTAGACACCAAGACAAGACAAAAGATATAGAATAGGCATTAAGGTATTGAAAACAACTGTAAATCTCTCATGTTCAAATACTTAGCTTGACCTATGGCTCTTTTTACAAAAAAGATTTTGACAAAACTATTAATACAAATGTTTCCAAGTCAAAAAATAGTTTTCAAAATTTAAAACTGGGTTGAAGGGCAACCCAGTCAACTGGCTCAATATACTAGTCGACTGGGGTATGGGAGAGAAGGTCCCCAGTCGACTGGCAATTGGGACAGATAGTTCCCAATCGACTGGTGCTTAGGGCCCAATCGACTGGTACTTTTCCTCAGTCTAAAAAGTGAGATCTCTTACTTGACCCAGTCGATTGGTACAAAGATCAGTCGACTGGTAATTTAAAAATATGACCATTTGAGACGTGAGACTTGAGCATTTAATGCACCAAACCTACTAAGTCAGTATCTAACGGCCATATTGATTCAAGACTATATAAACCCATTTCAATTAGCATTTAAAATAAGAAAAGAACACATTCAATTCAAAAGTTTGCTAATTAATTCTCAAAAGCTTTGAAAACTTTATTGTTGAGCCATTCTTCAAGTTTATTCTTGAAAGAGAGATATTATTCATTTGTAAAAGCACTTATTGCTATCTCTTTACTATTTACTTTACAGCAAATCTCATTTATTGTAAAGGAGGAATAGTTGTAATAACTCTTAGAGTGTTTAGGATTAAACATTTCTTTATAAGCTTCCGTAAAGAAGGGATAAGCTTCTGTAAGGAAGATATTAGCTTTCGTGAGGAAGGGATTAACTTCCGTAAGGAAGGGAATAGCTTCCGAGAGGAAAGGATTGGTTGTAAGGTTTGTACAACACTCGTGAAGTTGTACGACTAAATTTTTAGTGGATTACTTCAAGAAAGTTCCTTTAAGAGAGTGGACGTAGGGTCAGAAGGAATCCTATATTGCCGAACCACTATAAACTGAGTTTTCACTTTCTCTTCCTTAAAATCTTTTACTTAAAGCACATTACTTGTTTGTATGCTTTATGCATTTAATTGTTTTTATAAACTTGCAAGTAATTAGCAAAAGTTTTAAAAACCCAATTTGCCCCCTCTTGGGTTTGAACCTTGGTTTACACCGAGTGTATTAATTACTGCTCATATGCTTGGACCAATGTCTCCAAGGCTGAGTATATTGATTGCTACTCATATGCTCGGACCAATGTCTCCAAGGCCGAGCATATTGATTGCTATTTATATGCTCGGACCAATGCCTCCAAGGACGAGCATATTGGTTGCGACTCATATGTTTAAACTAATGTCTCCAAGGCCGAGCATATTGATTGCTACTCATATGCTCTGATCAATGTCTTCAAGGCCAAGCATATAGATTGGTACTCATATACTCAGATCAATGTTTCCAAGGCCGAGCATATTGATTGCGACTCATATGTTCGGACCAACGTCTCCAAGACCGAGCATATTGATTGCGACTCATATACTCGGACCAATATCTCCAAGACCGAGCATATTGATTGCTACTCATATGCTCAGACCAATGTCTCCAAGGCCGAGCATATAGACTAAGCTCATACACTCGGTCCAATATCTTTATGATCGAACGTATTGATTGAGGCTCATACACTCGGCCCAATATCTCCAAGACCGAGCATATTGACCGAGGCTCATATGCTCGGCCTAATATCACCAAAACCGAGCGTGTTAACTGAGGCTCACATGCTAGGACCATTGCCTCCAAGAACGAACCCTGCCATACTTCCTTAGAGCACACAAATGTACTTAAGGAAGTAGGGGGCCTTTGATATAACCAATAAATACACCAAATAACAAAACGACACGTGGACAACCCTAGGTCCAACAACAAGTCGACACGTTGACATTCCTATGTCTAATAGCAATACAACACGTGGACATTCTTATGTCCAATAGCAAGATGACATATAGGCAAGCTACGGACAACCCCATTACCGTTCCTGGACACCCCGTGCAGACCTATAAGCACAATTCTAGGGGGTACCACCAGCGAACATCCTTGTGCAGGCCTATAAGCGTAATTCCAGGGATCACGATCCTCTTCGAGCGTCCGGCCATGCCTACTGACAGAGGAACGAGATCTCCGAGATTGCCCCATCCCGAACACTATAAAACAGTCAAGGTATGCAAGCACAAACTAATCTCTCTCCTTCATTTTTCAAATTCACTTTGCTGAAAACCCCAAGTATCCTTTTCCTCTCAACTTCTCCAAAAACTTCATAATTGACAAGAGCATCGGAGTATCTTCGGAGGCATCACCCTTCCTTTACTCCTGCGACCCTTTAGCTCACTCGTATTTCCTCGTGCAGGCTAGTGAAACACCAACCTCCAACTCAACGATGTATTTTTGGCATCAACAATTACATTGCCTGATTTTGATCTTCTAAAGACTGTTGTTTTTTTTTTTCTTTTGAATCTAAAGGAAATTTTTATTTCTTTAATCCCAATAAACTGAGTAGATGCCGATCCAACCCGAAAATCTGTAGGCGGCTACCAACTCCGGGTCAGCTGTATAGTCCACAAGAGAACAAACATCACAACACCTGTCTAATAATATAAGTTCACTCCGGTCTGCTCATCTCCACATTTCCATTTCCTATCTTTCTCTCTGTGCATTTTGTGGTCCGATTCTCATCAATGGCTACCCAAGGTCAGGTCATCACCTGCAAAGGTACTCTCTCTCTGTCCATCTACTTGTATAATATACTATATATGTAGACATTTGTGGTTATATATTAAGATACGATTTTTGTCGGTGACCATGTAAAACCCTAACAATGTGGTGATTGCCATCTGCTTGGGTGCAATGGGAAATGTGGTGAAGCTGCGGTTGCTTATGAACCAAACAAGCCTTTGGTGATAGAAGATGTGCAGGTGGCTCCACCACAGGCCGGTGAGGTCCGGGTCAAGATTCTCTTCACTGCTCTCTGCCATACTGATGCCTACACTTGGAGTGGCAAGGTATTATCACTTTTTTTTTTCTCTTTTCGCGATTGCTCCGTATTTTTACCAGTATAATTTTATTTACTTATTCCAAAAAAGAGAAGTTACATCAAGTTTATCATTATTGTAGAATTGAGTTTTTTTTTTTTTTTATATAAAAAAAAATCTGTTTGGTTGATTAGTTAGCTTTTTTCTGTAATCTTATGGTTAGAACTTAGACGTTGTTTGGTAAAACTCTAACTTAAGTACTTTATGTTGAAAATTTATAGCTGAATTATTAGTATTGAATGTAAAGTGCTTAGAATGTAGAGCTGAAGAATAGGAATTGAATGTGATTAAGGTGTTTGATAACCATAATGAAAAAGAAGACGAAAAGCAGCCTGGTCTAAAATAATAAGAACGGTAATAATTAATTTAAGCTGTTTATATCAATCAATAATGAATGATAATAGTAATAGTTATTGTTGTGATGATAGTGGTGGTAGTTGCAGATGCGATAGTTGTGATGCGGTAGGGACGATGGCGTTGATGGTGGTGATAGAATTGGCTTTATGATGATGGTTGTATTGTGGCAGTGGTGCGGTGAAGGTGTTGATATGGTTGAGGTGGTCGTTGCGGTGTGATGGTGGTAACGGTACAATAGAAGTGATGATAATGGTGCAACGTTGATATATCATGGAAACTCATTGCAAATTTGTGGCATTTTTTGAATTTGCGATTGTAGTTCACTAACTTTACTTGGTTGCGATATCAAATGTGAAATTTGTCTGGGTTTCTTGAATAAGAGCATTTTAGGATTGGCTTTATCAGGCAATTTTGTATGCTATTTTAATGAAGTCAAATGGGTTACGATAGGTGGCATCAACCATCAACACAGATGATAGCAATATTATGTGAAACACTGAATCTTAGTTGTGGCAATAGCTATACTTGCTTTATTTTGTATACTAATTTTATTGGATAGTAATCCATGAGGTTGTTGTAGACAGTGACCATCATTGCTAACAACATAAAATATTTGAATTGGTGTTGTAGCTTGTGAATGGCGAAGACGACCTGGAACATTTGTTTTTGGTAATAGTTGTCTTAAATGGCCCCATGATGATAAATGTCGTGTAAAACGCAATGCATTCCTTGAATCCATTTGGATAAACCAACCAGCCAGACATCTTTGGAGAAAAGTGGTAGAAGCTAAGTTTGGTTTGGAAGCTAATGGGTGGATGTCTAAGGAGATGCAGGGGCCTATGGGGTGGGGGTGTGCAAATGGATTCGGAAAGGTTGGAAGGAGTTTCTCCCGTGTGTGTCGGTGTTGGTAGGTAATGGGGAGAGAACTCGTCTTTGGTATGACTCGTGGTTTGGGAATACTACGTTAAAATACCAATTTTCGGATATCTTTAATATTGTGAGAAATAAAGAAGCACTAATTAGTTCTTGTGCTTTCTTGATAAATGATGGGATCTCTTGGGATGTGCTTTTCATTCGCGATGTCCATGATTGGGAAGTTGAGAGGGTTAGGAGATTTTTGGAGTCTTTATATGATGGTAGGGTGGATATGAGTAGGGAGGACGTGGTTAGGTGGGGACCTAGCTCGGATAGAGGTTTTGAGGTGAAATATTTTTGTAAGTTTTTTATTGGTAGGACTCCTACGGTCAGTGATCTTAAGTTCCCGTGGAGGGCAATTTGGTGCCCCCAAGAAAGTTTTTTTTTTTTTTTTTGTGTGGGAGGCCTTGTGAGAAAAAATTCTTACTTTTGACAATGTACAAAGAAGGGGGAAAGTTTTGGATAATAGGTGTTATATTTGTAAAAGGTGTGATTAATCTGTGTTTCATCTTTTAATGGAATATCCGTTGGCTAGAAGCTTGTAAGAGATGGCCTATAGGGTTTTGAGAGTTTCTTGGGTTGTTGCGAGCTCCGTGAAGGATGAAGTGTGGGCTTGGAGCGGTTTGAGGGCGTCTAAGGAAGTCAAGAAAGCTTATCTTTTGATCCCACACTCTATTTTTTGGCTACTGTGGAGCAAGAGAAACCGAAGAGCCTTTGAAGGAGTTGAAAGACCTATAGATTCCATTAGAGATAGGTGGCTTAACACCCTTAACTTTTGGGTTGAGGAATTTTTTTTGTAGACAATATTTGATCTTTTGGTTTTTGTGTTATTTACTTATCAAAAAAAAAATCTTTTGGATTTTGTGGAGTTCCTTTCTTGTAAATAGCCTTTGGCTTAGAGTTGCACCCTCTTGTGCTTTAATACAATTTCTTTACTTATCAAAAAAAAAAAAATTATTTGCAAACTGAGGGGATTGCTACTTCTTGTTTCTGGCATGCCTCATATGCATAAAGTCTTCGTTCTATGTCTATTTTATGTCCTTTGCTCAAGGTAAAAACTAGTGAATGGACTGGCGGTAGCATGCTTATACGGTTGGTAAATGGAGCATTTTCTGCTGCCTTGTTGTGCATTTTCTTTTAGCTATTGTAATTATGCCTTATTCATCTGATTCCAATTTTATTTATCTTTGTTATGCTGGTGCATTAGCTGCTGTAGTTATGCTAATTTGAAATTCACTTCATTGCCATGCAGGATCCTGAAGGTCTCTTCCCATGTATTCTTGGTCATGAGGCTGCTGGGTATGTTTACAATATATATTCATGTCAGATGTTCATAGTTGGCATCTCTCTATGCTGAGAAAAAATTTATGGTTTAACTTTTTTGCCACAGAATTATTGAGAGTGTTGGTGAAGGTGTCACTGAAGTTCAACCAGGTGACCATGTCATCCCTTGTTATCAGGCAGAATGCCGAGAATGCAAGTTTTGCAAATCAGGAAAGACAAACCTTTGTGGCAAAGTTCGGGCAGCTACTGGGGTAGGGGTCATGATGAGTGACCGTAAGAGCCGTTTCTCAATAAATGGAAAACCAATCTATCATTTCATGGGAACCTCAACATTTAGCCAGTACACAGTTGTACATGATGTTAGTGTCGCAAAGATTGATCCAAAAGCTCCCTTGGAGAAAGTGTGCCTTCTTGGGTGTGGTGTTCCCACTGGTAAGGATTTCCCATAGATAAAAGGTTCTATTGCATCTTGTCTGTTTGATGGCCCATAAATCATAATTTTTACAATCTATTTTCGGTCTAGAACAATGCAGTGCATCACTGGGTTCTTTGTGCATTGCATCTTGTTATTTTATATGCGATTTAACTATGATATATCAAATTGTCTGACTGGGTTGTACTTTTAATTAATTGGCATGTTCTAGGACTTTCCCAATTCCAGAGACCCTTTTTTTTTAATATATCATTGCATCTTTTTCTTTTCCGCTTGGTTCTTTAGTACAAATGAGGTTTGACCTAAAACTCTTGCTGGCTGTATAATGTTCTTCTAATTTTAAAACATTTGTTGTATCAAGAATGTTCATCTCCACACTCTGACCCCTCCCCTCCCCTCCCTTTTCTTTTTCTTCTTTGTGAAAGAAAACTTGGCAGTTTCATGGGCAGATTATTTTCTTCATACTTTTTTTCCAAAAAAGAAAACTATAGCAATTCTCTTGGGCATCTCCACTGTATTATGTACTCACCTTTGTATTTGTAAAATATGTCTGGTGTCCCTTAGGTCTTGGAGCAGTTTGGAACACAGCAAAAGTTGAACCAGGGTCTATTGTTGCCATTTTTGGTCTTGGCACAGTTGGCCTTGCAGTAAGTGTCCAATATAATATAACCTTTCAGTTTTCTATTCTTTCTTCATATTATTCATAAATTAGGAACTTGCAATCATGTTCTTATGCTGATTGCCTTTCATACTATTTATAAATTAGATTAGACTAGGTCCTTGTTCTTGTGCTAACTATTAAACTGTTTGTATTACTTTGATTTTGACTTTAAAGGTTGCAGAGGGTGCAAAAGCAGCTGGAGCTTCACGGATCATTGGTGTAGATATTGACAACAAAAAGTTTGATTTAGGTACATTTCTTCTCCTCTTCTTCTTTCATTTTTTTTGGGATTGGGGTTAAAGTGGAATCGTCATGCATCTATTATTTCATCTCTTATATATTCAATTTTCGTGGATTGTAACTTCCAGCAAAGAATTTTGGAGTCACTGAATTTGTCAATCCAAAGGATCATGACAAACCAATTCAGGAAGTCCTCGTTGATCTCACGGATGGTGGTGTTGACTATAGTTTTGAGTGTATTGGAAATGTCTCTATTATGAGGGCTGCTTTGGAGTGCTGCCACAAGGTGAGTAGTTCCTGAATTTGCAGAAGAAACCATTTGTAAATGGCATAGAGCACTTCTGATACGCCCATGAAACTTTGCAGGGTTGGGGAACTTCAGTTATTGTGGGTGTTGCAGCATCAGGTCAGGAGATATCAACTCGTCCTTTCCAGTTGGTGACTGGCCGTGTTTGGAAAGGAACAGCTTTTGGCGGTTTCAAGAGCCGCTCCCAAGTGCCTTGGCTTGTAGATAAGTACATGAAGAAGGTAAGGCTGTTAGGATGTTCAGTATCAGTGTTCCTTTGTAACTTTTAGTGGTGCTTATGATGTCTTTATACCCTATTTGCTCATATAACAGGAAATTAAGGTTGATGAGTACATAACCCATAATTTGACTCTTGGGGAGATTAACAAGGCATTTGATCTGATGCACGAAGGTGGTTGCCTCCGTTGCGTGCTTAAGGTGGATGAATGAGGTGATCTATCAAAGTCTGCACATGTTTCCTAGGGAAAGGACATACTTTGCTTTTGTTTTTCCCTGTTATTGACTGGAAGAAAAACATCCCCAGGTGCATCGTTTTATCAGTATAAAAACATATTGTGGGGAAATAAAACAACTCTTTTAAGTCTCTTTTACAGTTTTAGCGCGTCATGGGTTCGGCTGATGATTCTATGATAATGTATATAATAAATCAATAATGGAGTACCTAATTGGCACGTTAATGACCATAACCTGAGCCTGTCTTTCGAGATGTTCACCAAATTTTTTCATCAAGCTGTGATCACCTTTTATGGCTCTTACAAATGTAACCTACAGCTATTTGCTTTCTCAAAATCCAAAATAGAATATGATTGGAGAGAGAGATTTCAATGCACTGGTTTCATTGCTCTTTCATCTTCATCTGAGATTGTTTACAAGCGAAAAGGGGATTCTTACCATGAAGGATCCATAGGCAGGGGTGGTCACCAGTCAAACCATGATTGATCTACAGCTAGCGGTGGTCGCAAATTGAGTTGATAGGGTGATGCTTGTGCCCGGCTTGTTTGAACTTTGAGTTGAGTCCAACTCGTCAAATCGGTTGTTAGGTAATTTAATTTATTTTTCAATTTTATATATCAATTGGATGTAAGAGATTTATTATATATAATAACTTTTATATAATTCAAGGTTGAGCTTGACAAAGCTCATTAAAACGCGATAGTTCGAATTTGTTAAGACTCAAGTAGCTTGAGCGCGAGCCCGTCAAACTCATGCACCTCGTTTTAAAGTGGAACCTTGGGCCAAGTCAAATCCACCTCTGAACCAAAGGGATTCCAAATTTCCAAGGTGTGATTCCCTGGGTGATTTTCCATCAATTAAATTGTTAAATTTATGCATAGAAAATACGTTAGATTCTTTCTTTATTTAAAGAATATTATTTTTTTTCTAACTCCGAGGCAATTAAATTAGTAAAACATTACACATGTATCGCCGTTCTTCCATATTAGGACAAAATTAAAATCATTGGCAAATAATTTACCAGCAGATTCATTCACGTCTAAATGACAATCATTAAACGAAATGGTGAGAAGGAAAAGCAGAGAGCAGTGCATGAATGATGAAGGAAAGGTTCTGTATATTTCCTAATGAATATTATTATACATAATGTCATAGGTATATATCCCTATCGTATGACAAACAAACTAACTCTATACACAAAATGAAAGCAAGCTAATAATAGAAAAATTATTTACAAATAAATGAAAAATAAGAAAATTGGTGTAATTACAAATCAATTTTTTTTTTATATTGGTGCTTAGACGTCTTGTAGTTTTTTATTCTCTGTGTAATAGCAGGCATGTTTGCCAATACATTGCTTTTTGACTTTCAATATACAGTTTCCTAATCAAAATCACAACTCTAATATTCAGAATCTTCCAATGAGTTTTGACCAATTCACCTCTGGAGAATACCACTGAGGAGCAACTCCCTTCCACAGACTCCAATCATAAAGTCTACTACACGCTGTAAAAATTCTCATATATTTTACTCTGATTCTCTATATATGAACAGCTTCCTCACTTAAAATTTCTCACAGATTCTCTATTTTTGCTCCCTATGTATCCTCCTCACCAACCCTGCAGCACAACAGAAAAAGCCCTCCCCCGGCAAAACCCTTCTCTCTCTCTATCTCTCTCTCTCTCTCTCTCACTATGCAGCCCAATGGCGTCGGTCACCTGCTCCACTGTTGATCTCCGCCCTTTATTGGGTGATGCCGTCAATGCCACGGCAGCAGCTGAGTACATATGCGACCGTTTTGATGCTGTCTCCAACAAGTTCATTGACACAGGTTATGCTGTGGACAACACCTACATTCTCTTCTCTACTTATCTTGTCTTTGCAATGCAGCTTGGTTTTGCTATGCTATGTACTGGCTCTGTGCGTGCCAAAAACACAATGAACATCATGCTCACCAATGTAATTGATGCTGCTGCTGGGGGCTTTTTTTACTATGTCTTTGGCTTTGTTTTGGCTTTTGGTTCACCCTCTAATGGATTCGTTGGGCATCAAATTTTTGGCTTAAGTGGGTTCCCTGCACCGGCTTTTGATTACGCTTTCTTCTGTTTCAATGGGCTTTTGCCATTGCTGCTTCTGGGATCACCAGTGATTCAATTGCAGAGAGAACACAGTTTGTTGCCTATTATTGGTTCTGGTCTGCTGATGGGTGGGCTAGCCCTGCAAGAGCAGATAGTCTGTTATTCGGATCTGGGTTTATTGATTTTGCAGGTTCTGGTGTGGTTCACTTGGTTGGTGCCATTGCTGGCTTGTGGGGTGCAGTCATCGAAGGTCCTCGTTTTGGCAGGTTCGACCATTCAGGGAAGCATGTGGTTTTACGTGGACACAGTGTAACAAACTAACCGACTCTGTACACAAAATGGAAGCCAATTAATAATAGAAAAAGTATTTACAAATAAATGGAAAACAAGGAAGCTAGTGTAATTACATATCAGCCCTTTTCTACATTGGTGCTCAGACATCTTGTAGTTTCTTGATTCTCTGTATTGTGTAATAGCCCCCCACAAGATGGAGAGTAGACGTTGACTATTCCCATCTTGGATACATGTGACTTAATGATGAAGGAGGGCAAGGCCTTTGTAAAAATATCAGCTAGTTGGCACTGTGAGGCAACATGAGCTGTGATGATGCTGCCCTCTTGGATCTTGTCTCGGATTAAGTGACAATCTAACTCGATATGCTTGGTACGTTCGTGAAAGACCGGATTAGCAGCGATGTGGAGTGCGGCTTGGTTGTCACAATAAAGTAAAGCAGCCTGAGGATGTGGAACCCGAAGATCAAGAAGCAAGTACCTAAGCCAAGTGAGCTCAGAGCATGTGGAAGCCATGGATCGATATTCGGCCTTGGCTGAGGAGGGGGACACAACAGATTGTTTCTTGGATTTCCAAGAAATAAGGGAATTGTCAAGAAGTATGCAATACCCAACAACGGAGATGAGGATGAGAGTAATATACCCTGTCTAGGTGCTGCCTTGATGTATCGAAGAGTTTTATGAGCTGCAGCCAAATGTGAAGTCGTGGGATGATCCATAAATTGGCTAAGGAGCTGGACAGCATAAGATATGTCAGGTCGAGTGATTATAAGATACAACAAACGACCAATAAGTCTTCTATAGAGGCTCGGGTCTGGTAGTGGATCACCAGAAGATTTGCTGAGCTTAAAATTCTGCTCAAGGGGCAGTTGAAGTGGTTTGCTGCCGAGGGTTCCTGTGTCAGCCAAGATGTCCAAAGCGTATTTTCTTTGACATAAGTGAATACCTTTGGAAGACCTGGCAACTTCCAAACCAAGAAAATAGCGCAAACATCCAAGATCTTTGATCTTAAATTGAGTGTGAAGAAAAGATTTGAGTGATGCAATGGAAGAAGGACAATTACCAGCCACAATGATGTCATCTACATAAACTAGTAAGGCAATGAAAGATGAGCCATTTAGTTTAGTAAAGAGACTGTAATCAGCTTTAGATTGTTAAAACCCAAAATCAATGAGAGAAGAGGAAAATTTAGAATACCATTGTTGGGAGGCTTGTTTAAGTCCATAGAGACTCTTGAGAAGCTTGCATACTTGATTGGGTCCTCCTTTGTTATAACCCGGTGGTTTACGTATATAAATCTCCTCATGCAAATCACCATGGAGAAATGCATTGTGAACGTCAAATTGAAGAAGTGACCAGCCTTGTATTGCTGCAACAGATAATAAGACTCTGACAGTAACAAGCTTGGCGACTGGGGAAAAGGTCTTCGTATAATCTATACCTTCTTGTTGTGTGAACTCCTTTGCAACAAGCCTTGCTTTCAACCTTTCTACAGAACTATCAGCATGAAACTTAGTTTTGTGGACATATTTGCAATCAATTGCCTCTTTTCCAAGAGGTAAATCAGTGATAATCCAAGTTTGGTTCTGTTCTAAGGCAGACAATTCAGTGTTCATGGCTTGACACCAACCAGGGTGTTTGACAGCTTGTTTATAAGTGGTAGGGTCAAAAGCAATGGAAATGGAGGTGGAAAAAGCAGTAAAAGAAGGAGAAAAATTCTGGTAAGTCAGAAAATTAGCTAAAGAGCAGGAATTACCAGTAGAGGAAGAAGAAGCGTTGGACAGCAACTGAGAAGGGCCTGAATGTGAAGTCTGGTTGCAATGGAATTCCTGCAGGTATTGTGGAGCTCTCATTACCCTTTGTGACCTGCGAATAGGGGGTTGAGGTGGAGAAGCTGGTGTGAAAAGTGAGGGATTAGTAGTGGGAGAAAAAGTGAAAGAATTATGTGATGGTGCAACATGTTGTTGAGATGAATCTGGTACAGGTATGTAGGGTGGGGTGGCGTGATGGTGAGGAGATGGGCTGACTTGTGGGGAGGAAGAAATTGTGGGAAAATCAAGTGAGTCCGGTAAAAGTTTAGTAAAAACAAGGGTGGGGTTCGGAGAAAGAGTGGATGAGGGATGAGGTAAAGATTGAAATGGAAAGACGGACTCATGAAAAAGCACATCCCGAGAAACAAAAGTGGTTTTGGACTCAAGATCAAGCAATTTATAACCTTTAGTTCCAAAAGGATATCCAAGAAAAATGCACATGCGACCTCGGGGACCAAATTTTGTTCTTCCTTGTGAAAGAGTGGCAGCAAAGCAAAGAGACCCAAAAACTTTTAAATGAGCATAAGTGGGTGGAGATTTAAATAAAAGTTCAAATGGTGTTTTGTTTTGAAGAAGGGGACTAGGGGTCCTATTGATGAGGTATGTGGCGGTCCAAACACAATCATTCCAATATTCAAAAGGAATACCAGCTTGGAATTTTAAAGCACGAGCCACATTAAGCAAATGTTGGTGTTTTCTCTGCATAACTCCATTTTGTTGTGGAGTGGCAACACAACTTGTTTGATGTAGGATCCCCTTTTTATGAAAAAACTTTTTCATTTTAAATTCTCCTCCATTATCACTTCTTAGAATTTTGATGGTGAGGTTGAATTGATTTTCAATCATATTGGTAAAAGACTCAATGCTGGTTCGGGTGGCAGCTTTGTTAGGAAGGAGATACAACCATGTACTCCTAGTGAAGTCATCTTCTAAAGTTAAAAATTTTTTTGAGCCATCATAAGCAGGAATAGAACAAGGTCCCCAGAGATCACAATGCACAATTTCAAATGGTATTGATGTCTTATGTTTGCTATGAGGGAAAGGAAGTCTATGAAATTTTTCCAATGGACAAATGTAACAAGGCTTTGTATTAGTAGTTGAAATGCTTTTCTTAACAATAGGATCTGTAATCATATTCAGAACAGGAAAAGAAAGATGGCCTAGGCGACAGTGCCATAGGTAAGTAACATTTTCAGTGTGTGAAACAGAAGCTGTAGCAGACTTTGTAACTGTGGAAAAGTGAGAAAGAGTGGTCACTGGGGTAGAGGGAGAGACAGCCGTGTTGAGTAGGTGATATAGACCATTCTTCACTTCACCCTTCCCAATCATTGTCCAAGATAAAAGGTCCTGAATAAGGCAAAAATCAAAGAAAAAAACTAGACAACAGGTGAGATTGGCAGCCAACTTCTTGGCTGAAATTAAATTAAAACTAAAGGAAGGAACACATAAGACTTCGGTGAGGTGAAGTGAGGGTGTTAAGTGAACTGTGCCCTTGTGTGTAACAGGGTACATTGGTGCCATTTGGTAACTTAACAGAGTGAGAAACAGGAAAATTAATAGTAGTAAAAAAGGAGGTACAACAGACCATATGGTCAGTGGCACCGATATCAATTATCCAAGGAATTTCTTGTGGGAATGAATGATTGTGTGTGCTGGTGGATAAACAATTTGAAATACCAAAAATCTGAGGAGTTGACTTAGGAGGAATGATTGATTGAATCTGGATGGCAGAGGACTGGGCAATGGTGGAGGGCTGCCGTGGTTGGAGTAATGCCATTAATTGCTGATATTGTGCCTGAGTAAGACCTACTCGACCATCACTGGAATCCTCAAGGTCAGAGTCAATAGGAGCAGTTTGAGCAGTAAAAGCATTTGAACCCTGAGATTTGTTGAAAAGTTTGTGTCTGGGGGGTAGCCATGGAGCTTGTAACACTTCTCCATTGTATGTCCAGACATGTTGCAATGAGAACAAATGGGGGCCTCGGCGTTACGAACCTTGAAACAAGTTTCAAAAGAGTGTCCTGTGATCTTGCGGTGAGAACAGTAGGCTCGGTCTTTCTTTGATTTTTGTTGAGATGGATTACGGGTTGGAAATGGATATGGTTTGCAAATGGTAAAAGCCATGGAGTCAGATGGGTTTGAAGTGGGGGTCATTTGATAGTGGCGTTCTTGCTGTTGAATGAGAGAAAAGACTTTTGTGATGGGTGGAAGAGGATCTAAGAGCATTATCTGGTCTCGAACAGGGGAATACGTGTCATTTAAACCCATCAAAAACCGAAAGACAGTCCCGTTGGTATCGGTCTGAGAGAGTTTTCATCAATCCACAAGAGCAAACTAAACTGAAGGCTGGCAAGGGTCTTCTTGAGCTGGTAAATACGAGATCCATTTTGATGGGAGAAATGGTCCTGAATATCAAGCCAAAGGTCATGGGCATTGTCTACGAAAGCAATGCTGGATCTAATGGAGGGGCTTATAGAGTTTTGAAGCCATGAAACCACCATATCGTTGCAGCGCTCCCATAAATCAAGAAGAGGATCATCGGGTCTGTTGGTTGAGAAATGGAATAAGTGATGAAGCAGATTTTATTTTTGGCACGGAGAGCTCGTCTCATCGCACGGGACCAAGTGGGGTAGTTATCACTGGTAAGCAAGTCGGTGACCAGAATGACGGCCGAGTTGTTGCCGTTGTCCAGCTGAAATGGGTTGCTAGGGTCGGTGAGGTTCAGGTATTTGGCCATGTTTGTGGCACGGAAGGTGTTTGATATTTGGTCTGAATGAGCAGAGGAATTTTTGGGACTGTTGGAGGAAGAACTGTCGGAACCTTGCTCTGATACCATATCAGTAAACGAAATGGTGAGAAGGAAAAGCAGAGAGCAGTGCACGAAGGATGAAGGAAAGGTTCTCTATATTCCACAATGAATATCATTGTACATAATGCCGTGGGTATATATCCCTCTCATGTAACAAACTAACCAACTCTGTACACAAAATGGAAGCCAGCTAATAATGGAAAAAGTATTTACAAATAAATGGAAAACAAGGAAACTAGTGTAATTACAAATCAACATTTTTCTATATTGGTGCTCAGACGTATTGTAGTTTCTTGATTCTCTGTACTGTGTAATAGCAGGCATGTTTGCCAATACATTGCTCTTTTAACTTTCAATATACAGTTTCCTAATCAAAATCACAACTCTAATATTCAGAATCTTCCAATGAGTTTTGACCAATTCACCTCTGGAGAATACCACTTAGGAGCAACTCCCTTCCACAGACTCCAATCATAAAGTCTACTACACGCTGTAAAAAATTCTCATATATTTTACTCTGATTCTCTATATATGAACAGCTTCCTCACTTAAAATTTCTCACAGATTCTCTATTTTTGCTCCCTATGTATCCTCCTCACCAACCCTGCAGCACAACAGAGAAAGCCCTCCCCGGGCAAAATCCTTCTCTCTCTCTCTCTCACTATACAGCCCAATGGCGTCGGTCACCTGCTCTACTGTTGATCTCCACCCTTTATTGGGTGATGCCGTCAATGCCACGGCAGCAGCTGAGTACATATGCGACCGTTTTGATGCTGTCTCCAACAAGTTCATTGGCACAGGTTATGCTGTGGACAACACCTACCTTCTCCTCTACTTATCTTGTCTTTGCAATGCAGCTTGGGTTTGCTATGCTATGTGCTGGCTCTGTGTGTGCCAAAAACACAATGAACATCATGCTCACCAACGTAATTGATGCTAATGCTGGTGGCTTTTTTTACGATGTCTTTGGCTTTGTTTTGGCTTTTGGTTCACCCTCTAATGGATTCGTTGGGCAGAAATTTTTTGGCTTAAGTGGGTTCCCTGCACAGGCGTTTGATTACGCTTTCTTCTGTTTCAATGGACTTTTGCCATTGCTGCTTCTGGGATCACCAGTGATTCAATTGCAGAGAGAACACAGTTTGTTGCCTATTATTGGTTCTGGTCTGCTGATGGGTGGGCTAGCCCTGCAAGAGCAGATAGTCTGTTATTCGGATCTGGGTTATTGATTTTGCAGGTTCTGGTGTGGTTCACTTGGTTGGTGCCATTGCTGGCTTGTGGGGTGCAGTCATTGAAGGTCCACGTTTTGGCAGGTTCGACCGTTCAGGGAAGCATGTTGTTGTACGTGGACACAGTGTTACATTGGTTGTTTTGGGTACATTCTTGCTGTGGCTTGGTTTGTATGGCTTCAATCCAGGCTCATTCCTTAATATCTTGAAAGCTTATGGTGAAAGCGGATCCTCTTACGGGCAATGGAGTGCTGTTGGTAGAACTGCTGTGACCACCACACTTGCCTGTTGCATGGCTGCATTGACCACTCTCTTTGGGAAGAAGCTGCTGGTTGGTCACTGGAATGCATGTTTGCAATGGTTTGCTTGGTGGATTTGCTGCAATTACAGCTGGTTGTTCTGTTGTTGATCCTTGGGCTGCAGTCATTTGTGGGTTTGTTGCTGCTTGGGTTCTCATTGGCTGCAACAAACTTGCAGAGAAACTCCATTATGATGATCCATTGGAGGCTGCACAGCTTCATGGAGGGTGTGGTTCTTGGGGGATTATACTCACTGCATTGTTCGCGAAGCAAGCATATGTTAATGAGGTTTATCCAGGTCATCCTGGGAGGCCATATGGGTTGTTGTTGGGAGAAGGTGCAATGCTCCTTGCGGCTCATGTTGTGCAGATTTTGGTGATTGTGGGTTGGGTTAGTGTTACAATGGGGACTTTGTTTTTCATTCTTCACAAGTTGAAGCTTTTGAGAATCACACCAGAGGAGGAGATGGCAGGAATGGACTTTACAAGCCATGGTGGCAATGCTTATGAGTATAGTGATGCAGATGATACACAGAAGCAGCAGCTTGGTGAATTTTAAAACGGAGGCTTGTGTCAATGAATGATTCATTGTTTAAAGTTTTTGCTTATTGGGGGTGTGGGGGGTTGAATTTTTCTTCAGTTGCTGACAAATTATTGCAACACATTTTTAGAGTAATAATTAATCTAATGCATGTTAGCTTACAAAATAAAAATTGGGTTTTGATTTTATTTTAGTTTTCAGCCATTGTTCATTCTTTTCAATTTGATTTCATTTTGATTTTAAGAATCAGTCAACCACGTTGATTACATGCAGTTGGTTGGGGCTAAAAAAATTTTATTTGCAGTCTCAAAGAAATTCAATTAGCTGTAGTTTTTTCCACCATAGTTAACAATTTTTTTCCAATGCTTAACTAAAAAAATTTAACAGATTTTTTCATCATAATGATAAAGCAATATAGTTGCGGAACCAAATTACAATGATGAAATAATATAATTATTGAAGTTATTAAATGGACTGCTAAACTAATCAAAGAGTCACCGATTTCAGTTTTATCAGAAACAATAACAAAAGGTCTGAAATATTATTGCTAACATATTTACAAGAAAGAATGGAACCAAAAGCCACCATCATATGGTTCTTGAAGTTCTGTTATTTCCTAATTAACCTAACTGTACATACTAAATATGCAGGAAAACCTCATAAAATGAAGAAAAAAAAAACAAATAACCACCCCTAATACCAAAATCAAACAACAGGTGGATCAACTTCAACCCTTGCCATCATAAAAGCATTTTTCTGTGTTGGATCATAATGTTCATCTTGGTAGGCATAAGCCAATCCGCCATGGCTTGTCATATCCATTCCTGCCATCTCCTCATCGGATGAGATCCTCAAGAGTTTCAATTTATGCAGCAACCAAAACAAACTCCCCATAGTAACACTTACCCAACCTGTAATCACAAAAATCTGAACAATATGTGCTGCGAAAAGCTTTCCTCCACCTCCCATAATCAACCCAAATGGCCTCCCAGGTTTCCCTGGATATACCTCATTGACATACTCCTCTTTCGCAAACAACCCAGTGAAGATAATCCCCCAAGCACCACATCCTCCATGAAGCTGTGCAGCTTCCAATGGATCATCATACTTAAATTTGTCAGCAAACTTGTTGCAGCCAATTAGCACCCAAGCAGCAACAAACCCACAAATGATTGCAGCCCAAGGATCAACAACAGAGCAGCCAGAGGTTATTGCTGCAAACCCACCTAAGAGACCATTGCAAACAGCAGTGGCATTCCAGTGACCGGCAAGCAAGCGCTTACCAAACAGAGTTGTTAATGCAGCAGAGCATCCTGCTAGTGTTGTTGTCACTGCAGTTCTTCCAATAGCACTCCATTGCCCGTAATAAGATCCGCTTTGTCCATAATTCTTCAAGATGTTGAGAAATGAACCTGGATTGAATCCATACCAACCAAACCAAAGCAAAAATGTCCCCAAAACAACCAATGTAGCACTATGTCCTTTTAATGTCACTGGTTTACCTGAATGATCAAATCTACCTATACGAGGACCTTCAATTTGGGCACCCCAAAAACCAGCAATCCCTCCAACCATGTGAACAACACCAGAACCTGCAAAATCAATAACCCCAGATCCAAACAAGAGACTATCATCATCTCTAGCTGCACTTGCCCATCCATCTGCTGACCAAAACCAATGAGAGACTACTGGGTAAACCAAACCAGTCGAGAAAGAAGAGTAAATCAAATAAGCAACAAATTGGGTTCTCTCTGCAATTGAACCACTGGTGATTCCAGCAGCTGCAATAGCAAAAGCCCATTGATAAAGGAAGTAACCATAATCAAATGATGGTGAAGGGAAGGTTTCAAGGCCAAAGAAGTGTTTTCCAATGAACCCATTTGAGGGAGAACCAAAAGCTAAAGCAAAACCAAAGAGGTAATAGAAAAGGCCACCAGTAGCTGCATCAAGGACATTAGTGAGCATTATGTTCATTGTGTTTTTGGCACGAACAGAACCTGCACAAAGCATGGCAAAGCCAAGCTGCATGGAGAAAACAAGGTAAGCAGAGAAGAGAAGGTAAGTGGTGTCAATCGCATAAGTTGCATCAACAAATTTGTTTGAAACAACATCAAAGCGGCTGCAAATGTATTCTGCTGCTGCAGAGGAATTGATCGCATTACCCAATAGCGGGTGGAGATCAGCAGCAGAGCAGGCAAGAGCTGCCATGAGAGGAAGACAGAGCGAGAAAGAAATGTGAAGTGAAGTGAAGATCCTGGGATCCTGCTTTATAGGGTGAGAAGGCAAAGGCAAAGAGATTCAAGTGGAGGAGATTCCAATGACAAGTCAGAGTGGAATAGGAGACCAAGTACAAATAAATAATTTGTTATTTGTAACTAATTTTCCTTCTTAATAGGGAATCTAATTCAACAAACTGGATTTTCGTGTTTATCATTTTACGGAAAAGAGAACACATGAGGTTGATTAAAAAGGAAAAAAAGAAGAAGAGAGAGAGAGAGAGAGAAAATTAGATGAGGTAAACGTGTGCATATCAAGATCCTAAATGGAATATTTTTTTTTGGCCATGGTTAAAAAGATCCTATATTTTTTTCAGAGCACATTTTATATATATTTTTCCTCTAAAAAAATGAAAAAAAAAATTAATTCTTCATAAGTCCTTAAAATAAGCTCAAGTAAATTATTTTTAGCATAATTAACAATGATTTGTTTCTCCATTTTCCCCCTTCTTGTTTTGCGATGTTTGGGTCTCTTTAACTCTTTACGTAATTTATAAAATGATTTTTGTTTTTTATGAACAAAAAATTGATAAAAAAAAAAACCAAAAAACTGAAAAAGAATTTCTAAAAAACTGATATTTATGTCACAACAACTTCAGTATTCATGCTTCCTGCAATATGCCCTAGCAGTTTATCAATTCTAACATCACTAATCACATGCATTTGCATTGAGATTCACAACAGAAGGAAAGATACATAGAAAGGACTGTCAATGCCCTGCATATATAAAATACCTAAAAAATGGCTTACTTCCTCCACTCAGCACAGAAATACCATTTCATTCTCCATAATCCCTCCTCTTTTTCTCTTCCTTCTCAAAGCCTGTCATTTATAATATCCAAACTAAGCAAGCATGACCAGAGCCAAAAAAACTTCAGAATTGCATGGAAGTGGCGAGGGAGGAAAAGAATTTCTTTACCAAGAGTTAATGAAGGCTTTAATTGTAATAACTTTCACATGAAACTAATTTGCATTACATCTGATGGAAAACATTAGAGATGAATTCTTAATTTTCAACTTATAGAATAAAATGGCATTTGTGTATGCACTTCTCCTTGCAACTTTCTCATGAAACTATTGTGGGTTACAGATCATGACAAACTACTGCATCTTGTAGTTAACAAACTATATATCTTGGTTACATCACATTTCACTAATTATTTAAGTATCATTTACAACTTATCAGAAATGGATCCTTGCAGCTCCTCTCCAGCGAAATATCAGAAATGGATGAAGGAATTTGTTAGTAATCCCCCCGGCAGAGATCATTAATCAATGCAAAGCTAACTTGAGCTTTTCACAATCAAAAGATTGATTTAAAAGACGAAGTGGAATTGGACCAACCATTCCCATGTCAAGAGAAAATATATAATAACAACAAGATGATTTAAAGCACATAATAATAGTAGAAAATAGTTCTAAAAATAGGAAATTTTACTGATTATATACATAATGTGGTCAGCACACTTGTTCGAACAATAATGCCACCAAACTAGAAAAATAAAAATAGTAAGGGAAACATAACAGCCTTCTTCAAATGCAAGATTTAAATTGAAGAATCTTGAATAGAACCAGTGTTGACCCTGAATGATTTTAACATATGTATATTAGAGATCTTGTTAGACCTTATTCTTAAGATTTTTGTCACCATCAAAAAGGGGGAGATTGTTGACCCTGAATGATTTTGATAGTAACAAAAATCTTAATTAAGCACTAATGAATATTACTTAAGTAATATAGATTGTTAATAGTGCTTATACATTAAAAGAGATCAAGATTGTAGAAATTGGTGAATCAAAGTTGATGATCTCAAAAGTCAATAAGCTCTCCAAAAGATCAAATTCAAGGAGAATAATTTAAATGCAACTTCAAAGACAATAGGGATAAATTATAGGTTTGAACCCTAAGATACTCTTTGTAAGCATTTCAATTGTTAGGAGCTAATTATATTTGCATTGCATTTTATTTTATAGTCTTAATTAATTGAAGATATAAAATCTCCACGTGATTTTATTAAATGCAAATAAATTATTTGGGCTCAATACTTAAAATTACTTGAGCATTTGTAATATATCATTCTTCATATATCTAGCACACATATTATGCTTAAATTTGTAATATGTTTTGTCATCATCAAAAATGCCTCAATCAAGAAATTGATTAGATTAATTTTGATGATAACAAAACACTTTTGAAGTGTTTAACTTGTGTGTTTAATGTGCAAGAAAGTTTGATTGAATTAGGAGATTTTTTGGAACTCAAAAATCCAAAAAGAATAAAGAAATATGAAGAAAATTATGCTGAAATCACTGTTCATCCAGAAATCACTGTAGCAGCGCTCCAATAGTGACCCAGTCGACTGGGTGAATAGTGCAGTCGACTGGTAAAAGTGGCAGAAGGTTCCTAGTCGACTGGTATGACTTACCAGTCGACTGGTAACACTATAGCAGCAAAAATGTGAATTTTTAAGAGGACCCAGTCGACTGGTATCACGACCCAGTCGACTGGTAGTTCAAAAATATGACCGTTGGACTCCAAATCTGAACGTTTTAAAGTAAATCTTTTTCAAATTAAAGTCCTAAACGGCCATATTAATTGATTGCTATATAAACCCACTCAATTCAGCATTCAACAAGGAGGAGAAGACATTCAAAAAAAGAAGAACACACACAATCAAGTCATTCATTCTTTGAAACTCAAAAAAGCTTTGAAATACTCATGTTGAGCTATTCTTCAAGCTTTTCTTTGAAAGAGAGACATTATTCAGTTGTATAAGCTTTCATTTGTTGTCTCTCTACCATTTACTTTACAGCTTTTATTGTAAAGGGATTACTTCCGAGAGGAAGGGGATACTTCCGAAAGGAAGGGGATTACTTCCGAGAGGAAGGGGATACTTCCGAGAGGAAGGAGAATACTTTCGAGAGGAAGGAGATTACTTCCGAGAGGAAGGGGATTGTACGGTTTGAGCAACACCCGTAAGTTGCTTGTGTTTCGGTTTGAGCAACACCCGTAAGTTGCTTGGTTTAGTGAAAGACTTCAAGGAGGATCCTTGAAGAGAGTGGACGTAGGGTCGGAAGGATTCCGATATTGCCGAACCACTATAAATCGAGTTTGCATCTCTCTAACTCTATCTCCTTAATTACTTTCATAATTACTTGCTTATAATTATTTATTATTCAAGTAAATGAGATTGATTGCTTAATTATTTTATAATTCAATTATCATTTCTATATTAAGCAATAAACTCTCTCATATTTGTGCTAGTAATTTAGAAAGATTTAATTCCGCATATATTTTGTTATTTGAGATTGCAAAAAGTATTTAATTTTTTTAATACCCAATTCACCCCCCTCTTGGGTATTGCCATAGTATATTTTGGACCTACAATTGGTATCAGAGCCTCGTTCTCAATTTTAGGCTTAATATCATTGAGTTGATCATATGGCAACTATATTTTTAGAAGGAAGAGATCCTTCTAGTCCTCCTCTTCTCCATGGAACAAATTTCACCCATTGGAAAGCTCAAATGAAGATTTTTATTCAAGCACATGATTATTATGCTTGGTATTTCATTCTTGAAAATGAAAATGACTTTGATGTAAATGATAGCAAATTCATTGAACTAAATGCTAAAGTTATGAACATGTTTTATAGTTCTCTTGATCAAAATGAAGTTGATCAAATTTCCTCATGTAAGACTGCAAATGAAATTTGGGATTTATTGGAAGTCATACATGGAGGAAATGAGCAAGAAAAGAATTTCAAATTAAAAAACTTTGTTCATGACTTAGAGCATTTTAAAATGAATGAAAATGAATCAATTTTTGATTCGCAAACTCGTTTTACCCTACTTGTTAAAACTTTATCTTTCATGGGTAAAATTTATTCTAACCTTGAACTTGTGAGAATATTTCTTAGGTCTTTGTCAAATCAATGGAAAATTATTTTGACAAAGCATTCTACAAGTGAAAGTTTAGAAGAGCTTATGGAATCCCTCAAGAAGCATGAAAGCTACTTGGATTACAAAATCGATGGTTCCACCACATCCTTACCTTTTATAGAAATTGAAGATCTTAATCGTGATGGTGATGAAGAAGAAGAAGACTCCTCGAATAAAGAGATCGAATGCGAGGAAATTGCCAACCTATGTCTTATGGCAATCGACGACAAAAATGAGGTATCAACTTCTTCCTCTTCAAAAAATAACATTGTTAACAGTAGTGAAGAATTGATAGAAGTCATAAATGAAATGTATGAAGAATTGAAGAAATTCGATTCTAGGAACACCATTCTTAAAAAAGAGGTGTCATCTCTTTCTAAAGAGATGGTAGGTTTAAGAGAAGAAAAAGATAAACTATCTTCATTACTTTATGATTCTTCTCAAGATCTTGTTAAAGATGAAAATGAAAACTTAAAGAAGAAGATAATAGAATTAAATGATACTATATCTAGACTTATGCTTGGAAAAGAAAAGCTAGATGAAGTGTTAGCTTCCCAAAGATTAAGTGGAGGAAAATCTGGGTTAGGATACTCTCCATTGGGAAAGCAAAAATCAAAAGAGAGCTTATTCATGAAAGTCTCTTGTGTAGATGAAGCCTCTACTTCAAAAGCTCCTAGCAAGGTTAAGAGCACTCTCTTGATGAATGCTAGGAAGCCTAGAAATTTAAATGTTCATACTAAATTGAAGCATCCTAGAAATACACATGCTTATATGTATGCACACTCTAGAAATGCTTATATACATCCTAGAAATAATCATAATATGCATTCTAAAAACAATATGTATAATCAAAACTTGCACACTGCACATACATATCCTAGGAATTACCATCATGGTTATCCTAGAAATAATATGCATATTCATAATAATACAAGCATGTATCCTAGAAATTATCATCATACATTTTCTAAAAATGGCATGCATATTCATATTCCTTACAATAGAAACATGTATCCTAGGAACTCCTATCCTAAGAATTATAGACATGCACAACTAAGAAATCCTAGAAATTTTAGTAACTATTATTCTAGGATTGTGCATCATCATGTCTATAGAACTCCATATGTTATCAAGAAAGTATGGGTCCCAAAAGGATCCGTGTTTTCTAGGACTAACCTCAAAGGACCCAAGAAATTTTGGGTACCTAAAAATGCCATCGTGTATCCTAGTGTGCTGTAGATATGTCTCCACACAAAGGAGAAAGGTAACTGTTGGTACCTTGATATTGGATGCTCAAAGCACATGACCGATGATAAAAGTGTATTCAAGAGCTAACTCTAAGAGATGGTGGATATGTCACCATTGGAGACAACACCAAAATAAAGATCATCGGGCATGAAAAAGTTGGTAATGATTTCTCTACCCTAGATAATGTATTGCTAGTACAAGGCCTTAAGCCAAATTTACTTAGCATTAGTCAACTCTGTGACAAAGGCAACAAAGTCACATTTGAGTCCTCTCATTGTCTAGTTATAGACATCAGGAGCAACAAGATCAAATTTATTGGCCATAGACATGAAAATATCTGTATAGTTGATTTGAAATCTTTGCATTCTGAAAATGAAAAATGTTTTCCTGCTTTTAGTGAAAATTCATGGCTACGGCATAGAAGGCTTGGTCATGTAAATATGAACTTGCTGAAAATTGTTTCAAGAAAAGATTTAGTCATTGGTCTTCCTAAAATCAATTTTGAAAAAGACAAAGTATGTGATGCTTGTCAAACGGGAAAACAAACCAGGATTTCTTTTAAAGCAAAAAATGTAGTTTCAACTACAAGATCTTTGGAACTTTTGCATATGGACTTGTTTGGTCCAATAAGTACTATTAGTCTAGGTGGCCATCAATATGCTCTTGTTATTGTTGATGACTATTCAAGATATACCTTTGTTATTTTTATTGCTTACAAGGATGAAGCTTTCAAAGGTTTTGAAAAGTTTTGCAAAAAGGTTCAAAATAAAAAAGGAATTTGTATTTCAAGCATAAGAAGTGATCATGGAAAAGAATTTGAAACCAAAGCTTTTCAAATTTTTGTGATGAGAATGGAATCAATCACAATTTTTTAGCTCCTAGAACTCCTCAACAAAATGGAGTTGTTGAAAGGAAAAATAAAGTTCTAGAATAATTTTGAAAAACAATGCTTTGTGAAAATAGTTTACCAAAATACTTTTGGGCTGAAGCCGTGAACACTTCTTGCTATATATTAAATAGAATTTTGATAAGGCCTATACTTGATAAAACTCCATATGAACTATGGAAAGGTAGAAAGCCTAGTATTTCCTATTTTCGTACATTTGGTTGCAAATGCTTCATTTTGAATAACAATAAAACTAATTTGGGTAAATTTGATTCTAAGACCGATGAAGGGATATTTTTAGGATATTCTACATCGAGTAAGGCTTATAGAGTTTTCAATAAGAGAACTCTAGTAGTAGAGGAATCTGTGCATATAACTCTTGATGAGTCTAACCCTATTAGTAGTAGAGAAGTTTCCATTAATAATGATGCAGATTTTATTCCAAGAAAGGAAACACCTACTCTCATTGTTGACCCGAAGAAGAATCCAACTCAAGCAAATGAAGAGCTCGAAGCTCATAATTTGGACCAACCATCTACAAGCCAACAAGTGGATGGACTTCCTAAAGATTGGAGGTATGTGAACTATCACCCAATTGATCAAGTAATTGGTGATCCTTCACAAGGGGTAAGAACTCGCTCTTCTATTATAAATATTTGCAATTATGTAGCTTATCTGTCTCAGGTAGAACCTAAGTCCTTTATAGAAGCTGAAAAGGACAATGAGTGAATTATTGCTATGCAAGAAGAGATTAATCAATTTGAGAGAAACAAGGTTTGGAATCTAGTTCCAAGACCTAAGAATCATTCCATCATTGGAACAAAATGGGTCTATAGGAATAAGATGGATGAAAATGGAATAGTAACTAGAAATAAAGCTAGACTAGTTGCTAAGGGATATAATTAAGAAGAAAGAATAGACTTTGATGAGACCTATGCTCCCGTAGCTAGATTAGAAGCTATTCGAATGTTGTTAGCCTTTGCATGCTTTAATAAATTCAAACTATTTCAAATGGATGTAAAAAGTGCTTTTTTAAATGGCTTTATAGAAGAAGAGGTTTATGTTGAGCAACCTCTTGGTTTTGAAAACCCTAGTCTTCCAAATCATGTCTACAAGCTTTCTAAGGCTTTATATGGGTTGAAGCAAGCTCCAAGGGCATGGTACGAAAGACTAAGCAAATTTTTGATTGATAATGATTTTGTAAGAGGTAGAATAGATACAACTCTCTTCACAAAAACTCACAAAAATGACACTTTGATAGTTCAAATATATGTTGATGATATTATATTTGGTGCTACTAATGAATCTATGTGTCAAGAGTTTGCAAAGTGCATACAAGGTGAATTTGAAATGAGCATGATGGGAGAACTTACCTACTTCCTTGGACTGCAAATCAAGCAACTAAAAGGAGGTATCTTCATCAATCAACAAAAGTACATCAAAGACCTACTTAAGAGGTTCGGGTTGGAAAGCTCAAAGCCACTTGGAACACCAATGAGCACAACCACCAAACTTGATCTTGATGAAGGAGGTAAAATTGTAGATTCTAAATATTATAGAAGCATGATAGGTGCTTTACTTTATTTGACTGCAAGTAGACCTGATATAATGTTCAGTGTATGCATGTGTGCTAGATTTCAGTCTAATCCTAAGGAATCACATGTAGTTGCAGTAAAAAGAATCCTTAGATATCCGCAAGGAACCCAGACCATAGGATTATGGTATTCTAGAGAATCATCTTTTGAGCTAGTAGGATATACGGATGCTGATTTTGCTGGATGTAGGTTAGATAGAAAAAACACAAGTGGAACATGCCAATTCTTAGGTGCTATGTTAACTTTTTGGTTTTCCAAGAAACAGAATTCAGTTGCACTATCAACCGCTGAGGCGGAATATGTAGCAGCTGGCAGTTGTTGTTCCCATGTACTATGGATGAAACAACAACTAGAAGACTATGGCATGAGTCTCAAAAATATTCCTATATTTTGTGATAATACTAGTGCCATCAACCTAACCAAAAATCCTATTCAGCACTCTAGAACCAAGCATATAGAGATTAGACATCATTTCCTAAGAGACCATGCTCAAAAAGGTGATATAAGATTAGAATTCATACATTTAGAAGATCAAATAACTGATATTCTTACAAAACCTCTAAGTGAAGCTAGTTTTTGTAAGATTAGTGTAGGTCCAAAATATGCTATGGTAATACCCAAGAGGGGGGTGAATTGGGTATTAAAAAAAATTAAATACTTTTTGCAATCTCAAATAACAAAATATATGCAAAATTAAATCTTTCTAAATTACTAGCACAAAGATGAGAGATTTTATTGCTTAATATAGAAATGATAATTGAATTATAAAATAATTAAGCAATCAATCTCATTTACTTGAATAATAAATAATTATAAGCAAGTAATTATGAAAGTAATTAAGGAGATAGAGTTAGAGAGATGCAAACTCGATTTATAGTGGTTCGGTAATATCGGAATCCTTCCGACCCTACGTCCACTCTCTTCAAGGATCCTCCTTGAAATCTTTCACTAAACCAAGCAACTTACGGGTGTTGCTCAAACCGAAACACAAGCAACTTACGGGTGTTGCTCAAACCGTACAATCCCCTTCCTCTCGGAAATAATCTCCTTCCTCTCGGAAGTATCCCCTTCCTCTCGGAAGTAATCCCCTTCCTTTTGGAAGTATCCCCTTCCTCTCGGAAGTAATCCCTTTACAATAAAAGCTGTAAAGTAAATGGTAGAGAGACAACAAATGAAAGCTTATACAACTGAATAATGTCTCTCTTTCAAAGAAAAGCTTGAAGAATAGCTCAACATGAGTATTTCAAAGCTTTTTTGAGTTTCAAAGAATGAATGACTTGATTGTGTGTGTTCTTCTTTTTTTTGAATGTCTTCTCCTCCTTGTTGAATGCTGAATTGAGTGGGTTTATATATCCATCAATTAATATGGTCGTTAGACTTTAATTTGAATTGATTGTGCCTTTAAAATCTTAGATTTCGAGTCCCAACGGTCATATTTTTGAACTACCAGTCGACTGGGTCGTGATACCAATCGACTGGGTCCTCTTAAAAATTCACATTTTTGCTGCTGTAGTGTTACCAGTCGACTGGTAAGTCATCCCAGTCGACTGGGAACCTTCTGCCACTTTTACCAGTCGACTGCACTATTCACCCAGTCGACTGGGTCACTGTTGGAGCGCTGCTATAGTGATTTTTGGATGAACAGTGTTTTCAGCATAATTTTCTTCATATCTCTTTATTCTTTTTGGATTTTTGAGTTCCAAAAAATCTCCTAATTTAATCAAACTTTCTTGCACATTAAACACACAAGTTAAACACTTCAAAAGTGTTTTGTTATCATCAAAATTAATCTATTCAATTTCTTGATTGAGGCATTTTTGATGATGACAAAACATATTACAAATTTAAGCATAATGTGTGTGCTAGATATATGAAGAATGATATATTACAAATGCTCAAGTAATTTTCTATGCCAACATAAATTCAATTAGAGAATGTTAAGTATTGAGCCCAAAGAATTTATTTGCATTTAATAAAATCACTTGGAGATTTTATATCTTCAATTAATTAAGACTATATAATAAAATGCAATGCAAATATAATTAGCTCCTAACAATTGAAATGACATCAAGATTGATTCACCAATTTCTACAATCTTGGTCTCCTTTGATGTATAAGCACTATTAACAATCTGTATTACTTAAGTAATATTCATTAGTGCTTTATTAAGATTTTTGTTACTATCAAAATCATTCAGGGTCAACAATCTCCCCCTTTTTGATGGTGACAAAAATCTTAAGAATAAGGTCTAACAAAATCTCTAATATTCTTATTTTTCTCCCCCTTTTTGTCATAATAAAAAAGGGTGGATTTCAAAGAAGAGCTCCCCCTCAAAATATGCTATTGAAAATATTTTGATGAAACATTTTGAGAAAAGAATCATTTTACAAGATATCAAGAAATATAAAGCTTTTGAAAGAGTTCCTTTAGAACATAGAGATAAAATTCTCAAGATATAATAACCAAATTTAAAACAAATCCAAAAGAGTTTATCAAGTATTTAAAACTCATTTGAGTAAAACGATTTTACCAAAGGTTTTCTCTTTTATCAATAAATCAGATTTTCTCCCCCTTTCAAAAAGTTTAAAGTAATTATTTTTAACTCTTAAGAGAAATAAAATTGGATAAAACTTAACAAGCCTTATCGGTAGTTGATTGATTGAATAATCAAGACAAAGAGCTCATCAGCTACTCAAAAAGATGTTCAAATTGGAAATATCTATAAGTACTTGAAAAAAATTTACTTCTCCTGCATATATGCACCGAAATATAATTTTCAATTATTAATCAAATATCATTTTCAGGGTATGTTAGATTCAATAATTAGATGATTATCAATTCAACGCAAAGATAATCATTAATTTCAAACTCAAGCATATATAATAGAAAGTTTCATATTCAGCTCATGCTTGATAGATAAATAACTCAAAAATAATTCTCAAATCTAAATTCAAGCTCATCACTTGATTTATCCAATGCCAAATCAAAGAGAATTTATCAAAGAACAATTAATATTTGAGTATTAAATGGCTCCAAACAGGATTTGATCTTATAGACGACTGGAGAAGACTTACCAGTCGTCTGGAAGTTTTGACAGAGAGTTACCAGTCGACTGGATCAAAATTACCAGTCGTCTGGAAAAACAGGCAGAAACTTACCAGTCGACTGGAGAACATTTACCAGTCGACTGGATCCTGAGTAAAATTTCCAGTCCTGAATTTTTTAGCACGATTTTGTTTATCTATGACATTTTTTAGTGAAGGGAATAATTAAACATGGATTAATACTCTATCACTCAATGTCAAACATGCAAATGATGAAATGAGATGCAATCAAACATTCAGTTTATCAAAATCAAGCAATCCCATCAACATTCTAATCTTACAAAAACTAGCTTCACTTAAGGGTTTTGTAAGAATATCAGCTATTTGATCTTCTAAAGGTATAAATTCTAATCTTATATCACCTTTTTGAGCATGGTCTCTTAAGAAATGATGTCTAATCTCTATATGCTTGGTTCTAGAGTGCTGAATAGGATTTTTTGGTTAGGTTGATGGCACTAGTATTATCACAAAATATAGGAATATTTTTGAGACTCATGCCATAGTCTTCTAGTTGTTGTTTCATCCATAGTACTTGGGCACAACAACTGCCAGCTGCTACATATTCTGCCTCAGCGGTTGATAGTGCAACTGAATTCTGTTTCTTGGAGAACCAAGAAGTTAACATAGCACCTAAGAATTGGCATGTTCCACTTGTGCTTTTTCTATCTAACCTACATCCAGCAAAATCAGCATCCGAATATCCTACCAGCTCAAAAGATGATTCTCTAGAATACCATAATCCTATGGTCTGGGTCCCTTGTAGATATCTAAGGATTCTTTTTACTGCAACTACATGTGATTCCTTAGGATTAGATTGAAATCTAGCGCACATACATACACTGAACATTATATCAGGTCTACTTGCAGTCGAGTACAATAAAGCACCTATCATGCTTCTATAATATTTAGAATCTACAGTTTTACCTCCTTCATCAAGATCAAGTTTGGTGGTTGTGCTCATAGGCGTTCCAATAGGCTTTGAGCTTTCCATCCTGAACCTCTTTAGTAGATCTTTGATGTACTTTTGTTGATTGATGAAGATACCTCCTTTTAGTTGCTTGATTTGCAGTCCAAGGAAGTAGGTAAGTTCTCCCATCATGCTCATTTCAAATTCACCTTGCGTGCACTTTGCAAACTCTTGACACATAGATTCATTAGTAGCACCAAATATAATATCATCAACATATATTTGAACTATCAAAGTGTCATTTTTTGTGAGTTTTTGTGAAGAGAGATGTATCTATTCTACCTCTTACAAAATCATTATCAATCAAAAATTTACTTAGTCTTTCATACCATGCCCTTGGAGCTTGCTTCAACCCATATAGAGCCTTAGAAAGCTTGTAGACATGATTTGGAAGACTAGGGTTTTCAAAACCAAGAGGTTGCTCAACATAAACCTCTTCTTCTATAAAGCCATTTAAAAAAACACTTTTTACATCCATTTGAAATAGCTTGAATTTATTAAAGCATGCAAAGGCTAACAACATTTGAATTGCTTCTAATCTAGCTACAGGAGCATAGATCTCATCAAAGTCTATTCCTTCTTCTTGATTATATCCCTTAACAACTAGTCTAACCTTGTTTCTAGTTACTATTCTATTTTCATCCATCTTATTTCTATATACCCATTTAGTTCCAATTATAGAATGATTCTTAGGTCTCGAAACTAGATTTCAAACCTTGTTTCTCTCAAATTGATTAATCTCTTCTTGCATAGCAATAATCCCATCATTGTCCTTTTCAGCTTCTATAAAGGACTTAGGTTCTACCTGAGACAGATAAGCTACATAATTGCAAATATTTATAATAGAAGAGTGAGTTCTTACCCCTTGTGAAGGATCACCAATTACTTGATCAATTGGGTGATAGTTCACATACCTCCAATCTTTAGGAAGTCCATCCACTTGTTGGCTTATAGATGGTTGGTCCAAATTATGAGCTTCCAGCTCTTCATTTGCTTGAGTTGGATTCTTCTTCGGGTCAACAATGAAAGTAGGTGTTTCTGTTCTTGGAATAAAATCTGCATCATTATTAATGGAAACTTCTCTACTACTAATAGGGTTAGACTCATCAAGAGTTACATGCACAGATTCTCCTACCACTAGAGTTCTCTTATTGAAAACTCTATAAGCCTTACTCGATGTAGAATATCCTAAAAATATCCCTTCATCGGTCTTAGAATCAAATTTACCAAAATTAGTTTTATTGTTATTCAAGATGAAGCATTTGCAACCAAATGTACGAAAATAGGAAATATTAGACTTTCTACCTTTCCATAGTTCATATGGAGTTTTATCAAGTATAGGCCTAATTAAAATTCTATTTAAAATATAGCAAGAAGTGTTCACGGTTTCAGCCCAAAAATATTTTGATAAACTATTTTCACAAAGCATTGTTCTTGAAAATTCTTCTAGAACTCTGTTTTTCCTCTCAACAACTCCATTTTGTTGAGGAGTTCTAGGAGCCGAAAAGTTGTGATCAATTCCATTTTCATCACAAAATTTTGAAAAGCTTTGGTTTTCAAATTCTTTTCCATGATCATTTCTTATGCTTGAAATACAAATTCATTTTTCATTTTGAACCTTTTTGCAAAAGTTTTCAAATCCTTTGAAAGCTTCATCCTTGTAAGCAATAAAAATAACAAAGGTATATCTTGAATAGTCATCAACAATAACAAGAGCATATTGATGGCCACCTAGATTAATGGTACTTATTGGACCAAACAAGTCCATATGCAAAAGTTCCAAAGATCTTGTAGTTGAAACTACATTTTTTGCTTTAAAAGAAATCCTGGTTTGTTTTCCTAATTGACAAGCATCACATACTTTGTCTTTTTCAAAATTGATTTTAGGAAGACCAATGACTAAATCTTTTCTTGAAACAATTTTCAGCAAGTTCATGTTTACATGACCAAGCCTTCTATGCCATAGCCATGGATTTTTACTAAAAGCAGGAAAACATTTTTCATTTTCAGAATGCAAAGATTTCAAATCAACTATATAGATATTTTCATGTCTATGGCCAATAAATTTGATCTTGTTGCTCTTGATGTCTATAACTAGACAATGAGAGGACTCAAATGTGACTTTGTTACCTTTGTCACATAGTTGACTAATGCTAAGTAAATTTGGCTTAAGGCTTTGCACTAGCAATACATTATCTAGGGTAGAGAAATCATTACCAACTTTTCCATGCCCGATGATCTTTATTTTGGTGTTGTCTCCAATGGTGACATATCCACCATCTCTTAGAGTTAGCTCTTGAATACACTTTTATCATCGGTCATGTGCTTTGAACATCTGCTAACAAGGTACCAACAGTTACCTTTCTCCTTGGTGTGGAGACATATCTACATCACACAAGGATATACAATTGTACTTTTGGGTACCCAAAATTTCTTGGGTCCTTTGGGGTTAGTCCTTGAAAATACGGTTCCTTTTGGGACCCATACTTTCTTAACAATATATGGTATTCTATAGACATGTTGATGATGCACAATCCTAGGATAATGGTTATTGAAATTTCTAGGATTTCTTAGTTGTGCATGTCTATAATTCTTAGAATAGAAGTTCCTAGGATACATGTTTCTATTATGAGGAATATGAATATGCATGTCATTTCTAGAAAATGTATGATGATGATTTCTAGGATACATGCTTGTATTATTATGAATATGCATATCATTTCTAGGATAACCATGATGGTAATTCCTAGGATGAGCATGTGCAGTGTGCAAATTCTGATTATACAATTTGTTCCTAGAATGCACATAATGATTATTCCTAGAATGTACATGATGATTATTCCTAGAATGTGTGTGAGCATACATATAGGCATGAGTATTTCTAGGATATGCATTAGAGTTTCTAGACTTCCTAGCATTTATAGAGGGAGTGCTTTTAACCTTGCTAGAGGTCTTTGAAGTAAAGGCTTCATTTACACATGATACTTTCACGAATAAGCTCTCTTTTGCTTTTTGCTTGCCTAATGGAGAATAACCTAACCCGGATTTTCCTCCATTTAATCTTTGGCAAGATAACACTTCATCTAACTTTTCTTTTCCAAGCATAAGTCTAGATATAGTATCATTTAATTCTATTATCTTCTTCTTTAAGTTTTCATTTTCATCTTTAAGAAGATCTTGAGAAGAATCATAAAGTAATGAAGATAGTTTATCTTTTTCTTCTCTTAAACCTACCATCTCTTTAGAAAGAGATGACACCTCTTTTTTAAGAATGGTGTTCCTAGAATCGAATTTCTTCAATTCTTCATACATTTCATTTATGACTTCTATCAATTCTTCACTACTACTAACAATGTTATTTTTTGAAGAGGAAGAAGTTGATACCTCATTTTCGTCGTCGATTGCCATAAGACATAGGTTGGCAATTTCCTCGTATCCGATCTCTTTATTCGAGGAGTCTTCTTCTTCGTCATCACCATCACGATTAAGATCTTCAATTTCCATAAAAGGTAAGGATGTGGTGGAACCATCAATTTTGTAATCCAAGTAGTTTTCATGCTTTTTGAGGGATTCCACAAGCTCTTCTAAACTTTCACTTGTAGAATGCTTTGTCAAAATAATTTTCCATTGATTTGACAAAGACCTAAGAAATATTCTCACAAGTTCAAGGTTAGAATAAATTTTACCCATGGAAGATAAAGTTTTAACAAGTATGGTAAAACGAGTTTGCAAATCAAAAATTGATTCATTTTCATTCATTTTAAAATGCTCTAAGTCATGAACAAAGTTTTCTAATTTGAAATTCTTTTCTTGCTCATTTCCTCCATGTATGACCTCCAATAAATCCCAAATTTCTTTTGCGGTCTTACATGAGGAAATTTGATCAATTTCGTTTTGATCAAGAGAACTATAAAACATGTTCATAACTTTAGCATTTAGCTGAATGAATTTACAATCATTTACATCAAAATCATTTTCATTTTCAAGAATGAAATACCAAGCATAATAATCATGAGCTTGAATAAAAATCTTCATTTGAGCTTTCCAATGGGTGAAATTTGTTCCATGAAGAAGATGAGAACTAGAAGGATCTCTTCCTTCTAAAAATATAGTTGCCATAGGATCAACTCTAGGATGTTAAGCCTAAAATAGAGAACGAGGCTCTGATACCAATTGTAGGTCCAAAATATGCTATGGTAATACCCAAGAGGGGGGTGAATTGGGTATTAAAAAAAATTAAATACTTTTTGCAATCTCAAATAACAAAATATATGCAAAATTAAATCTTTCTAAATTACTAGCACAAAGATGAGAGATTTTATTGCTTAATATAGAAATGATAATTGAATTATAAAATAATTAAGCAATCAATCTCATTTACTTGAATAATAAATAATTATAAGCAAGTAATTATGAAAGTAATTAAGGAGATAGAGTTAGAGAGATGCAAACTCGATTTATAGTGGTTCGGTAATATCGGAATCCTTCCGACCCTACGTCCACTCTCTTCAAGGATCCTCCTTGAAATCTTTCACTAAACCAAGCAACTTACGGGTGTTGCTCAAACCGAAACACAAGCAACTTACGGGTGTTGCTCAAACCGTACAATCCCCTTCCTCTCGGAAATAATCTCCTTCCTCTCGGAAGTATCCCCTTCCTCTCGGAAGTAATCCCCTTCCTTTTGGAAGTATCCCCTTCCTCTCGGAAGTAATCCCTTTACAATAAAAGCTGTAAAGTAAATGGTAGAGAGACAACAAATGAAAGCTTATACAACTGAATAATGTCTCTCTTTCAAAGAAAAGCTTGAAGAATAGCTCAACATGAGTATTTCAAAGCTTTTTTGAGTTTCAAAGAATGAATGACTTGATTGTGTGTGTTCTTCTTTTTTTTGAATGTCTTCTCCTCCTTGTTGAATGCTGAATTGAGTGGGTTTATATATCCATCAATTAATATGGTCGTTAGACTTTAATTTGAATTGATTGTGCCTTTAAAATCTTAGATTTCGAGTCCCAACGGTCATATTTTTGAACTACCAGTCGACTGGGTCGTGATACCAATCGACTGGGTCCTCTTAAAAATTCACATTTTTGCTGCTGTAGTGTTACCAGTCGATTGGTAAGTCATCCCAGTCGACTGGGAACCTTCTGCCACTTTTACCAGTCGACTGCACTATTCACCCAGTCGACTGGGTCACTGTTGGAGCGCTGCTATAGTGATTTTTGGATGAACAGTGTTTTCAGCATAATTTTCTTCATATCTCTTTATTCTTTTTGGATTTTTGAGTTCCAAAAAATCTCTTAATTTAATCAAACTTTCTTGCACATTAAACACACAAGTTAAACACTTCAAAAGTGTTTTGTTATCATCAAAATTAATCTATTCAATTTCTTGATTGAGGCATTTTTGATGATGACAAAACATATTACAAATTTAAGCATAATGTGTGTGCTAGATATATGAAGAATGATATATTACAAATGCTCAAGTAATTTTCTATGCCAACATAAATTCAATTAGAGAATGTTAAGTATTGAGCCCAAAGAATTTATTTGCATTTAATAAAATCACTTGGAGATTTTATATCTTCAATTAATTAAGACTATATAATAAAATGCAATGCAAATATAATTAGCTCCTAACAATTGAAATGACATCAAGATTGATTCACCAATTTCTACAATCTTGGTCTCCTTTGATGTATAAGCACTATTAACAATCTGTATTACTTAAGTAATATTCATTAGTGCTTTATTAAGATTTTTGTTACTATCAAAATCATTCAGGGTCAACAATTAGAATGTTGATGGGTTTGCTTGATTTCGATAAACTGAATGTTTGATTGCATCTCATTTCATCATTTGCTGTTTGACATTGAGTGATAGAGTATTAATCAATGTTTAATTATTCCCCTCACTCAAAAATGTCATAGATAAACAAAATCGTGCTAAAAAATTCAGGACTGAAAATTTTACTCAGGGTCCAGTCGACTGGTAACTCTATCCCAGTCGACTGATAGGTCACTGCCCTTTTATCCAGTCGACTGGTAAATATGACCCAGTCGACTGGTAAGTCACTGCCAAATCTTCCAGTCGACTGGTAAGTGTTACCCAGTCGACTGGTGTATCTAGACTTTGTTTGGAGCCATTTAATACTCAAATATTAATTATTCTTTGATAAATTCTCTTTGATTTGGCGTTGGATAAATCAAGTGATGAGCTTGAATTTAGAATTGATAACTATTTTTGAGTTATTTATCTATCAAGCATGAGCTGAATATGAAACTTTCTATTATATATGCTTGAGTTTGAAATTAATGATTATCTTTGCGCTGAATTGATAATCATCTAATTATTGAATCTAACATACCCTGAAAATGATATTTCATTGATAATTGAAAATTATATTTCAGTGCATATATGCAAGAGAAGTGATTTTTTTTTTCAAGTACTTATAGATATTTCCAATTTGAACATCTTTTTGAGTAGTTGATGAGCTCTTTGTCTTGATTATTCAATCAATCAACTACCGATAAGGTTTGTTAAGCTTTATCCAATTTTATTTCTCTTGAAAGTTAAAAATAATCACTTTAGACTTTTTGAAAGGGGGAGAAAATCTGATTTACTGATAAAAGAGAAAATCTATTGGTAAATCAAGCAATGAGTTCAAATCTATTGTTTTATATTTCTTGATATCTTGTAAAACGATTATTTTCTCAATATGTTTCATCAAAATATTTTCAATAGAATATTTTGAGGGGGAGCTCTTCTTTGAAATCCACCCTTTTTTGATTATGACAAAAAGGGGGAGAAAATAATCCATTGAAAAGGGGGAGATTGTTGACCCTGAATGATTTTGATAGTAACAAAAATCTTAATTAAGCACTAATGAATATTACTTAAGTAATATAGATTGTTAATAGTGCTTATACATTAAAAGAGATCAAGATTGTAGAAATTGGTGAATCAAAGTTGATGATCTCAAAAGTCAATAAGCTCTCCAAAAGATCAAATTCAAGGAGAATAATTTAAATGCAACTTCAAAGACAATAGGGATAAATTATAGGTTTGAACCCTAAGATACTCTTTGTAAGCATTTCAATTGTTAGGAGCTAATTATATTTGCATTGCATTTTATTTTATAGTCTTAATTAATTGAAGATATAAAATCTCCACGTGATTTTATTAAATGCAAATAAATTATTTGGGCTCAATACTTAAAATTACTTGAGCATTTGTAATATATCATTCTTCATATATCTAGCACACATATTATGCTTAAATTTGTAATATGTTTTGTCATCATCAAAAATGCCTCAATCAAGAAATTGATTAGATTAATTTTGATGATAACAAAACACTTTTGAAGTGTTTAACTTGTGTGTTTAATGTGCAAGAAAGTTTGATTGAATTAGGAGATTTTTTGGAACTCAAAAATCCAAAAAGAATAAAGAAATATGAAGAAAATTATGCTGAAATCACTGTTCATCCAGAAATCACTGTAGCAGCGCTCCAATAGTGACCCAGTCGACTGGGTGAATAGTGCAGTCGACTGGTAAAAGTGGCAGAAGGTTCCCAGTCGACTGGTATGACTTACCAGTCGACTGGTAACACTATAGCAGCAAAAATGTGAATTTTTAAGAGGACCCAGTCGACTGGTATCACGACCCAGTCGACTGGTAGTTCAAAAATATGACCGTTGGACTCCAAATCTGAACGTTTTAAAGTAAATCTTTTTCAAATTAAAGTCCTAAACGGCCATATTAATTGATTGCTATATAAACCCACTCAATTCAGCATTCAACAAGGAGGAGAAGACATTCAAAAAAAGAAGAACACACACAATCAAGTCATTCATTCTTTGAAACTCAAAAAAGCTTTGAAATACTCATGTTGAGCTATTCTTCAAGCTTTTCTTTGAAAGAGAGACATTATTCAGTTGTATAAGCTTTCATTTGTTGTCTCTCTACCATTTACTTTACAGCTTTTATTGTAAAGGGATTACTTCCGAGAGGAAGGGGATACTTCCGAAAGGAAGGGGATTACTTCCGAGAGGAAGGGGATACTTCCGAGAGGAAGGAGAATACTTCCGAGAGGAAGGAGATTACTTCCGAGAGGAAGGGGATTGTACGGTTTGAGCAACACCCGTAAGTTGCTTGTGTTTCGGTTTGAGCAACACCCGTAAGTTGCTTGGTTTAGTGAAAGACTTCAAGGAGGATCCTTGAAGAGAGTGGACGTAGGGTCGGAAGGATTCCGATATTGCCGAACCACTATAAATCGAGTTTGCATCTCTCTAACTCTATCTCCTTAATTACTTTCATAATTACTTGCTTATAATTATTTATTATTCAAGTAAATGAGATTGATTGCTTAATTATTTTATAATTCAATTATCATTTCTATATTAAGCAATAAACTCTCTCATATTTGTGCTAGTAATTTAGAAAGATTTAATTCCGCATATATTTTGTTATTTGAGATTGCAAAAAGTATTTAATTTTTTTAATACCCAATTCACCCCCCTCTTGGGTATTGCCATAGTATATTTTGGACCTACAACCAGCAACCTAATCCTTCCTCAATACTACCATTTACTCCTCAACAGCCAGAGGGACAGACTCAGCCTGAAAGTAAACAGAAGAAACCAAGATCAGAAATAGTATGAATGAGGCTTGATAATCCCAGAAAAGAATGGACAAAATGAAAAAGAAATACTAATTTTTTTCCCCAAATGAACACCAATTTAATGGAGTATATATAAGGTATCAATATATAGTTTAATAAGAGCTTGTTTGAATATTACCTTCTTACTAAACATGATGGCATAAAGCATTTCAATGTAATGCTGTTTCTCACGAAGATCAACCTTAGACACATGTTTCCAGAAGCCATAGACTCCAGTCAGTGTCAAAAGACTTTCAGAGTAGATCTGCCATGTATACCTGCAAGGAAAAACAAATTAATTAGAAGCAATATTAAAATCTTAAATATAATTAACTTGCAATTAACAATGACTGTAAATAAAGATCAGAAATTAAGAAATTGAAGGGAGCTTGCTTATTAGCTTTACTTCTCTTGGATGCGCTTCAGGCCCCCTTGGGAGATGTTGTCCCAGTGAGAAGGGTCAACCCTGCACTTGTCAAAGAAGTCAACAAGGATCTTAGCAGCCTCGTCACCCTTGTATGGATCAATGTGGAAGCCTGATTTACCATTCACAATAATCTCAGCAGGACCACCATTGCAAGTTGCAAATGTTGGCAATCCATAGGTCATTGCCTCGACAACAGTCAAACCAAAGGCCTCGTACAAAGCAGGCTGCATGAAAGCTCCCTTTGTGTCGCAGATGTAACGGTAGAGCTCACCGTTCCTCAATCTGTTCATCTGGGAGGAAATCCATCTGAATTGGCCATTCAGATTGTATTTTTCAATAAGCTCATACATTTTCGTCATTTCAGCCTTCTCTTCATTGTCCTTGGATTCTTTTCTCCTATCTCCTCCAACCACAACAAGGTTAACCAACTGACGCAGACTAGCATTCTTTCCATAAAATTCAACTAGTCCTGTTAAATTCTTCACATGATCCAGCCTTGCCATGGTGAAGAGAATTGGCTTGTTGCGATCTTTTAATACGCATCTGTTTCAAGACAACTTAATTACTATCAATTGCAAGTACTGATTCACACAGAATTAATTAATTAATCTGAGAAACGGAACAAAGGAAATTTACTAGTGCTCTGCATTCTCAACAGGGCTGTAAAGAAGCTCTTCAATATCAGGATGGAAACCTTTCAACCTCCGAGTCTCTTCTGTGTAAGTGAAGTAAATACTCATGTCAGCTCCAGGAGATACAATATTGAACTTTGGATCAAAGGAATCAATTCCATAAACAACTAGGTAAAGCCCAGAAAGAGTAAAAGCAGTGTGAGTCTCATATTGACCAACAGTGTCCTTGCTAAAATTTCGTAGTAGCATACTTTCCAGAAATCTCTTGGAGGGTGCTGGTGATGATGAAATCTGTTTGGTTCATGGCAATGAGACCAGCAGTAAACTGGCAGGAGAAATGATACTTATCTTCTAGCTTTTTCCAGTAGATATCCAAATCTGGGTACTTTGTCTTCTCAAGAGCATGAGCAATGGCGCACTATTGAAGACAGCAAAAGCAAGAGAATATTTATTAAGAGTAACCCTCAATTTATAAACTGAAAATACCAACTAAACCAGCAGAGAACATTACCTGTGTAACCCCCAATTTATGTGCCAGCAAAGAGGCAACAATGTTCCCATCACTGTAATTCCCAATTATAAGGTCAGGCTTTTCCTGTAACTCTCCAATAACTTCATTTGCAACATCCTGCAAACAAGAGACAACTTTCTAATCTCCAGCAAACCAAACAGAAGGGAACGATGACAACTAACATTGGATAAATCTATAATCAAATGTTTCACACCTCAGTGAAAGTCTCTAGGTAAGGCCACACGTCAAATCGTGAAATCCATCTACGAACAATACCCTTCTCTGCTCTAAATGGAACTCGAAGTATATCTGAATACTGAGTCCAGTATACTTTTCAAAACGCTGCCAACAAGTAGTCCCCACTGCATCAGGAAGCAGCCGAGTAATCTGTGTATCATCAAACGTATAATTATCAAACAGAGGGATGAAAATCACATATATTCATTAACAAACAATTATAATCAAACAAGCAAAAATGATCCATTTATGTTAAAATACTTAAAATCAGGATACGTGGGGTGATGTTGAGTCCTTGCTGCTTAAAACAATTAAGCATTTCTTCTTCCAAAGCACGAACTTGATTCTAGATATAAACAACCTTGAAGAAATATATAGTTATGTATCAAAACTTACCTTAGCTCAAATTCAAATGTGCACGGTGCACCAAGTAAAACATAATGGATTAGGCTTGTAATTGTAAACTGACCTGGCCACCAGTGTCAGGGTATCCCAAAACATTGTCTTGGGCAAAGTATCCATGAGGGGTCATGATAACAACATTAAAGACCATGGGGATCCTCCCAAGAAAATTTTCAAGGCTGTAGGATTCAGGTGCCACAACAACAAATGAATCAACATTCACTCGTATGTATTCCCAAACACCAGGCCTTGGACGAATCGCAAGGGCAATCCATGGAGATGATACTACTGCTTCCTACATAACAAAAAAAGGACAAAAAGGAATATATTACTTATAAGGCTCACATAAAGAATCAAGAATCCCAAGAAACAGAAAACCAAAAAGAGCATTACCTGAGTTGCTCTCAAAACATCTCCAAGTACCCCAGAAATTGGTTGTTGATCATCCAAAAGGACAGATTGAATCTGACTAGGTTTATAAATTCCTTGTCCCAGGCTCTCAATCCTAGATCAACCCAAAGACCGTCGTATATGTAAATATTTCAATTTTATTGAAAAAAATTCAGTCTGCCCTTTTTCAATGATTTTTTTTCTAATTAAAATATCATCAGTAAAAAAAGTTGTATGCAGACATGTAAGAGTATGATTAATTTGTAAAAGAGAACAAGAGAATCTCAAAAGCGCAAAACCTTGACAGGATGAACAGAGCTTCATTTGGATACTTAGCGAGGGATCCTTCAAAGCATTCATGAATGCTTTGAATCATTGTCCCAGCACATCCAGCCATTGATTTTCCTGAATAGAAAAAGGATAAGAAACAATTGAGCAAAATAAACTAATCATATAAAAATTTCAACCATCTCATGGTTAATTAATGCAACTTGGTGTATAGACTACACTACAAGTTTTGAAGAACAGAGTATCTCTGTTTTCAAGATCTTCAGAACATGATGAAAAAACCAAAACACAAAAATATAACAATACAATAAGGATATAAGCAGAATTAAGAATACTAAAAATTTATGTTTTCAGCATCATTGTAGCTCACAAACTGAACAGAATCAGAAAAACAGAAGCAAGAAAATATGAAATATGAAATACTCACAAAAAGAGAGCTTTGAATGAAGGCAAAGAGGAGGGGAAAATAAAATGAAACAGGTATTGCCCTGAATTTATAGAGAATGAGCTAAGAACTAAGAAAGAAACCAAATCCCAAAAAAAAAAAATTCGAACCAAAGATTAAAGCACGGGAATTTCTAAAATTAGAAGGGTGAATAGAACTGAGTATGATGGTTTCCATTTTGAATAAAAATATGATAATATACGTTACTATAACAGAGAAGTGAACGAGAAAAATCAGAGTGAAAAAATAAGATATATTAACTTACCATATTGGAAAAGATATTATTATCAATGCAGTCTTCATTCCACCAAGGACATATAGGGCTCCAGTTAATCGTTGTGGCTACTGTAAATTATCAAAACTATCCATATCTGAATCACCACAAATTCCACTAGATGTCTAGTATTGTAAAAAAGATAGTTTTTTTCAGAATAGTAAAATAGATACTTATGGGAGATACTTTCGGGTTCGGAGATCCGAGTTTGATTCTCCTCCCTCCCAATTGTGGGCAAAAAAAAAAAACCATTATCCAATCAACAAGCCAGGCATAACAACCATCAAGTCAAAGAGCAAAGGCAAAAGGGCAATCTCTCCTATCCTCAGGACACAAAGTTAATTTCATCCTTCAAAACCATAGTCCAAACCCTTAAAAAAAATAGGACACAAAGTTATAGGCTCGCCGCGTGGAAGCAAACTCGCTTCCGTGGATTTGTGCATCAACACGGTCTATGTACAAAAAAAAATATAGATACTTGTGTATTTAATTTTAAGCATGAGTCAATGCAATTTTAATGGACTTCCTCATCACATTTTCTCGTGCAATTCACTCTTTCTATACATCAATTTCATTTACGACCTATTTCATCAATTATTAGAGGCGATCTTCAAAGCTCAGGAACATAAATTCAAATTTAGCAGATTATATTACAGTAAACTAGCACTCTGCAGAACATGTTTAGTCGGTTCAATAGCAGTGGTAAACAACTGGAATCTGCTTACTTCTCCTGAGAGTCTGAACAATACAAGTGCTTCTAAGCCTGAACAATATAACATGAAACTCTTTTGCATTTCTTGTTGGTTTCTCTCTTTTTCTTTTCTTTTTCCCAGTAGCTTAAAATGCATCCAACGTAAAAATTATGTACTGAAGTTTTTTCTCAGCCCCTTTTGCTATAAAAGATCAAAGAGGCCATGTTTCACTCTGCTGTTTTTTCACATAGCAAATATATCACAGGTTGAGACAGAAGAAACAGAACAATTAGGAAACCATTTGGTAAAACAATGAGAGGAAGTTACTCACGTGGAATCAAACTCACATGGTTTGAATAATATTATAATTGACATTCAAAGTTCATTCAACTATTTGGTACAACAATTATGAAAAAGAAAGTTATCACAACCTAATTTCCTGAAACATGAAACCTTGTCTTTGCTGACCTATGGCATCGGGGCCAACAGAGTTGCCTCTTATTTGACTCAAATATATGGATAATCGAATATTATGACTCCTTATATTTTGGCTCTCGAGGAGATTGCTTGTTTAGAATCGTTTTGACCCCAGCTTCCTTCAAGAGATACCCGAGCAATATGATTACACAACCTAGCTCAGGGTGGAGGAGCCCATTTTCCAGCTTTAAACTCTTTATAGAAGCTTGAGCATTTTGAAACAACATAGAAAACTGCAACATGGAAATCAAAAGAAGCAAATAAATAAGATGACACAAACAAAGTGGATATATACACTCACTCGCGACAGGGAATGTGTGCGTGCGCTCTTGTGCATGTGTATGTGACATGCCCATGTTTCGTGCATGCATCTGTTAAGATTATGCAGAGATTGCTTTGCTAAGAAAATACAATTAGAGACGCACCTGGAATCTCTGGGATAATGAAATTTGGTTCTTTCAGAACATCATGGAGTGTTCTTTTTTCATTCACTTTGACCAATTTAGAAGAGCCTCTTGCTGAGGAACAATAAAATTACAAATTTCAGAAAGATGATTGTAACATTGCATGGGTTATTTGACAAATTTTAAGTGATGTAAGCAGCTTGGACAATCAAAACAAACATGTATCGATGAATACAAGACACAAATAGCAACAGAATATGAAATGCAACCAGTATGGAATCAGAGCTCTCCATAGATATATAATCCACCTGTTACTCTGTCCTTGACAATATCTTGATTTTCTTGCCCCGTAACACAATAGTGGAATAACAACAATGATTATAGCACCGAAAGTTAGTATACCCAAAAATAACAAATTCCACTTTACATGCATATAAACTCACATAAGCATAAGCAGTGAGCACATCTAATTAGCAGTCCAGGGATAGAAAAAGAGGAGGTGAAAAAAAGGAGTAAAAAGAAGTCCAACACAACCAAATAGCTCAACCAGCAAGCAATTTGAAGAAGTGAAGCTACATCCTTCATGATCAGACCGCTAACAAATAGCTTCTCATAAATGTAAGAGATATATTCTGACCATATATTATTCCAGTTCAGTCTAGTGCAACAGGAAAGCATTCCAGGCCCATAAAATGTCAAAAGTGCATGATCAAACAAGCAACAGGGGATGAAATTTTTTTTTTTTTGAAAAGGGGCAGATTTGAAAGCATATTACCAGCAGAGTTTCCATAATTAGAACCATCAGTCACATCCTTATCTTCATCGCCAATGCTTTCCGCATGAGAACCTGCAGTCCCCTCTAGGAGATAACGGAGAATTCTTGTCTTTGACAGACAAACTTCAGAACCAGCCTGGTAAATCAAGGACATAGAACTTAGAAATGAAAAGGACAAAATTATACAACGGAGACTCCAGTAAGCCATTACATATTTGGAAAGGGATCCTTCCGCATACTGTCATGCGTAGCACCCAAATGCCTAAGACACTAATTGGCATTACATGATCATTCTAACAATAGACTAGTACCAAAACATTATAATAACTGTGTATGTTGCAGCTAGGCCATCCCATACATGTTTGTTTTTATCAGAGTATTACATTTACATAGTTGCCAACCAAATGTCTCAATAATATCAGCGTACAGTCCAGAACCAGGCCGTCAGATAGCCACGTAGCAGAACAGTGCAGGTTACCAACGGAGAAACTAGCTCTGAAAACTCAACTATTTACCACATGAGCACCAGAACCGCATAGACATATCAGTGGCATCAAGTCCCAACAAAAAGCAAAAGCTTCAACATGTTATGCCAGAAAACAAATTTAATATGTTGACATTATCATAATTATAATCGATTTGTTGACTTCGCACAGTCCAAAGAGACTTAGCCAATGAATCACAAATATCTTAAGTCATACAAGAAATTAGAAATGAAGGGAACTTGTTCACTGTGAAGTCCAATGCTATTCAACAAAAGAAGAACTATTAGAAGAGCAAGTCTCACGGACATACAAGGTTAAAAGAGTAAAGGTAATAAACCTCAGTCAGATAAGAATCACATAGGAGGGCTTACCTCATAGTACAATTCAATAGCATCTCGTGTGTAATTGTTTTCTTTATCCCATGGCAAAGGTTGACAACTTTCTGAAAACATGTTAGAAAGCTAAGGACATCACAAGGTAGTCATAAATATAAGGACATTTCGTCTCATATGCTAAGTTAATGTAAACCAAATGAAAAAGAGAAAAATGGGGGGAGAAAACACTTTTGAAAAGGATATCATGTCAAGATGGGCTGAAAACATGTCCGTCTCACAGAAGTCCTCGATAAAGTCGCTGGACATAACCTCTGCATATAGAAGAAGAACAGGCCAGTGAAGAATATTATTTTTATCTAACACTGGCTTTCTTAGTCCAGTAAGTTCTCGAAACATTGCATTCCCAATTTTCAAGCCTCTATCTTGAATTGCAGAAAGAAGGCCCTGTATAGTTTCAATTAAAAGGGGAAAAAAAGATGAAGAGGATACAAATTATACAGTCACTAAACAAAAGTTTGTCTAATTAACTCCAATTATCAAACCTTTACATCTATCACAGCCTTCGAAACTTCAGTCTCATGCTGTTCTTGCTCCTGCTTCCTTGAATCAACCTGCCTTGCAAGCTTCTTTAGTTCCTCATTATTTGGGTATCGCTCGAGTCCAGTTTGACAATATGATTTTGCTTCATTCAACAAATTCAATGACAAGGACGCTTTGGCAGCTCGATACAGTGCCTATGCAAATTTGAAATTGCTAAAAAACTAAAAGCAACAGATTTACAAGGAAGCAAAAGAAAAAGAAAAACCTTCCAATCTTGATCAAACAATGCCTGGCTACGAACATGAAATAACCACCTTGACATTTGTTGGGGACAACTTAATTGCCTCCTCAGCGTCTGTGAGAGCACGTCTGTAATTTCCTAGCAGAAAATTGACATGGGCTCTATTTGCAAATAAAATGGAGTTCTCCATATCACTCAAAACTTTCTGATTTATTGCTCTTGTGTAACAATCAATAGCATCAGAATAATGTTTTTTACCCATCTTGACATACTCGTTACCCTTTTCCTGCAACACAATAAATTAAACAACAAAGTAAACCACATTCTCTTAATATACATGATAAATTCCATGATCCCAATATTTTGCTTCGCATTGTATCAAGTTCATCGCTATACGAATGGAATGAGTTCAATTTGGATTTATACGAAAGCTTATATTGATCAAGGCCAACTTGCTTACTCAAACAAATTTGAACTCCAAAATTCAAACAGGTAAATCTGATTTTATATATTTTGCAAAATCTCGATTATAACATAGATTTTTTGCCGCTATCGTATTGATAAAGAAAGATGCAACAAGACCATCAAAGTTACAAGACCTGTGCTAAGTTAACTCTAGCTTCAACTGGGTTTTGTTCTCAGGGACTGTTATTGAATGCTTATATATAATCAATTGCACACATAGAGAGCGAGAGAGAGAAGTGACCTTGAATTCTAGAGCAGCAGATTCTTTGAGGGCAGTAATAGCTTCGATGTCGGCTTTCTCGCTTTCCGTTGTGGGCTCTGACCCCGGTTCCATCCATAGCGCCATTCTCTTTCCTACTATTTTCTGCTACGGAGAGTCGGAGACAGAGAGACTGAATAGACCCTATCAGCGGAAGAAGAAAATAGAGAAGCGGCAATTTTTTTTTTTTAATCAAACTATCGAGAAAAAAAAAAGCTTTTATTTTGATTTGTCTTTTCTTTTTCTATGGGAGCGGAATTTTTTATGCAAAGTTCACGGGATTAAAAATAAAATTCTAGATCATATTTTTTATTCAATAAAATTCACATAGCAGTTTATTTGCATAAAATTTTAATTAAATATTATTTTTTAAATTTATCAAATTTTATACAAAAAATTAAAATTATAAGTTCAAATTTATTTAAAGTATATTAATTTTTTTAATTTTAAATTTTTCATAAATATATTTTAAATAATAAATTATAATTATTTTTATAAAAATAAATATATTAAATTGAACTACACAAATTTCGTATGTGAAACCTTTTATAAGTTTTTCCCTTCTTGCATGTTAAACTGTTTTTAATGATTTTCTAAATTAAATTTAAAATTACCATTCTAACCCAATTTCTATAGCAAATAATGTTAGTAATAGCCTAATATAGTTTTTTTTTTATCATTTTAACATATTTAATTAATTATGATTTGATTAAATTATATATAGAAATAATATAAATATAAAGAATTAAATAACTTGATAACTAATAAAAGATAAAAATAACTTTTTTCAGCATATACGATGATGAAAGTTGACATGCATGATCTATATGAATATAATATTAAATATAATATTTATTTTTTAAATAAAAATATAAAATAAATTATAGAGTGTGTAAGATATATTAATAAAATTAATTTAATACACTAAATATTAATTGATAACCTAACATATATATATATATATATATGTAATTATGTGTTTATGTATATTATATAATTATGTAGAACCCTTGAAAGATGTTAAGCAATTAAGCATATTACATATAGTTAAAAAATAGTTTTACAAAAATGATAAGCATTTACACATTTACACACTTGTTCTATATATGAATTAATAACACTTAGAGTTAATTACATGTAACATTAATTAGTTGTTATTATTATTTAAATAAAAAATAAAATATATTAATACTAAAAGTTAAAATATAATATAATATAATAAACAATTTATTTATGTTGTCTGATACTAAATTGAAATTTTTATAACAATCAATAATTCATTTATATTTGTTATATTTAACTATTCTTTTTTTTAAATAATGTTTTAAAAATATTGAAAATTCAATTTATATAAAAGGTAGAGAGAACCTGAACAATCAAACCTATAAATTCAAATTTAATTTTTTTTTCATTTTACCCATATCGGGTCTAGATCGTTTCGAACTCGAGTTATTTCGGATTTCAAGTCATTTTTGGTTTTGGATAATTTCAAGTTTGGCTCAAATCAAGTTCAATCATTTTATATTCGGGTCATTCTGAGTTTCGAGTAACTTGAGTTTGGATCGAGTCGGATCATATTATTTTAACGATATTTTTTGTGCTCGAGTTGATTTGGATCAAGTCGGATTAGTAAGACGGTTCAAGTTTTGCCATCTCTGCTCAATAGAACCAATGCAATTTCTTATGTGCCAAGGCACACACAAAAAATCACATTTGCTAGTAAAATAATCACACTTGATAATAATTAGTCACATTTGAAGTATTCCAAATGTGACAATTTACTATCAAATGTGAGTATTTTACTAACAAATGTGATAATTTTTTATGTCTTAAAAAAAGACAAGCCACCTAAGTGTGACCTATAGAACCAAAGCTAGATCAACAATGCAAAAATCACAACTTTTCAATACATCATCTAAGAGAATTCCAAACAATAAGCATTTGCATCACAAACCATAAACTCATATCTAAACTTTTATACGGGTAAATAATTTTTTTAATCTTATGAATATACAGGATTTTCTATTCTAGTATCTCAACAAAAAAAAACTTTAAATCATATCATCAACTCATGATTTTGTTCTATTTTAATGCAATCGACATTTTTCTGTCCAATTTATCCCTTAAATGCAAACAAGAAAGAGAGAATACTAGTCGTTGGATGAGGATACACGTGCAAATCCCCTCTCTCTTCTCTTCCTCATTTCAGAACATTACAGGCAAGAGAAGAAACTAATGTAACGATAGAAGCTCAAAAATTGAGCAAGAAGCACCGTCGAGATTTCACGTCGTCACCAACAGCCGCGGGGGTTATGGGTTTTCAAGTGCTGGCTTTCGAGCTGGTTTTCGAGAATCTGCAGAAGATTTGTGATGGGGTTTGGTTTAATAGAGTTTGTGTTTTGGTTACTGTGTTTGAATTTAAGGTAATGTTTTTTCCCCTTGTTGAATTTAATGATGTTGGCTTTCTTGTTGTTTTAATTTTGAGATAATCTCGTTGTCTTATAGATTGTTATACCTGCCATGGAGAAGACCAGTTTGCTGCTATTTCCTTCTTATCTCCATTGTTACAAACAGAACTTATCAATATAGCCAAACTGTGTAAATTGAAAATTTTAGTTAATTATAACTAGACGATAAAAAGTAACTAATATTAAAACAGCTCTTATTTAGAAACCTCAAATTTTATCATCTTCAGAAACTTTTGACCATCTCTTTTCGTGCTGGATTTGTTTGATTTTGTGCTGGCTTTTTTTCCAATGATCTTGATTTGTTTATTTTTTCGGATTATTTTTCAATTCTTGGATGGATTTGGAGATAATGGGAAGGACGGTAAGGATTAAATGTGGATAATATCATATTTTTTGTTTTTTTTTTTTTGCTAATTTTGTTTTGGTTTTTGCAAGAGTTGGGATCAACAATGCTGGATTTGGTGCTCTGAGTTTTCATTGTGATTGCGTTAACAGCAAACAGAAACGGAAGAAGAGTGCCAGTGAGCAAGAGAGAAAAGAGGAGAAGGAAGAGAGAGGGAGATGTTGATCCATACCAACAGCGTGATGAGGAAGCCGGAAATCAACATGCAGCTGGAGAGCATATTGGTGGCATTGATTACTGACTTTTCATTTATAGGGCTTGAAACAATTTAAGGAAAAAAGAGAGGGGGAAACTGGGCCCACATAATATTGATCACCTTAGCAATATTTTACCATTTCACTATAGTAATATTTTACAAATAAATTAAATGAAAAATTGAGGGTATAATCAAAATAAAACAAGTTGATGATTTAATTTAATTTTTTTAAAATACTATAATAAAAATTGTGTATACTTGAAGGACTAAAATTGTTATTTACCCTTTTTATACGGTCAAAGAAAGCATGCAATGACATAACTAGCTATTTGCATTTGGTAGAAGTTTCTTATGTAAACTTGCCATTCAGATTCGAATCCCTTGAATAGCCCACAAAAGAAAGTTGCAACCTGCAAACTGATTCATTAGAAGACGATTTCATTTCTCTCCATGAATCAACAATTGGAAAACCAACAAACTAATCAACATTATCATTTCTTTTCTTTGATAAAACGGGCAAACTAAACACAACTTCTTACACCACCAAAAGCTTTAGCAGGATAATTGAGGCTTACTCTCCTAACCACGAGTGCTTGGATTCAAATCCTCTAGTGAGACAAATTTTAGTGATCTAACATGAACCAGAATTTATGTATAACTTGTGTATGACCCACGTGTGAAAACACTCACACAGCGTTGATAAAGACTCCACTCTCTCTCCTCCAACATTTTTTGTGTACCAAAAAAAACACAGCTTCTTATGGCACGCAACTAGAACGCAGTGGAATACTATTTCAATAATTGGAGAGGCATTTCTGACTTTGTTATCCCCAAGGATCATAAAGGAAATTTGGGGAAGATGGGAGGCAACATTACAAGAATTATGTAACATGATTTAACATTTAGGATTCATAAATATTAGACTGAAAAACAACCAGCCTCTGTACAGTGCCATTCAATTCAACACCGCTTTGTACACTTTCAAGTTTAATTATTGTACAGTACCAGATCTCGCGCGATACAATTCAAAGCAACCTACAAAATGGCCATCATCTTTCACTTGATCACTTCTTTGGTGAAGCGCAAGCAGCAAATACCCGCTTCACTTCTTTTTGAGAAAGCACAAGTGGTGCTAATCAGCTATGCATGTGTCAAATGATTCAAAGAGGTCTCAAGATCAAATAAAAACATACCTGCATCAAAAGTGGCAGGTTCAGGAAGAAAACCGTCTGGAATCACTGGAACAGAATGATTCTCCAGAAGCCAGTCCTCAAAATCAAATAATGGGTCATTTGTGGAAGCTGTGTTCTGAGGCTGAAAATTTTCAACTGGAAGTTGTTGATAGATTTGACTGGAGTTGTTTGCCATACCAAATCCAAAATCTGTAAAACCTTGATGTGCTGTAGTTTGATTTTGACTACTGCTAAACTGATTCATATTTTCGCTGACATTTGATAGAGGAATAGGCTGACCGTATACTTGGGGTTCGGAAGGCACTGTTGTTGAGAAGACACTGTCCATGTTGGGTTGAGAGGAGCTCTGAGGCAAATATGTTTCCAAGTTCGTTCTGGAACAAACATCCTGCCACCCTGTTGGATTTTTATCATTTGATGTTGCCAGCTGAGCAGGAATTTGTGTGTATTGTGATGCACGAGCAACATTATTCTGGTTGGATGAACCATATCCAGACGAGGCACCCCCAACAACTCCAGCCCTTTTAGACATTGTATTGGAAGAGACCAACTGGGGACCCCGGTTACCGATACTAAGACTCCTATCCTTTCGTAAGACATTATTACGCACACCAAACAACTGCGATGAAACCAAGCGTGGCTGGACTCTGATTTTGTTCAAAATAGATCCTGAATGTCGGCTTCTACTCTGGCCTATGATATTTGGGATGCCAACGCGAGTGGAAGAGGAGCAAGCACGGATTGTGGTCGGTCTAGAGACCTGATTTTGTGGTACAGAGTTGGGTGCCAACTGTATAATGCCACTAGCTGGAGCTTGGTTAAGTTGGGGTGGTGTCACAGAAAGAGAAGTATCAGGAAATTTTGAAACTGGTAAGAGAGAATTTTTTCCAAGCCTGACATTTTCCCTCCGAGTTTTCCATATCCCCTCTTTCTCATTGGCATGACAATGGTCAATGTTCGAGATACCAATGCTCCAATATACACATGGCGCAAGTGAGTCACAGACATAACAGTGGCACTGCATTCCATCAAAGATAGAAATCAAAACAGAAGATGTTAACTATTGCAGTAGATATGACACGTGCTAGGTTTTAGAGCGACAGAGTTTGAATCAGTGACCTTTCAGGTCCTCGTCGCAAAAATAAACAAGTCAGATATTTTTTTACCAGGTCACAATGCCTTTCATGCGGAGTAGATGTGAAAGGAAATTTAGCACAAAGATGCCGTGGATGAGGGTAGTCTCTACATGCAATCTACAAACAAAAACAGAGTTATAAATGGTGTCAGATATATAATGCCTACAGCTCAGCAGAAAAAAAAATAACGAATTTGATAGTGTTATGAGATAGTGAGGTCATGAGGAGGGAGAGCAAATTACCCTACAATGACCCGAGCCTCTTCAAAATTCTAAAGTTTCAGTAGCACAATTGGACTTTCCAATTATATTTGGGCATTACAATCACTCATTATTAAGTTTCTATAGCAGATCATTTTTGTGCCCCAGGAGAGTAGTTTCATAATTCGTACCTAACTTAGTAAGTTATGACCACAATCTAAAAACTTTTTTCAAATGCAAATATAAATTCTATTCTTTCAGATGACATTTCTGTAGAAACCTTCATTAACAGAAAAATGTCCTCTGTTCCTCTTGTTTCTTCCATGGAGCTTAGTTTAAGCTTGTTATTGTAACCCTTACCCTTGAGATCTATGCAGGATCGACAGTTCAAATTTAAATCACTGAAAATATCCAAGCAGGATGAAATGGTTTCACATGCATCAGCTGCCCCCACCTTTCTCCATAAGGCAAATTCCAATTCTGTACTCATTTCCCAACATGCCAAACTAGTCACCTTCAAGTCTCTTTCATATTCGAAAACTGGTGATCTAATTTGTTGCACAAGCAGGAAAGAAGTATTTTCTCACTGGTCCAAATGATACAGATTTTTAAAGGTACACCATCACAATTTGCCATCCCAACTAGCAAATGTGCCTAAGCTTATTGTTTGGCTGCTTTAATGTAGCACCACTTACTATGAGACTTCCTGGATAACAGGGTGAAAATGTGCAACTCATATCAATGCACCTTATCACGGGTAAGCTTTGTAACTGAAAATTGGATGTAAAGAAACAAGCAACATTCGAACTCATGTCCCCTGGTTCAGGATTCATTTTACATGACCAGTCTCCAATTCATAAATCCAGCATAATTCATAATGCAACATCAACTAAATAAGTTTTAGAAGAGTCAAATTATCATTAACCTTATCTATATAAATCTTAAATAAAAGCAAGAAAAGGTCTCAAACCCTAATGTAACCTGCAGTAACAGTTAAACCCCTGAATTCTATCTACATGTAGTTGGTGTGTAACCATGAACTGATGGATGAACTTGTATGCATCATTTTAATATTCGTGCAGCAAATTCCCTTTGCTGGAGAACAATAAAGAAAATGGGATGACAAAATTATAAAATTCTTGACTGAGGGGAAGAAAACCATGAAGAAGATCGAAGAAATGCACAGGATGTCAAATAACACTAACCATATTTGAAACAAAATGGGAACTAATTGGATTTAGATATCCAGAGCACGACATTGCAGCATAAAGCAACCCTAAACTCATCCACAGAACAATTTTTGTTTTCTAATCTACCCTCCCAAATAAGGAGAAGAAAAGAAAAAGAATAAAAAGAATCCTCTACTTTGGTTGTCGAAAAAGCAAAATTAAACAAAAGTTACAAAAGAGGTTACCCTTAAACCAAAAACTAAAGGTCTTGAACCATCTATCTCTAGTCACTTTTAATGACCTCAAAGCCTTTCTATTCCTCTCATTCCAAACAAACCAAAAAAATAGAGGCAGGAATCAAAGAATAAGCCTTCTTTAACTCCTTAAAAGCACATAAAACAGCCCAAGCCCACACTTCATCTTTCAAGGAGTTGGCAACCACCCAAGATACACCCAAAATGCAATGAGCCATTTCCCACAAGCTTCTAGGCAAGCCAACAAGCATTCCACCCAAAGAATTTTGAGCCTCTCTTAATATTATTTTGCTTGAGATAGATGGTATCATGGAAATACAGCCATAGTTGTTGAGGCACTACTAGGCTCAAGGCTCACCCAAGCTCCAGGGTTGCGCCTAGACTAACCTCAAGCGAGGTGACCTTCATCAGGCGCGCACCTCAGAGCGCCTTGGACCAGGCTCAAGTCTCTAAAAAAGCGCACCTCATACGCACGTCCTTTTCTTTGGTCAGTTTTATTTATTATTTATTTTCAATAATTGTGCGTATGATAAATGAACATATGAGGGTCACATGGGAACAAGTCTCAAGTCCAAACATCAAAAGAAATAGTAGAAAAATATTCTAGATATGCCCTATTTCTGATGCATGTCCTTTCTCTGCCAAGAATTAAGACTTCAAGCAACATCTCTATCTCAAGACCAGGCCAGTCCCTTTCTCTCTTTCCTCTCTTTTTCCTTGTCCCCGCTTTTTTTCCCTTTTCTCCCATCTTCTCTTCTTCTCTCTACCTTCTTTCTCTGTCCTTGCTCTCTTTTTCCCCTTTCTACCCTCCCAAAAACAGTTGTTTCTTTTTATAAAAAAAATTATTTGTACAGTTTTCAGCTGCATTTTTGGTCTAAGATGGCTAAATTTGTTAACTCTGATAGTGGCTGCAATTTTTTGAAATCTGTTTTAATAGCTGCAACCTGCAATCAGCAATGCATTCTATTTCTAAGATATTTTTTTTGGCCTTTTGTCCCCTCAACCAGCTGAGGGAAAGAGTTATGTACTAAATATATTTTAATATGTTTGCATTAAAATAATAGTAATAAGTTATTTATAAATTAAAAACCAATGATTTCTTAATATAGTTTGTTTCATATGAATTATAAGCATTCTATACGTATTTTAGTATATTTGTGTCTCGCCTTCTTCGGGCCTACATGCACCGTGCATCTAGGCTCCAGGCACCCTTTGTGCTTAAGCGCCTTGCACTTTTAACAACTATGAATACAGCTCAAGTATGCTTATCAAATAAAAAGAAAAATAATCAGCTCAAGTATGCCAATAGCACTAGGCTCAATATGAAACATTCTTGTTCTCACACCATCATAAATTGAAGGTTAGAGAAATGACAGCTATAATGATAAGACATTTTTCTCTTTTTCAGTTTCCTTTATTAATCTCGCCAGCCAAATAGGAAATTAACTCCCATAAGAAACTGCTAAAATAAATCCATTGCCCCTTATTAATGACTCAACATAAAAAACTTCAGTTACAACAGCTTTTACTTTCTTTCCCTTTCCTCAAATTACCTCAACAAAGAAACAGAACAAAAACCCAGAAACAAACAGACTACTACATTCTCCCTTAGCCTGATAGAAATACTCAACATTAAACCCTTCTTTACTTATCCTTCCCAATCTCTAACTACGCAAACAACGCATAAATATCAATTACTTAACAACAGTACAATAACTAGTTAACTGATTATTAGTATGATACCTGCCCCTTTTGCCCAATGATAAGCAACTCATCGGACTCGTCTGTAGTCTCATTAACGACTGCAACTGTTTTATCCGGGTCACCATCCAAAACCACACAATCGTCATCATCGTCAAAAACGGCAACATCTTTCACCGTTGTTTTTGATGACTTTGACCTTTTCTGCTTGGGGATGTTGACCTCGCCCACCACCACGACCTCATCAGGATCGCCCAATTCCTCATTAACGGCTTCAAGAACCTCTGATAGCCAACTGTAATCCTCTCCCTTGGGCTCCTCCCATGCGGGTTCTTCGTCTGAGCTGATATCGAATATCACGGGCGTTGAGTCCATAAACAAAAAAAAAAAAAAAGAAGAGCCACAATTTAGCCAATTAGGATTCTACATGAGCAAAAACTTTCGAATTTCTCTAATCAGCTCTATTGAAGCGAGAACGATTTTGCAATATATATATATATATATATATATATATGAAGAATAAAATGGGAAGAAAGTTTTTGACTCCGTAAAAAATACTGAAGAAAATGAGGTGTTTGGAATAGATTGATTTTTGAGAAGATTCTTGTATAGATTGAGATTTTCCAGAGAGAATGTTCCAGAACTGAGGAAGTTCATGAGAAGTAACGTTTTAGGGTTTTGGGCGACTTCGTTTCAGGTTTAAACTGGAAATATTAGGGTTTTATATAAGTTGATTACAAACAGATGATTTTGTGAATGATAGAGGGAAGACTGAAGAGACTTAATCGGGTAAGCTTTCTGTATGTGTGAGGATGAGAGAACTGAGGCCATAGATGGAATTTAAGAGTTTCCGAGACCTAGTTTTGGAATAGAAGATATTATGATATACACGTGTTGTTGATGTCTTGAGTCCTTTTTTTTATTTGACCGAGATTTTAAGATATTTTACCCAAATTTTAATTAAAATGAAATTTAAAAGTTTGACTTTTAATTTCTAGAATGCATATAAAAATTAAGTTATAAATTTCGTTTCATATTTATTGTTTAGGTTTTGATTGGAAAACGAATCAGATTTTTTTTTTTTATTTCGAACAAAACATTTTATTTCAACATAATCATAAAATTATGTGTTTTTTTCTTCTATCATCCTCTATTAACAAGTAATATTTTTTTTAACAACATAATTAATTAAGTCCATTAAGTTTGGTAACGCTGCTAAATATTACTTTGTATTAATTGGTAGCTCTTAAAATATTATGAATTGCGTTAGTATTTTAGTTTGGATTATAATTATGATTTAGTTTTGGTTAATATATCATATTTATTATTTTATATTTGAATGATAATAGTTTTATTATGATCTATATTTATAATTGTATATATGTTTTAATGGTATGTAACTTAAAGTGAATGAATTTGAAAATAATCAAAATACCTTCAAATCTAAAATAATATACCAAAATCGAAATATTTTATTTTAATAACTAATTTTACAACTTTGATTTAAAAACAAACAAAATTAATTACATTATTTCCATATGACATTCTAATTTTAGAAGTGTGTTTTGAATAAATGACTTTTATAAACTTAATTGAATTCATTTGTAATTCTATTTATTGTGTTTGGAAAGACCAAAATGTATGAAATTCATTTTGAAATGAATTTGCAATATAATTAAGTTAGTTTGTTGTAAACTCTGTCAAAATTGAGATAATTTAAAAATTAAATTTTACAAAACGAATAGTAAAAAAATAAAATCTCAATTTGAATCGATCTTAATTATTTGTGTTGTTTTATATGAACAATATTATGCCACTTAAAAAAATGAACAATATTATTTCCTACTCTCTCTCCCCCAAAATCCTCCATGTCCCTCTTCTTTTAAATTTTTTATTTTTTTTTCTTCAAACAATTTAAACAATATAATTCAATTGAATTCTATACTTTAACATGAAAAAATCAAATGTAAAAATTTATTTATAAATAAATTATTTTTTTTATTTCATTTTCACTTGGTTTCTAAAGAAATATAAATGTTTCATACTTAAAGTATCATATCTCTCTTCAAAAGAAGATGACCCAAAATCAAAATTTCTCTAGCTAGCATTTATTTACTAATTATTTATGAGCAAATTAAATATTCCAATTGGTCCATACATATAAAGTGCAAAACAAAGATTGTGGATTGATGATGGTAGTGTAGGCAGGTGAGACCCATCAAACAATGGTGACATACCTAATTGTTTTTTTCATGGCCCCATGTGTTGTATTTCATTCCTACCAAATATGTGAAGTTGCTTATGTAGGGCTTCTTCTGCTATCAAAATTAGCTGTGGTAGATCAGCATCCCAAATTGGGAGTTCTCTTTTTTTTTTCTTTTTTTTTTTTCCTTTCTAAATTGGTTTGGTAATATAGTTTTCCAAAGCAGTGCATGTGGTGTGTCATTCGCATCTATCTCTAATGGGCAGCACCATCATGATTTGGTCAGTTTTTAGTAAGACAATACAACTTTGCTTTCAAAATTAGGCATGCGGCTGCTCTTTCTTTTAAGTACCCTAATTAGCTTACAGGCAATTGGGGTCGGATGGTGGAAAAATGGTATGTTTTATTTTGTCAAGAAAAAAATCATTAAATCATTAAAAAGAAACTAATTTAAAAAGGTGAAATGACAATAGTTTACCTTTTCAATTACAAGAGATAATTATATAATATATTTTGTCACAAAAATTCATTAAAAAATAAAAATCAAATAAACCTCAAAATTAAGCCTTAAAAATGATAATAGTAGCATTGTTTTGGGAGAGAATATGTAAGTAAATATAAGCTCGAAAAAAGAAAATTATAATAATGTGTATATGAAAAAAAATTTGTAGTTGAGATTGTTTGTGTTTATTAGTTAGGGTTGTTTGTGATTGGATAATATGTCACCTCAACAAGAATAAAATTATCCATTAATTAATATTAGATGATCTAAAAACAATTTTAAGAAATGACGATCACTCGCGACTTATGGATAAGTGCGTGGTGGTTTGATGACAGCTGGCTGTCAAAAATTGTAGACCACCTAGACTAACAATTTTTGGCTTGGTGGTGACACTATTATTTTACGGTAATAGCTATCGGAAAATAGTATATCTGCAACACTTTTTAATTACACAGATAAACGCGTGAAAGTGGTTCGATTGATAGAAAACGTTGAATTCAATGTCGAATGTAAAATATTATTGAGCTGATTCTAACCGTATCGGATATGTACTTTTTCAACCATTGAAGTGTCTAATTCATAAAAACTGTTCAAAAATTAAAAAAAATTAAATTAGTAATTTTATTAAATTATCTAATTATTTGTCTATTTGATTGAGAGTTTTAAATGGTTTGAACTTTTTATACTGTGAATATAGAAACTTTTATCCATAGTAATATTTAGGGAAAACTATGTTCTAATCCCTAAGAATTATCAAATGTTTCAATTAACCATCAAATTTTTAATTGTTTAGATCGACCTTTCACGTTTTGACATTGCATCAATAAACCTTAAGATATATGGGTTAGTGAATTGATAGAAGTCTTGATTGATGCAATGTCAAAACGTGAAAGATCGATCTAAACAAATTAAAAACTCAAGGGTTAATTGAAACATTGGACAAACTTCAGTAGTTAGAACATAGCTTTCCCTAAAATTTAAATGAGATGAGGTTTATAAACTTTTATTTAAAGTATAATGTTTTTTTAAATTAATATAAAATTTTATTATTCAATAATTTTTTTATAAAAAAATCATACAATTGATTTCAATTTTTTCTATTATGAATTTATAATTTGATGCGTATGCGCGCAGAAGATGCTCTTTAATTCGAAAGTGAATACTGAATATTGATAGATTAAGTGAATCTACGGAGTTATCAGTAAAATTTTTCAAAATTATCAATCGAGATTTTATCTCTATGTAAAACTGAGTTTTGCACACGGTGTAAACAAAATTTTTTCGCAACATACGAAAGATTCTTATCTACACCAGACGCAAAACTCATTTTTGCACCATCATAAAACCTTGACTGATAGTTTTTTTAGAAGCTTCATTGTTAAAATTAATTATGTATGTATAAAATTACTAATAAAATTTTTTAAACTTATTAATTAAATTTTTATTTTAATATAAAAATAAGTTTTGCATCGATACAAACAAAAACTTTCAGATTATCAAGGATAAAATAAAAAACAGATTTACAGGAGTAACACCCATCTGTATTCAACGGTTTGATGGGTCTAAATCTAGTTATCACATGCAAAAACTTTTAAGTTCAAAGTCAAACCACTTTCTTGGAAGTTACATTATCAATTATATTTTAGTTTTCGTTTTAAAAAAATATTATTTCAGCGGTGGTACTTTTAACAAAAGCAATATATTTAACCATTAAAGTTTTGATTCTTTGTTATGCTTAAAAAACTGTCTTCAATGTTTAGAAAGTTTGTGTTTGATTGGTATTTCTAAAACTCTTCGGGAGCTCATCAAAATTATATCAAACCTCAGGGAGCTGTATGATATATTGACATATTTCAATTTCTACCTGAGTTGTCTTTTCCATTTATGTTTAAAAAGTGTAGTACCTCCGGCTCAATCTCCTTCTCTGATGATGTGTAATCTCCCCTTCTCTCTTGTATAGTATATAACTCATTTCTATTTTTAGCAAACTATTATATCCCTTCCTCTCCATTTCACCTGAAGCTGAAAGAGCCTAACGCATTACAGGTACGCAAATCTCTCATTTTCCACTTAAATAATATTATGCAATTATGGCCAATTACTTCCTTCATGCATTTATTGAATTCCAATTCATTTCCTTTATCTTCAATTTCGGTTACAAGTTTTGTGATTTTCTATTTATTTTGAAGAACATGGAGGTATTAGGTTTTTAAATTCCAGATTTAGCTCCTTTATTATCCACATTATCACGTTTGTTTTGAGAACTTTTACTTAGTTTTCTTTTTTTCCCCATTCTGCAAACAGGGCATCTTAGTATATCCATGAAAAAAGTGTAAAAATATATACAAATTGTGAAGTTTATGTGATAAAAGGTGGTTTTGTTGGATCATATCATCATATTGAATGTTTTTTGTGATCAGGGTGTCCATAAAATCAAGGATCAGGAGCATATAAAGGGAACCCATCTACAATTTTTGTGTTAATTGGGGACCCCTTATTATGGTTGGTATATATATATATTTTTAGAATAGACCGAAATAAGTGAAATTGGTGTTGAATATAATGCTGGCCTGCTGCTTATACTATGCAATTTAATGAAGAGGTATGGTTTAATGGGTGAAAGATGACTACAGAAGAAGTTGAGCTAAGTATTGCAGAAAGGGATATAGAAGAACATGAGGTAAGTGTTTTAGAAAGGGATACAAAAGAAGATGAGCTAAGTGTTAAAGAAATGGATACAAACGAAGATGCAGAAGCACAAGAAGACCGGTTAGCGTCTTCCTATGAGGTTTTGCCGAACCTCTCCGAGGAGGCAGTTAGAGTGGCTGGAGAAGCGCTTCAAAGCGTGTACTGCAGTGGCCCAACTTTACAGCAGATTGGGCCGGCACATAGGCGCAGCCAAAGTGAAGTTGTGACTTTGGGACACAGGCGTAATAATAGTTTCCAGAGATTGAAAAGTCAAATGCAGAGGGCTTGGCGATGGGGTAGCAGCAACTCGCAAGAGGAAGGTTGTAAGCCAAGTTTCAATCCGGAGGTCTTGGCAAACCAAAAACGCCAGTGGTATCAGCTTCACTCCAAAACTTTGGTATTCTAACTTAAAATTTTCCTGTATTTTGTTTTTTCAATCTTTTTTTATCTTTGGCTGTGAATGTATAAATGAATTTCTTGAGGATAATTATAAATCTGCATTTGTATGTAATATGGTGGTCTCATGTGCTTCCCCCAATTTTGTACTTCACTAGAGTTGTCTATTATTGTATCACATAAAAGTTGGAAGTTATCTGTATGATTGTGCTGATATTGTTGTAAGTAAGGCATATAATCGCCATGTTAAGAAAATTTGTGTTATATTTCAGCATACTGACTTATATGGACCTTTTTTACTTTCTTTATGCACTTGATTACTTGTTTGCTATATTGGTTAAACAGACCTTGACATAAGAAGTTGAATGTGTATCTTATGTCACTTCTTTCTGCAAAAATAAATTACAAATGAAAGGTAGGTTATGTTTTGGGATAAACAAAATAAGTAGTGTTTGTTTATTTGACTTCAAATGCATTCATGTGTAATCTCGGAGAAGTTTCTAAAGCCAAATATTCCTCGCGAGTCTTTCTCTGAGTCAAATCAACAATAGTTCTTCCTTTTTTTTTCTTTCTTGTTTTGGTTCCTATGGATTGTCTTCATCTCTTAAACCCTGGAATGATCTCAGGTCCTTGGTAAGATCAAGACTTTTGGCGCTTCAAATTCTTAGCCGACTTATCCTCATTTATATAAAATTTTAAAGAAGTTTATAGATCATTGTAGTTACTATTTTAAGACAAGTACAAACAAGACTAGGTCTATGTAATGTGGGTAACTTTTCAGAAAAGAAATGACCAAAAAAGAATCCCATCAAAACAGGGAAGATTTTCTTAATTTTTTTTCTTTCAAAATTAACTTATTTCTACTCCCATATCCAAACATTTTTATTACCTGTGACTTGGCATCCACATTTCAGTCATACCTAGTCATGCTTTAGTCTGAGATGAGGGGGAGTTGGGCATACTTTGTAAAGTTTTAGAAAGGTTAACAAGATAGATGCTTGGATTTTTACGGTTTGGAATTTATAAGGCTACACTTAATATGAAACAGAACCTAGGTTACATCTATATAGAACCAAATTTAATACTTGAAGATATGGATTGGAGATTGTGGGTGGTTCTCCTGAAACAACTTGCAGAAGATGCTCAAAATCATGGTGAATATGCAAATACATGTACAAATACATATGCATACATCACTTTCACTTTGACATGATTTTTGATTGTTAAATGTTATGCACAATGAGCCTACTTGTTTAATAGGAATTTTCAGCTAATTTGGGTTGCTGATGTCGCAATGCTCTAGAAACACTCCCCTTCATCCGTTGCATTTGTATACTATTGATATCATGCTGTTAATCTTCTGCTCATTATGTGAATATATCACATACATATATTAGTGATTGTATGATGTGCTTATTCTTTAACATGCAGGGTTCTCCATTCATCCATCACTCTTGATACGATCCATTTGTAGTTGTATGGTTCTTTTTGGGTCTAATTTTTTATTTTTTAAGTAAAAAAAAACAATGTGGATTTTTTTTTTTTCATTTATTGGAATAATCTCTGCATTAGTGGGTGTACCATATTGTCAGTTGTATAGATTTATGGTGAAGTTGAGAGGTGGAGAAATTTTCATGAACCTTCTCATTTGATAGTTAATTTGATCTCTCTCTCATCCATGAATGTAGACAATTTCACCAAATCATGTACATCTGCATTGCAGCATGCTTTTTCACCCCCTTTTCATGTGTGCATGTATGTGTTCCTTTTCTCGTTGATTATATTTCCTGAGCATGGCATATTTCTCCTTAGCATGAAGCTGAAATAAAATCCAATCGTGTTGTTTTGTGCTGCTCAATAAATGCATCCAAAAGTTTTGTAGTACTCTTTCTAAGTTACAAAACAATCATATGGAGCTCATATCTTTGTTTAAGTTTCTTGATTTTCAAAGTCATGCCCACATATTTTTTTCTAAATTCTTTCAGCCTTTCCTCTTACTTTCATCAACCTGAAGTACACCTTTTAACTTTACAAGATTTAGTCTGTATCGAATCATTTCTTAACTGTTGCTAGGAGCCCTTTTTGTTGAGCATCTTTCTGAAGTAGCAAAGTACCCAGCTTTCTTCTGAGTTCTTTTTGTTCTATACACGAGATATGATCCTAGATTATGCAAGTTCTCTGTGCCTTCACTTGTCCTTTGGAAACTCCTTTGCCTGGTCAGTGATTGCTTTGATTGTTTGGACCAAATTCTCACATTATTTTGTTTCAAAAGTAGAATGAAAATGATAAGAAGGAAGAGCTTTATACAAGAGTCCAATTTTCTTATTTTATTTTCAGCACTTCAATGAATACAACTTAACTTTTACTTAAGTTTGAATAACTAAGGGGATCAATGATTTAGTTAAATTGATTCTCTGGCTCTCTATGTTATGTAGCATGCTTGTTTTAGTTGGTATGAAGCGGACTGTTGGCAAATTTGGCAATCAGCCACTTGACTTTATGTACGTGCCGCTGCAGCTTATTCACTCTCCCCCCCACACAAAAAAAGCCCTCGCATTGACTTATTTTATCTTTTTTATTTTAGCCGGAATTACTTTTTTCTTTTTCATTTGCCTTTGTACTTTACTGTTTTAACTCGTTTTATATTGACCATTATATCAAATTTATTTATCTGCATCTTTAAATGAATTGTGTGAGGATGACTTTTCTAGGATCATACAAAATATAAGGAGCCTACGTCGCTCTTTGAACATTTTATTATTGCGGGGCTTCATCCAGATGCTAATTTGGAGTCTGTGGAGGAGGCATTTGCTAAAAGAAAGAGGTGGGAAATGGAGATGGCAAAGTCTGAAATAATCGACTTCAAAATGCTACAACATCGTGGGCCTTCCCTTCCAACATTGGAGCCTCAGGTTCACTGCAGGAATTAACTATTTACTTTCTTGGAGCTCCTTTCCATTTTAATATATGGTTCAGTGAGTCCTGTGTAGTTGCCCTTTCTGCCTTATGACTCCAAATATGTACGCTTTCATGATTTCGTTTTTATATCATGCTATAATTTTAGTTTTCTTCTGCATGATAGCTGTTTAATTAAGTAATATGCTGCTTTGCTTTTTCCTGTGTCAACAAAGGCCAGTTAGCTACCATTAAAATTTTTAGTTGATTTAAATGTTTCTGTGAGATTTGTACATGCGGCATATGTGGGTTTTTGTCTTTGCTTCACTTAACATGTGGTTCTATGTTTAGACGGCCAAATGTTTGGTCAGTTTTGGTTTATGCATATTGAGCAATAATTTTCCGAGGTCCTCTTTTCTTATTAACTGACATATTTACCATTACTTTTCTTTATTTGTTTCTTTTTGGATCTACAGATACTGTTTAAATATCCTCCAGGAAAGAAATTAGCCGTGCGCCCAAAGGATTTAGCTGCTTTCTGTTTTCCTGGAGGTGTCAAGGTTTGATCTTGTGGATTGTTTATAATGATTTGTTTACTCTCAAATTTAGATTTACTTAAGAAAGACCATTACTTAAACTCGATCTTTGTGTTTCATGCCTTTGCTACTGTTGGCGTGTACTTATTCTAATTTACGCTATTGAGAACTTGTTGGTTTATTTGATTCGTTTTAAATTTTTTGCTTTATCATTGTTGTATTCAGTTATCTCTTTCCTTCTTTCTCTCACTCTCTGTGGCTTGAGTGCCCTTCTTTTTCATCTCACCTGTTGTTAACATATAAATGATGACTGTATATGGTCTTTACTTAAGTTTTAAATTAATTATTAATATGAAATATATTTGAATCTTCTCTGCCTACTTAACTGTATAATTCATACAAGCACTGGATCACATTTCACCATGTGGCCTCAAGGAAAAAGTTAGGGCCTCCAAATTGGATGCACTCAACTGTTCTTTAATTTTACTATAAAGTATATTCTATGATAATTTAAGCTATTCGATGATAGTGGATTCTCTGAATGGTGCAAAACAAATTTCAGTTATCTCTAACAAACATTCACTAATATGTCTAAGACCTGGGATTGTCTCTAATTCTGTCAAACATATGTCAAAAGGTATTGGGTGATTGAACAACTCAAAACATACATGTGTTTCCATGCATATCTACATGTGTGTGTTAGCGTGGACATTCACTGATTTGGTTTGGAGCTAACATATATTTGTCACTCACATTGTGCATTATGGATTGTCATAAAATAGGCACAGCTGCTACAGAGGACTCCATCACTAGGTGATCTAAATGAGCTCGTCTACGGACAGGTATGCCAAACTAGTGTCTCACTGAAGTCTCCTTTGATGTGAGCAATTCTGTTTTCTTTTGGATGGTGCTCAAAAGGGCAAAAGCTTAGTAATTCCTGTATTTCTAATGTCTAGTTGTGGATTGTCATCTTCTATAATAAACCAAAGCTATTATTTTCTGGGTAGTGCATATTTGTAGTATGGATATATTTGCAATCTACACCCTTTGAGCAGTTTGATGAGCAAACCGAAAGATATTGAAAACTCTTGAGTCCTGTTGTTCTCTCATTTCCTCCTCTTCTTTTCCGTATTCATTTTTTAGCCTATGTCTACCTGTACAGACAAATCCTAGTTGGTACTAATTAACTAAGGAAGAGCTGGTTGTTCACAAGATGAATTTAGTTGATTTATTTGTTTAAACCAGCTTCTGCTCCTACATAACATGCACAATGTCTGCATGGTCTCGTTTCTTAGGGAGATACTAACATTGCTTTTATCTGCAAAATTACTATACTGTTAGAAGCACCAGAAATATGTATTTCGTGCAGTTTTAAACATTTTTAGAACAGTAAAAATTTTAGAACAGGAAGTTACACACTGGTTTTTTTGTTCAGAAACATTGTCCTGGTTTGTAACTTCTCATATTTTTGTCCACCACTAGTATCTCAGAAGAACATTCTAAGCTGAAATAAATTTCATTTTCTACCAATCTGGTTCAGTGAAGTACTTTTCATGGGTGTAGAATGATATCGTGCTGCTATTTGTAACAAAATCTGTCTTTAGCACAAATAATTTCCAAAGTCCTTTTTTATTGGGAAATTGTATCCTTGGCTTCCCTTTGGACAATCACTCTCCAATTCCCTGCCTCATGCTTGTTCTTTCCTTAAGACTCAATTTCAAGACCTCCTGGATGGTCCCAATAAGCTGCTCAACCACTAGAACCTGACTTGACATCTATTTGCTTTTGAATGTAATCCATAATTGACTTAAAATGCCTCCCTTCTTAAAATTTTTACACGTCGATGGTGAGTAACATGAAGTAATCGAAAATTGGTTTATTTCCTCCATCTTACTTTAATACCATCCCTTCACCTCCTTACCCTTACGTATTTATGAATATAAAAAGCGAGAGCATGCCCAAAATATGATTTACTTTAAAGAATTCTGTGTCCAGATGAAGCTACTTATTCTGAAATTCCCGAACTCCATTTTGTTTCTTCACTGGCTGTTCACCTTACTGCTGGGGATTTCTTTCGTTTTACTCTTACATTCCGTTTGTTTTGACATAAAACATTTTAAATGTGTAAAAACATTTTCCCATTAAACAATTTTCAGATAAGATATATATATTTTTTTCAATTGTATGGTTGAATTTGAAAATAAATGATTTGAAAATAAATAAAGAGAAATAAAGAAATAAGTGGGAGAGAGGAACAGTAGTGTGACATGTGAGAAAGGAATGTGTAGGGAAGTGGGGAAATGGGACCCTTTCAAGAGGAAGACCCCTTTTTCTTATTATCTAGAAAATGATTTACAGCAAAAAAACTCTCTTAAGTCATTTTATTTCAAAATGCTACCTTTTGATGTATGATCCTTTACAACATAAATCGTCACATTTATCAAACACACAAAAAATATTATAATGCTCCAAATTCATTTCCCACTTAGGATTTTAAGGTAAACCAAACAAAGCTAGCTCTCTCCTCCAAAAGAGTTAGTTTCTCTTGGTAATTTTTATAGATATACATACTCTAGTATCTCTTTCTGTAGTCCCAAAACATGGCATTTCTTAGACTGAAGGCAGAAACGGCTACAGACTTAGGGGTTTGATGATTCAAATGTTAAAACATCGCATTCTGTCTTGAAATGAATCCTAAGCATTATTCGTCTTATCTATGGCATTCTAAATAATTGTTATTTGTCTTATCTATGGCATTCTAGTTATCTGTTCTTCTCTGTGTATAAATATTGTAGTTTAATATGCTTAGTTTATGTTTGCATTATTTATCAACAGTTAAAACCGTTTCTTTTATCCTCCATTGGAAATTAAATTTTTTGCATTTTTTTTCACCCCTAACAGGAGCATTTAGGCAAAGACGACTCATCATTTATATTTTCACTCAAGGTAAGTTTTGTTTCTTTACCATCTTCACTATAAACTTTGTGAAATTCTGCCTAGGTGTGAGTTTATGCTGACACTTACTTCTGAATCAATAAGATATACCATTGGGATGGTACCATTAATAAAACAATTTTTCTGAAGTGTTTATTATTTGTCATTGTGTGTGTTTTTCTGTATGCGTTCTCTGTTCCTTGTTTACATTTATGATTTTTGGTCTATGATGATGCTTCCTTACCTCAGGAGTTATTTGTTCAAAGTTTAATTTTGGTGGTCTACTTATTGTCTTAGGAAAATGTTTTGTTGACCTCATGTTTAGTCAGGTCATAAGGTGAAATTTGTCTTCTATGTGTGCGCACATGCTTGTATGCATGTACGTGCAAGTGTGCTTGCAAGTTCACGTGTCTGTGCGTGTGGCACAAATGTGTCTATGGGTGCCTGTCTACTTTCATATGGTGAAAAGGAGTTTTAATCCTTCGTGAGTGAGGCTGCTGCTTGGGAAAGCATTATGTCTTTTTGCAGGTCTATATTTTTCTTTGACTGTAGTCAGTCTTTTGTAGGATTCTTACCCTTTCTTCTATACCTTCATAGTCTTTTAATGATATACATTGTTTCATGTTATGATATTAGATATTGTGAGCTACTCAACTCAACTGACTGTTGAGTTGAAATATTGAAAGCTGTTATATTATGAATATAGTTGAAATATTACTCCATTTTAATGTTTTTTAACTTTTAGCTTTATGAATTATGGAACTACACAGACTGAGTCACAGAAATATTGGTCTTACGTTGCATGACATCTACACAATTTAAATATTTTTAACTGTGAAAAGGACTGACGATCTACAAGTGTTTATCAGAACTGTGTATCTTCCCCATGTGAGTGTGTTTGATTGTTTTTCGCATCTTGTAAAGGTTTCTGTAAGAACCAGCAGTTGGTGGATGCTGAAAAATTTTATGTGCCCTTGATCAGGTGGCAGACAATGCAACACTTTATGGCGTTTGCTTACATGTCTCAGAAATTGTTCAGAGGCCACCTGGTATCTTAAGCGCCTCATCACCCCTTCCGCAGTCATCTGGTGGATGCAGCCGTTTTTTGGTTTCTGCACCTCGCTGCTATTGCGTGCTAACCAGAATTCCTTTTTTTGAGTTACACTTTGAGATGTTGAACAGGTTAACATTAATTCCATACACCCATAACTTGTTAGAATTAGTTTTTACTGACATGTAAGGGAGCCATTAAATCATTTTTTTCTTGAATTCACTATGTTTTGCTTACTTGGATGCAGCATCATTGCACAGGAGCGTCTGAATCGGATAACACAGTTTATTAGTGAAATGTCTCTCACTACCTCTGATTATGCCCTTTCAGTAATGAAAATACATGATCAAATGAATGAGAATGTTGACTCCCCCGGTAGGGAGTATTTGACTGATTTGATGGCTTCTGCAATTCCTGTTGAAAGTGCCATAGCCCTTACTGCCGCCGCTGCTGGAATTATATCAGATGATGAAATCCCATCTTCACTGAAGACACCAGAACCTAGGTCTCCTGATAGTGTGACTGCTAGTGAGGCTTCAGACGTAAGTCATATAAAGGAAATAGATAGAGATAGCAGAAAGAGTTCTCATTATTTTGATGATAATGGTTCTGAAGCCTCAGAGAACCGATCTGATGCTCTGGAAAGAATGTGTGGAAGCTTTGAAAATGGCCATGCTTCTCCAGATATTGGAACGTTCTTCTGCTCTAGGAGCCGCACATTGGAGTATATTGGGAGTTCTGAATCCTTATTCAGGTGGTAGATTTATAGTATTTTATTGGATTACGATCGATAAAAATTTGATTTGTTCACGGTAGTATGTCTAGAATTTTTTCTTGTGTCTGTATCTTTGCTCCAGTTCTCCTCTTTTGCCTTTGTTGTTTATCAGATAGTTTTATTTGTTGTTATGTTCTTAAGAACACAATTTCAATAGTACGTTGTTATCTTTGGCAGTCCAGCTATAAGCATGGCATCAGAGGACGAGGATGATGAACTTTTCTCAAGCAGTGAAAATGATTTTTCAGATGAATTAATAATGGAATGGGCCAGGGTTAGTTTATTATTGATGTTTCACATGTTTATTTATTTAATTAGTCATATTTTGATTTCCATTTGATCTTTTTTTTTTGGTTCATCTCTTTGATAGGAAAATAAAAACGATTTGCTACAGATAGTTTGCTGTTATCATTCCATGCCTCTTCCTCCACGAGGACGCAAAATAGTTTTTCAGCCTCTTGAGCATTTACAGGCTATCGAGTATAGTCGTCTTCCGGTTTCTGCCTTTGAATTTTCTGAAGAATATTTGGCTTCATTTGAAGCTTCTGAGGTATTTCTTGGGTTACATTTTTCTTTTGCAGTGGTTCTAAATATCTATATTCATTCCACATTTCTGAACTTGGTAAAGGTCAACGCAAAGTTGGCTGCTGCTGAGGAAGCTCTTGCACTCTCAATATGGACTACAGCAACCATTTGTCGTGTTCTCTCACTTGAAAGTGTAATGTTCTTTTTAGTGCAATTTCTTTACCTTGAGTTCAGCATTGGTTTTGTTTCAGTATCTTTTTTAAGGAATGCAAAAGGACAAGACTGTTCAATAATAGCGCAGGCTTGCCTTTAGGGCTTTTTAAAGTTTTATGTTTTAATTATTTATTGTCATGTAGATAATAGTCTTTTACCTGGGTTGGCACCCCCTTTGCACATTTTTATATACAACTTGCAAAAGGAGAAGTTTATGTTTTAATTATATGATTGTCAAGCTCAAGCCGAAACCAGGCCCGTTGATAAAAAGGGCCAAGCTTCAGCAATTGTAGGCGTGGCTTGAATGGGCTTGTAACATAGCAGTAGTCTGGTAAACATGCAATTCTTCTAAATTCGTAATCAGTGATCAGTTATGTGATCTTTTTTAAGTGATAGGTGCTTGAAATCGATCAAACATGAGGAAAAGTAAATGTTACTTGCCTGTATCTGATATCGACTCTTTTCACATTAGACTCGATCTTGCTTTTTCCTATGTTCATAAGCTGGTGTCTTTTCACTGAGTGTTGTGCTAGCTGTATAAATCACTGGTTTAGCACCACTTTTTGCGTAAAGATATCAGTTTATGAACATAGGAAATTCGACGAATGATCGATTGTAGTTCATGTCAAACATGTGATGGTGTAGGCATGTTTGAACAATTCACTGACTTAAAGGACTTAACTAATGCTATTCATCTGAGTAAAAAATCTGTCTTCTTGTTTTTTCTAAGTCTTACCAATATATGGTGCCTGTTCAGGTTCTGACACTGGTTGCAGGAGTACTACTAGAAAAACAAGTGGTCATAGTGTGTCCAAATCTGGTGAGTTAATCTTGTGACTGGAAATAATTCTGTTAGCCCATAATCAGTAATCTGCTTGTGGATATATTTTGTGCTTTTAGTTGTTTGTTTGGAAGTGGATCTTGGCTTTGACACAAATTCCAACCAATGCAGGGTATTTTATCTGCTACAGTGTTTTCTCTTGTTCCTATGATTCGTCCATTTCAGTGGCAGAGTTTATTGCTTCCAGTAAGTATCAAAGCGTTAAGCAGCCACTAGTTCCTGTTGAAAACTTAGAAGCGATTTAGCTTTATATATGATATCAGCCAAATGTATAATTCATCATTTCTTCTTGAGATACAAGTTACTTCTCTTACTGAAACCTAATTTATCAAGAGCATAACTGGTGTGCAACCCTAGCATATGCAAAGTATATGAGGAAATGCCAATAAAAATTTATTTGAAAAAACAAAATATAAATAGAATATAGCTATCAAAATGTAACTAAAGAAAAGGTCAGAGAAAGAAAAAAAAATTGGAAACAAACAATCTAAATGATACAGAAATGTGCAGCTGTTCAAAGTAACATAGTTGGGCCCCCCAAACCTCCTTCCTGACCAGCTAACATATGTTCGACTGAGGCTTAACAGTAGAGATCCCTAACTGCGTTAAGGCTAGAGACCAAAGCTTCTAGCTAGAGAAAAGTGCAACAGCATGCAAGCTACTGTGCATACATATATGAAAAATGTTTTTTTCCCCTGTTATCAAGGTTCTATGCTGTGAGGATCTTACCTAAAGCATCGGTCAAAACAGAGAAAGGCACCTTAGAGGCCATTTTGGCTTGTGAAACTTGCACTCTTGAGTCCCTATCCAACACAAATAAATACTTTTGAAGTTGAGAGGGATGCATCAGGTTTTAAAGATTATTAATTCGTTCTTCTGTGTTGAAGGCAAGAGTCTAAATTGAGTTGCTTTTCCTTCTTGAAGGTGCACATGTCGTAGAGAATAAAACTGTTAACGTTTGTGTTTAGGGTTTAGACAGTGATTAGGGTTTCGAGAAAGAAAGGAAATATAAAGATAGTAAGCAGTAAACTGGTTACTAACCCTAAGGTTAGTAGTCATATGTATAGATAACTTAATATTATGAAATTATATCAATACCCTTAAACCCTAATACTCTCAACACTCTAACACTCCCCCTCAAGTTGGAGCATACTCCAACTTGTTACAACGATACCCATCCAATATTTTACAAATAAATTCAAACCTAAATAACAGCGAAACTCATAACAATTCGGGGCAACTAAGCCCAAGACAATAGTTAGGTTACCTTGTCGGTACCACCTAACGATAATGGATCAACACGATCCATGAACAAGGTCCGGGTACATCGGACAAACAAGACCCTCCACTTAGGGGTCAACAAGACAACAAAACAGACTGGAACGAGCTGCTTCATATGAGTTGAATCCACAAAACGGGTTGGATTGTGTCGAGGGGAAAATCTGACTTGGATTTGGGTTAGGTCAACACATAAACAAAAACCAAAAACTTTCTTTTCTTCACACAGCATCACCACACATAACAGGGGACTCATGACCGGCAACAAGTCACAATTTCACCGGAAAGAAAGAAAATTTAACCTATCGGAGACGAAACAAAAGTTGCTGGAGAAGAGGGAAAACACTTGAAGAGCGCCGAGAAATTCGTTGGAAAAACATAATAGAAACTAAAAGTAAAATCTAAACCTAGCTATATATTTTTTTTTTCCTTTGGTTTGCCTAAGAATACCACCAGGGTCCCAAACCATGGGTTCTGATGCCATGTTAACGTTTGTGTTTAGGATTTAGATAGTAATTAAGGTTTCGAGAAAGAAAGGAAATAGAGAGATAGTAAGCAGTAAACTGGTTACTAACTCTAAGGTTAGTAGTCATATATATAAAGAACTTAATATTATGAAATTACATCAATACCCTTAAACCCTAATACTCTCAACACTGTAACAAAAACATTACTTCTTTTTTCTTTTGGGAGAAGAGAGAGTGGGGGGGGGGGGGGGGGGGGGGAACACAGTTATTCATGCTCTAGGAGGTTTTTCAGCATAAGAACAAAATTCTTTGGTTGGCACACCATTTACCAGTATCTCAGGGAAAATGCTTTTCTTTTTAATTAGGAGTGTTTCTAAAGCATTCTAAGCATTTTGATATCACCATTTTTTTATTGGAATAAGATCAGAATATTTTTAAATGGGGATTACATGTGAAATATCAGTGCTTATTTAGAACACGAAGCCATGTTCAGATGTAGTACTTGCTTGTTTTGATTCTGGTCCTTCTTTTGACTGGAGTCCCCACTTCCTTCTTTTTCTGGGTAAGTTAAAGGAAAACAATATTTATATGGTTACGGTTTAGTGGAAAATCATTCTTTTTAATGTCTTTTACATGTGGCATGACCAAGTGTTATGGGTCTGGTATAATTGATTTTTCTCTTCATATTAAGATCTGAGTTCATCTTTTTCAGGTTCTACCGGGAAGGATGCTTGATTTTCTTGATGCACCAGTTCCCTTTATTGTGAGTTTCACATGAGACTCATTTAGTAAATTATATAGTAGTGTTTTATGGTCTAAACCTTCTACACACACTGTGCATGACATTTGATTCACGATTTTCTCCACGGACTAGGGCTTTCTGACTACTACCTTAGCTTGTTTCAGAGAAGTTCACAAGGCAGTCTCTTTCTCTGCATGGATAATCGACCGAGCTCAAACTCTAACTAGCATGTCATCTCAAATCTCTTGGTTTTACATATGGATATGATAGCACAATTTCTTCCTTAGAAGATATGTATATATGATTATATGACTATATGCGAAATATACTAGAATATATCTTGTAGGTATTATATTAGTATTCTGGCTTTAGTATTTTGATTAAATGGGATGGAGCATTACGGAGTTGTAAATTTCATTTTTTCCGTTTTTTCTCAGTAGGGCTATAAATGAACTGGGATGGTCAGCCTCATCTAGGCTTATTTTTGGATGAGTTTTTGAGCTTGGCTCAAGTTCAACCAACCTGGCTGGAACTTGGCTTGGTTCTGAATAGCTGGGGCTTAACTCAGTTAAAGGAAATAGATACTTTTTCTTTTTTTCTGTTTCTGGGGAATTGCAGTTCAGTAGAAGTGGAGATACAATAAAGAAGAAAAAAGGGATTAGATTTGGATAATAAAAAAGGAGCAAAAACTCTATCAAAGATTATAAGTTACTGTCTACATTTTCAAACTGACATTAATAATTGAATGAACTAAAAAGGAAAAGAAAAAAAAAAAGATGCTAGAAATGAACCATGAAGTTATGACGTGGAAATGCCAACCTGTTGTACAAAAATGCTTAATCTATGAAATACTGGATTTGTGATTACTATGAGAGAGACATAGAGTTTAGCCTGGTGACAGAGGACAAGAGATTAGTACCATGGTGATGCACTAGGAATAAAATCTCACACACAATAATTTTCAAGGTTACAAGCTGGACCTAGATCTGTTAGTCCTTGGGCTTGGTTGTTAGATAATCCTGGTCTTCTGGCTCAGTTTTGGTTGCTTATCGAATGAGCAACTACTATCTGTTTGTCAAATTCATAAAAGTTGAAAATTCTTATTAGAACCCTATTCCTATGTGCTTGAGTTTCATCTTTACCATCACAACTCTTCTGCATGTACTATTTAGTTTGTCATCTCCCGTTCAGGAACCATTAAATGTCCAGTTGGAAGTTGGAACTGCATGATCCCTTCTGCAACTTGCATTTTGACTTCCCTTTTTTATTTTATAAGTTTGCATTTTGACATTGAAAGCGAACAATTTCATGTTAGTGAATATTAGTGATATCTGCAGCTACAAATTGTCTAATAATAGATGAGGTTCACCGGACTATGGGAGACCCTGCATTTTAATTTTTATTATGGGGTTTTGCAAATCCCTTTTGTATCCACATTGACATCGGATAGGCTAGTCACACTATTGCTCAAATATCATAAAAAATGAGTTTCATAAAAGTTTGATTCATTTAGTAGTGAATTTTTTGTTTCAGCTTTGATTGCATATCTAAATTAATGGACTACTAAAGGATGCTGCTTAATTTTAAAATCATATGGAGACCATGTGGAGTATCCTTCAGGAAATTAAATATTGGATTTGTTTAGAAGATATTATAATTCGATGGAAATTAAGATATTTTGGCAGAGATTTGAAGGAAAATAAGAAAAGTTCATTCCAAGTGTTAGAAACTTGTGAACTGTTTTCATTTGACTTTTTGTTTCTGTAATTGCAGGTTGGCATACAAAATAAGCCTGCTGATTTGAAGATAAAAACATCAAATCTTATTCAAGTTAATGTGCTGAATGACCAGGTTCGTAAGCTTTTGGACCATTTTTCGCTTCCTGGAATTTGAAATATAACACCTAAAGCTGAGCATCCAGAAACTCTTAGATAAAAAAATAATTTTGGGGGATCATCATAGTGGGTGATGATCACTTCAGGCTCTCCAAACCAAGGAAGAAAGTCTTATCCTCTAATTGCTTCTTTTCTTCAGGTAAAAATGTGTCATTTGCCGGCACTTCCTCGGCGTAAAGAACTCATTGCTCAACTCAGGCCAATCCATGCTAGACTGTCATATCAAAATTCAATTGCTAAAAGGCATCCAGTGTATAGGTGTAGTGAAGTGCAGGTGTGTACTGATTTCTGTACTCAAATGCCTATTCAAGAAATTTTCATTCATAGTGAAATTCTCATCACGTGTTAGAACCCCCCCTCCCTCCCTACCGAAGAAACCCCCTCATCAATTTATAATTTCACACATTTAATTTTATATGCTTTTTGTTCATTTTTTCCACTATTGAAATTTTGTAAGATTTAATTTAAATGCAAGTTATCCCACCTCTTGAGCCAAAAACATCTGAATGTTGGGTGTTTTCTGAGTACCACATCTTGAAAAAAAAAAATAACGGAAGGTGACAGATTATTTTGTATTGTATGTTGCTCATAGCTGGTACAATCGTACTAAACATTCTGTGGCGCTTTTATTGGAGATTTCTTACCTGATATTTTCTAATTATATGAAAGCTTAACTTTGTCATGGATTTAATTCCGCCTAAGTAAACTTAGTGCCTGTCTATCTCCCCCATTGTTTCTGTGAGTAAAATAATCTGTCGAATCAGTCAGACCCAATTGAAACAAAATAATAGCAGTTTACACAACAGGATGAGGTTATCCTGTTTATTGAGTTTTGCATTTCAAGTACTCTGTGCTAGGGAGGAGTGAAAGATGCTCTCTAGGTGAATCGAGTCAAATGAAACTTGGTGGGACCCTGAGAAATCATATGTGGTGTATTGTGTTCAATTTTACTGCACTCTTAGGTAAAATGATATGCTAGAATAATTAGCTCTCAGTGTCTGAAGCTTGTTTTATGTCGTCCTTTCACTTTTAACATCAACTAATATTTGTGTTAGTATTCCAGGCCGAAGCTGCAACACAATTTTTGGCTGTCATGAGGCATTACTTCGAGTTCCTTTGTTCAGATTTGAGGTCTCACACAATAACTAGTGTACAATCTAACAATGACAGGGTACTGTCAAAATATATTCTCTTCCTCCAAAATTAAGAATAACAAATATTTTTGCAGCTATCATTGCCTAATAGCTCTTTATTTGACATACAAGTCTTTTTTACTAACCTTCCAGGTTTCTTTACTTCTTAAAGATAGCTTCATCGATTCCTTTCCTAGCAGGGACCGCTCATTTGTTAAGGTAACATGCATTTCTTGTTTTGCCCTTTCATTGTATGTCTTCCTAACCAATTGTTACGCAACGAGAACATTTGATTAGGGCTGGAATCGAGCTGAGCTTTTATCGAATTATTCAAGCTCGAGCTCGAGCTTGAAACTAAGCCTCGAATAGCTTATCGAGCCAAGCTCGAATACCTTAAGGTTTGCCTTGAAAGGCTCTTGAACAGTTCGATAAGGTAATATTGAGTTTGAACTGAGCCGAGCTCGAGCTCAAACCAATATTTATTTAATATTTTTATATATTAAAATTATAGTATGGGCTCGATTGTTATCGAGCTCGAGCCTTGATAAAATTTATCGAACTCGAGTTTGAGCCCAGTTTTCGAGCTCGATTCGAACTCGAACCTGTTCATTTAAGCTCGAGCCGAGCTCAAATACCTTAGTATTCGGGCTCAATTCGGCTTGAATCAACCCCTACATTTGACCAAGTAGCTCATGATTTGTATTCAGCAATTATATCTTTTCTTTAGACATTTCAGTCCGTTTACATTTGCAAATCTTCACTTTTTATGGGTGGTGAACATGCTGGGTTGATATTTGTTGTTGCCTCAAAGCATTTAGCATATAGAGTCGAAGATCTTGTCGATATTTGAGTCAACTTACATTCAAAATCTCGATTAATCAGTTTAAGTTTGTAGCTGTAAAGCTGATTGCTCTTGGGTTGCCTTTTTGGCTCCTTGCAGTTATTAGTAGAGACACAACTGTTCAGTGTTCTATCTGACTATCAATTGTCGAGCTTCGAGAATGGACATCCCTAACCTAACCAGTTTATAAGTCCAGTGGATCTGTCTAGAATTATGAAGTGCAGAATCAGACAAAGTGATGATAAATTATGGAGGGTAATGACCTCTCTTACCGTTGGCAATGACCCTATCAACAAATTTCATCAATAACAATGTTTTCGCAGTTGTTAACTGTGAATTATGCAGCCCAAGATTGCAGAGGAGAATTTTGTAACATAATGCCTATAGTAACACTTGCAAATGCCCCACACCAGTCATGTCTGTTGTAACATCTTCCACGAATGATCATTGTACCAATCTCTTAGGGGATATATTATTTGAGGCTTATCAAAGATCTGTCTCACTTCTCATTCTTGTAAATGTCAATAATTACGTAAATTTGTTTGCATTCCTATCAATTCTTTATTTTCCTTGCAACAGATACCTTTTGATCTGTGATTTTGTTGAATAATATTGATTTTGCCCATTTGACTTAGTTTCTATTAGCAGCCTTTCGGTTGCCCAGTAGCAGAAGATCAGCCAAAGAGTCGTTTTCTCATCTAGTTCTAAGCCGAAGCAAAAAAAAAAAAGAAAAGAAAAGAAAAAAACTGTTGTTTTTTAATCCAAAAGCAGAACCAGCTTTGTAGCTTCTGATTAGATGCTGAGGAATTAGCTTATTTTCATAATTTGGAAAACAAAATTGACTGCAACTTTAACATAATTTTTATCCCACGACAAACAACTTTTAATCTGACAGCAATCTTAACAAAATTTTCATCAAGCACTAAATTAAAAGTAACGAAAATACTTTTAATTTGACAACACTTCTACAAATAGCTATGGTGGAAATATTTTTGGTGTCCTCGCAGCAAAAGTTCCAACTAAATCAAATGGGCTAATAACCATCTTTCGGGGTACTGCTTTTCGGAAGGATTGGCCATTACCCTTTTTACAGCAGAGAATTTGCATTTTAATGTTCATATCAACTCAGTTGTAGGGGCTGTGGCTATAATTTACCCAAGGGACTGAAAAGGCTCAAGTATGAGCTTGTTCTCCACAAATATAGTAATTTTGTTCTTGTTTGAGAATATTTGTGATATGTATATATATATTGAATAACCTTGGCAAAGTTTGACATTAGAAATTGTATCACATAAGTCATGCTTTATCATTGTCTGACAATTTCCTAATACATGCAAAGACCTTCACATATCACAAACCACGCTGCTTCATTCTCTAAACAGAAACCGTAGAGAGAGTTCATATGGAGAGCTTCCTCATCACTGCCAATATATCTGGTAATAGATTCCAAGCAAATACTTAATTCACACCATGAAAGAAAATGGTGCATTCATCTATGCGCCATGAATCATGATACAAAATAATGAAGAACCTCAGCATGAAAAAATGATAGTAACTAATGAAAAACACTACAGAAACTTTTCAATAAGATGTTTCAGATTTCAAATTCCTGTAATCCTTTTCCATTGAAAGTGCCAATCAATCTGCTATCCTGAAATTTTCTTCTCTCGTGTGATAAGGAGGAAAAAAAATAATTGGATCAAAATTGGTAAAAGCATGGTTCTCTTAGGTAACGTTGCCAATCCCTCCTCCAAAGAGAAAGAGAGAGAGACATCTATACTACTCAACAGTTATTACCCCCCAACCATAACACCTAAAAAATTGTTTGTACACGTACCCACGAGCGTACATCATTTTGTTACCAAATTGGACCACGAAAAAAAGCAAGTTTACAGTAGAAACTTATATTGAAGCAAAACTGAAAAGAGTAACAAATTCTTCCCAAAACATACATCAGGAAAAATGTATCACCAAGGGGGGGCAAAGGATACTAGACATTTCTGTCAAATGCCAATACAAATCCACAAATCAATACCATACATAATTTGAAGGGGAAATGATACCTGCTGCATATCCATGTTGAGTCCATGGTCTTCCACAGCTTTTCACATTAAACTCGGTATGATCTAGAGATGGCCACAAATAACGAAAGAGAACAATGAGTTATCTCTGACATAGTAAAATAAAATTGAAAGAAAAGGAGGGAGGAGGGAGGGAGTCCAAAGAACACGAATCAATCAATCAACAATTATTCTAAGAAGGGAAGTTACCATAGATGCCACTGCTGAGTAGCCAAAGAAATATGCCGTCATAAATCATAATCATAGTATCATTTGTCTTCGTCTTCAGAATCGGACTTTTGAAAAACTGGTTCCGGTTGGGTTTGAGCATATGCTGGAGCAATGTACTTTGGATCTTTTGCTGCAACATCAGCATACTTCAGTATAGCTTCTCTTGGATCTTCCTCCATCCATGTCTCCTTGATCATTCCACCTTGCTGCAAGACAAGTCAACAGGTAAGTCTCTTCCAATATCTTAATTTCTATAAGACAGAAATATAAGAAAAGGATATGAGAGAAGGGCTGTCGAAGAGGGTAAACCATTACCTTAAGAAGGTATTGGGTCAATAAGCTTCCATTACTTGTACCGACTCTTCCACCATGGCCTGGTCCTGTCATGGGAAGTTCAGGCCTGTGAGACTTAATTGGGTCCTTCAATATTTTCTCTCGCTGACGCTTACGGCTTGGCTGATCTCTAAATAAGGGTAATGAATGAGGATTGTGAATCACAAGTGGTGCCTCATAATCATCAACTGATTTTTTCCTTGGTGCACGTGCAACACAAACAAGAGCTCCTCTCTCACTGAGGATTGGGTCATATAACGTGTGAGTCCCCCCTTGGCTTTTGTCCCCAGCTGTTGCAAATATCTTCAAAAACAACAAAATAAAGGCACCATATGAGTATAACTCTCAGTTACTAGCTTGCATTCATATGTATGTTTGAATGCCTCCAAATCGAGGGAGAGAGAAAGTAAATTTCACTTATATAGCACTTCAATATGTGTCCACACAAATTAGCTTATAACTGGAAAAAATATATAATATAAGATTTACAACCAGAGTGTTTAAATTCTAGGGGATATAAAATGATTATGAAAAGATAGTCAGTCTAACAAGAATGTAAATGGTGGTTACCTGATTCAACTTCGGGTGCCAAGCACACTGGACAACACTACAAGTTGGGGATATCCCAACTCTTGAAACAAATTTAAGTTTTGTCCGATCGTAAAAGCACAGCAAACCTCCAATTGTGCTCTCCTTTTCGACAGATGTTCCAGTCAAGAAAAGTTGTTCATCGGGACTAAAAGCAATATTGGTTTGGGCATAGTTCGTTGGGAGATCATTAAAAACCTTAAGAGCCTCTTTCATTTGGCGCAAATCCCACACCTGATAAATATATATAAATTACATGGCAATAAAATTGAGAGAACTATTCACAGTAAAATGTATCCATATCAATATGCTTAGAACACATGTAAATACTACCTTCAGTGAACCATCAAAGCTTCTTGACAGTAGGATTCTTCCATCGCTAGAGAACTTAAGAGCAGTTATATCATCAGAATGGGCTTTTACAACGTGTATATCCGGCCTGCTTCCCCATCCAGGCTTAAGATTCCATACCTGTAAGAATAAATTTAGCAAGACGTGAGAAGAAACTGAAGTAATATATAAGAAAAACTGAGACACAAAGCACATAATTAGCAGCGCTACAAATGTAATAAGCTAATGCAGTACAAAAATATACCAGGGAAAAGCCTAAAAAAAATTTATCTTAGCTTTTAGTCTATTATTAGAAATGAAATATCAGGGCATCAGCAACAAGTACCTGTATGGAACCATCTCCTATACCACCCGCAATGCATTTTCCTTCACGGTCCCAAGCACATGTGGTAACCGGAACTCTTCCAGGTCTTGCAAGTTTTGGTTTAATGACCTAATCAATAATATTTGAAGCATTTAGTTTGCAATCATCTGTCATGGTGAATGACAGCTTCAGAAACATCACACTTAAAGATATTCGTTTGCATTCTCATCACTAAGTCTCAATTCTTATACGTAAAAATGAGCATGCAGAACAGCATCAAAGGAGCCACTGTAAGAGTCCCATTCTCACATAATACACCACTATATTCTTCAAAAGATGGCTTATAATGGTACTGATAAAAAAAAAAGATGGTTTATATAGCTCAACACCATAGCTTCCAAAAGCGCTCTCTTCTTCCTACTTTTGAAAGTTCTTTAGAAAACATGTCTGTGCATATTACTAAGCAAAGGAATTAAAATAAGATTAACAGTGAATGATGCTTGTGAGTTGGAAGCTCCAAACAAAACCCAAAAGGTGTACTCCGAAAACAAAAATACATTGGAATTTTCAGAATGCTAATCAGTCATTATGCAGAACACGCTTGGAAACATCAAACTATGAAAATAAGCTTCGGAAAACTATATGGTAAAAAAGTATAAACTAAAAGATTTTTGTTTTTTTGATAAGTTATTCAGGCCAAGCATAAACTAAAAGATATACTACACTTGTTTCTTAATCTAGCTATTCAGACAAAAACTAATGTATTAGAGGAAGGGAAAAAAGAAAAATCTATCCCACTTACAGAAGAGTTTAGAACTTCATAGAAGTCCCTATTTTCAGCCTTCTTTTTATACATCATCATTTAGTTAAAGAGCTAAAAGACACAAGCAAACAAATATATCAATAATCCTACCCAGTTTCTGCAATTGAAATCCTTAAAAATTTGCAAGACATGTTTATTCACCTATACATTTCAAATTCATAAATTTAAAAACCTTGTGTCAGAATGAAAAATCAAACAAGTTTCTATTAATATGAAATAGTCCACCTAATATATCTTGATATCATGTGAAGTGTTATGAATATAAATAAACATGGACCTGCTTTGTTTCTATTAATATGAAATAGTCCACCTAATATATCTTGACATCATGTGAAGTGTTATGAATATAAATAAAAATGGACCTGCTTTTGGCTTTTGAAGTCATTTACATCCCATATGCGCAACGATCCATCCTCTGATGATGTTAAAATAGTCTCCTTAGTTTTAGGGTGCCACTCTCCACAAGTCAATCCAGATATGTGGCCCTTGGTATTCTTTAGATCACGAATATACATGTCCCCCTTTACAAATTCACCTAGAGTAAGACCATCACGGTCATAAATCTGAAATTAAGGGAAAGACAAGTGTGAATGAAGCCCATATGCACTCTAACCTCAAATATATTAATAACATAAAGACAGTATGCCAAAATACCTTAGCTTGAGCAGAGCCAGTAACGCATAGAAAACGATCTGCTGTGGGACTCCAGCTTAAAGTACGAACTTGGTGACCTTCAAATGGTTCAATCTGCCTAAATGATTCCAAACGTGAATTCATCCCTTGAAAGTCATACATACGTACTGTATAGTCATAACTACCTGAAAGAACTCTAGACCCAGTGTGGTCAACAGCAAGAGCAGAAACAACCTGCCAAGCAGCAGCAAAATCTCATTCTCAATTTGAAAGAAAATATCTAAGCCACACACATAAAAGTAAAAATATCTAAACTCAACAAATCAACTAGGTTTGCATTGACCTCAGTTCAAGCATGATATTTTCCAAACAATGGAAAGCAAATAACCTCATCTTGAACTATCTGATTTTCAGTAAGGGAACAAAGATTAACACCTACCCACACGCAATTTTTGTCATTTTAACTTCTCTAAAACAGATAACAACTAATTTAGTGGATTTAAAAACGTTCCCCTGCTATGAGCATTGGTCAAACTCAATCGAATTCCAAAAGCTCCAACCTCCTGGGTCAATACATAAACACAACCTATGATAAAGAACCAAGATTTTGCAGAAAATAGCACTAACATATTAGCACAGAAAAACTGTGAGTGTATGTATATAGTACCAATTATTCTCGCATCCATCTGTTCGGCATCCAAATTATAAGTCCTTTCTCTCTCACGCACACACAGAGAACGAGCAACAACAGTATTTCATTTCCAACAAAGCACATTGATATAGATATAGGAGAAAATAGTACCTTAGAATGGCCTTTGAGCACAATCTCATTGCTTATAGGAATCCGGTACGGATTCTCCTCCACATCATCATCATCGTCATCATCAGATTCACTCACAGTGGACCCTACCGGAGGAGGCGGCGGGGGGCCAATCATCGCCCCATCCTCATCACTCTCTCCGGACCCCACTGGAGGCGGTAGCGGCGGTCCCACCATAATCCCGTCGTCATCTTCCTCCACTTCCTCCGATATCTGCGGCGGGCGGGAGGGCCCTATCACGACACAACCTCCGGTGGAAGCCCGCGACGGCCTAAGAGGGGACTTAGGGTTGGGATTGCGGGTGGATTGGAGCCAGGATTTGGAGGAGGAGGAAAGAGAAGGAAATTCAGGTTTGGGTTCAGTTGGGTTAGGGTTTTTCTCTTGGAGATTAGTTGTGGAGTCGCGGCGAGTGGAGTTGTGGATGGCTTCGAGTGAGGTCTGGGGCTTTGATTGTTTGCCGAATGTGAGAGGGAACTGTGCTCTCACTCCATCGTATATCTCTGCTTCGTCCTCCATTTGCTTGCTTTCTTCTTCTTGTTTTCTGTTTATTTAGTTGAATGGAAAATGTTTTAACTTTACGGAATTTTAATGGCTTTTGATTTGGAGACAATTTATAGGTCTGGTTTAGCCTCCATGACTAAGTGTATGTTTCGGTTGAGTAGGGAGGAGGATTTTAGACATGGGTTATGGGCGGGGAAGACCCGGTTCACCTCCTAGGTCGTGTCCATTACCAAATTCGGGTTTTTTAGATAGGCCCAATTTTTTTTTATAATAGCATGGTTTATGTTAGTCTTACCCGTTAACATTCTCGGGTCCATTACCCGAGTACGGTCGTCTTTGGTGGGAAGCAAGTATAAACAAATAGAATAAATATTAAATCAAGTTTCCAACTAACATTAGATGTCGTTGGGATGTTGTTGTAGCACAGTAGTAGGTTTTGTCGCCTGTCACCTGGGTGACCCAAGTTCGATCCCCAGGTGATTTTAATTACTAAAATTTTATGAATGGCCAATTCGTCACCGTTTAGTCAATTTGAAATCCTGTTAAACTGACGAAAATGTGTATTGGTTTAGTCAAAAAGGTATATTCTTTCTATTAAATGCTCTACCAACTCACCACTTATTTGTTCCTTTTTTTTGTTATCAGTTTTTTTCTACCTATGGTGATTCTAATTGTGTTTTGATCTTTCTTTTTAGTTATTTTACTTAGATATAACATTCATTAAAATTATTGTAACGAAAACTTTAATTTTGGTGGTTTATTTTTACTTTTTGAAACCTTTAAAAAAATTACCACGCACATTTTTTAAAGGTCAAATTACACTTTACTACAAAGTAGTAAAGTTTTTATATAAAATATATATTTTTTTGTTCTAAAATGTTAAAATTTCGATGTTCTTGCTTGTCTTTTTTAACATATAATTCTTCTTACATGTTTTAAAATCTTCTTATACCCTATAATTAACATATAAAAAAATCTTATAGTTAATAAGAAGCCAATCTAATTCATTAAAATCTTGTTTTCTGTTTAAGTTAAGAAATGGACAATTCAGACTACAGTAATTGTGGTAGCCAATCTAATTCATTAAGTTCATCCGTTGAAGATGAGTATGAAATGTTCTCATTGTTAATGCTTTCTATGTTTGCTGAATATGATGAAAAATTTATGAACAAATTACTTATGCGAACATCACGACTCAGAGGACATGAACATATAACCGAATTGTTAACTAGTCGTTCAGAGGTAGTTCATGAATTGTTTCGCATGGACAATGAAACATTTATTCACTTATGTAACACATTGAAACAATATAATTATATAGAAGACTCAAGCGGTGTCACGGTAAAGGAAAATATGGTCATTTTCTTGTTTGTTATGGGACACAATTTGGAGCACAGAGTTGTAGTTGATCAATTTCAACAATCATTAGAAACAATTAATCGACATTTTAAGACAGTGATGAGAGCATTGAACAAGTTTGCAAAGCACATAATTTGTCCATCGAATTACCACGTGGTGCCTCCACAAATTAGAGGTGATTGAAGATTTTACCTATTTTTTTAAGGTAATGTATCGTATGATTGATTGTTAATTTATTAGTTTAGCTTTGTATATACAATATATAATACCAAATTGATTCTAATCGTATGCAATTTAATGGACGCAGAAATGCATTGGCGCAATTGATGGAACGCACATCAGTGCATGGGCAAAAGTAGAAAAAGCTACAAGTTATAGAGGTAGGAAATCGGTTGTCACACAAAATGTGATGTGTGCATTTTCATCCAACATGAAATTCACATACATGTATAGTGGATTGGAAGGTATGACTAACGATTCATGAGTCTTTTTGGACACCTTAACTCGATCGGATGCTTAATTTCCTTGGCTTACTAATGGTAAATCTATTTTAGTACTAAGTTGATATTATATACTAATTGATTGATATGTACTAGGATAATTTGTATAACTTATAGGTGAGTATTATTTGGTGGATTTCGGTTATCTATGTACAACCGGGTTTCTTCCATTGTTTAGAGGTGAGCGATATTACTTAAATGAATATCAAGGTAGAACACGCCAATCAACGGGTTATAGAGAACTATTTAACTATAGCCACTCATCTTTAGGTAATGTTATAGAACGTTGCTTTGGGGTCTTAAAGGTGTGCTTTCCAATTTAAAAAATGATGCCTAGATTCAAGCCCGCTAGTATAGTTGTTGCTTGTTGTGTTGTACATAATTTTGTACGCCAGTGTTTTTATAGTGATCAACTGTTTAATGAATGGGAAGTAGAGGGTCATGAAGTAGAAAGTGAAGGGGGGTCGAACACATTTACAAATAATCATACAGTTGATTTGTCTGATGTGTGCGCAACAACTATGGCTGCGTTTCGTGAGCTTATTGGCAATCAGATGTAGGCAGACCGTTTTGGTATTTAATTGAATATCTATTAATAATGTTATGATTTGTCGGTAAGAGTTATTTAATTTAATGTCTTTATTTGTGTTTAATTTATTTATTTTTACTTACTGAATTATTTTTATTATTCTTAGGAATATATTTTATATATTGATATATTATTTGAGTTATAAGGTGTGAGGATGACAAACCAACCAAATTGGGCAGTTGAGGCAAACTCTTTTGTAAAAAGAATTTTGGGTCGTTCATTTTCATTTTATCAATTTCTCAAAGTTGTATTTGATCAATGAATATTGTATCTTAAAGTTGTCTTCAACTAACTTATTTTAAACAAGCAAAGTATATTATCTTTTAGATATTGAATCATTTAGCCTCCATGGATGAGTGTTTGTTTCGGTTAAGTAGGGAGGAGGATTTTAGATATGGGTCATGGGCGGGGAAGACCTGGTTCACCTATTAGGTCATGCCCATTACCAAATTGGGGCTTTTTAGATAGACCCAATTTTATTTTTATTATAGCATGGTTTATATTAGTCTTACGCGTTAACATCTTGTCTCCATTACCCGAGTACAGTCGTTATTTGTGGAAAGCAAGTTGAAAACAAATAGTCTAAATATTAAATCATGTTTCCAATTAGCATTGGATGTCGTTGTAGTATAGTGGTGAGTATTCCCGCCTGTCACGCGGGTGACCCGGGTTCGATCCCCGGCAACGGTGATTTTGATTACTAAAATTTTATGGATGGCTAATTCGTCACCGTTTAGTCAATTTGGAATCCTGTTAAACTGACCAAGATGTGTATTGGTTTAGTCAATAGGGTATATTCTATCTATTAAATGCTCTACCTACTCACCACGTATTTGTTCCCTTTTTTTGTTATCTGTTTTTTTCAACCTATGGTGATTCTAATTGTGTTTTGATCTTTCTTTTTAGTTATTTTATTTAGATATAACATTCATTAAAATTATTGTAACGAAAACTTTTAACTTTGGTGGTTTATTTTTACTTTTTGAAACCTTTAAAAAAATTACCACGCATATTTTTTAAAGGTCAAATTACACTTTACTACAAAGTAGTAAAGTTTTTATATAAAATATATATTTTTTTTTGTTTTAAAATGTTAAAACTTCGATGTTCTTGCTTGTCTTTTTTAACATATAATTCTTCTTACATGTTTTAAATTTTTCCTTATACCCTATAATTAACATATAAAAAAATCTTATAGTTAATAAGAAGCCAATCTAATTCATTAAAATCTTGTTTTCTGTTTAAGTTAAGAAATGGACAATTCAGATTACAATAATTGTGGTAGCCAATCTAATTCATTAAGTTCATCCGTTGAAGATGAGTATGAAATGCTCTCATTGTTAATGCTTTCTATGTTTGCTGAATATGATGAAAAATTTATGAACAAATTACTTATGCGAACATCACGACTCAGAGGACATGAATATATAACTGAATTGTTAACTAGTCGTTCAGAGGTAGTTCATGAATTGTTTCGCATGGACAATGAAACATTTATTCGCTTATATAACACATTGAAACAATATAATTATATAGAAGACTCAAGCGGTGTCACGACAAAGGAAAAGATGGCCATTTTTTTGTTTGTTGTGGGACACAATTTGGAGCACAAAGTTGTAGTTGATCAATTTCAACAATCATTAGAAACAATTAATCGACATTTTAAGACAGTGATGAGAGCATTGAACAAGTTTGCAAAGCACATAATTTGTCCATCGAATGACCACGTGGTGCCTCCACAAATTAGAGGTGATTGAAGATTTTACCTATTTTTTTTAAGGTAATGTATCTTATGATTGATTGTTAATTGATTAGTTTAGCTTTGTATATACAATATATAATACCAAACTGATTCTAATCGTATGCAATTTAATGGACGCAGAAATGCATTGGCGCAATTGATAGAACGTACATCAGTGCATGGGCAACAGTAGAAAAAGCTACAAGTTGTAGAGGTAGAAAATCGGTTGTCACACAAAATGTGATGTGTGCATTTTCATTCGACATGAAATTCACATACATGTATAGTGGATTGGAAGGTACGACTAACGATTCATGAGTCTTTTTGGATACCTTAACTTGATCGGATGCTCAATTTCCTTGGCTTACTAATGGTAAATCAATTTTAGTACTAAGTTGATATTATATACTAATTGATTGATATGTACTAGGATAATTTGTATAACTTAGAGGAGAGTATTATTTGGTGGATTCCGGTTATCCATGTACAACCGGGTTTATTCCATAGTTTAGAGGTGAGCGATATCACGTAAATGAATAACAAGGTAGAACACACCAACCAACGGGTTATAGAGAACTATTTAACTATAGTCACTCATCTTTACGTAATGTTATAGAACGTTGCTTTGGGGTCTTAAAGGTGTGCTTTCCAATTTAAAAAATGATGCCTAGATTCAAGCCCACTAGTATAGTTGTTGCTTGTTGTGTTGTACATAATTTTGTACGCCAGTGTTCTCATAGTGATCAACTGTTTAATGAATGAGAAGTAGAGGGTCATGAAGTAGAAAGCGAAAGGAGGTCGAACACATTTACAAATAATCATACAGTTGATTTGTCTGATGTGTGCGCAACAACTATAGCTGCGTTTCGTGAGCTTATTGGCAATCAGATGTGGGCAGACCATTTTGGTATTTAATTGAATATCTATTAATAATGTTATGATTTGTCGGTAAGAGTTATTTAATTTAATGTCCTTATTTGTGTTTAATTTATTTTTTTACTTATTGAATTATTTTTATTATTTTTAGGAATATATTTCATATATTGATATATTATTTGACTTATAAGGTGTGAGGATGACAAACCAACCAAATTGGGTAGTTGAGGCAAACTCTTTTGCAAGAAGAATTTTGGGTCGTTCATTTTCATTTTATCAATTTCTCAAAGTTGTATTTGATCAATGAATATTGTATCTTAAAGTTGTTTTCAAGTAACTTATTTTAAACAAGCAAAGTATATTATCTTTTAGATATTGAATCATTTAGCCTCCGTGGATGAGTGTTTGTTTCGGTTAAGTAGGGAGGAGGATTTTAGATATGGGTCATGGGCGGGGAAGACCCGGTTCACCTATTAGGTCGTGCCCATTACCAAATTGGGGCTTTTTAGATTGGACCAATTTTATTTTTATTATGGCATGGTTTATGTTAGTCTTACCCATTAACATCTCGTGTCCATTACCCGAGTACGGTCGTTATTTGTGGAAAGCAAGTTGAAAACAAATAGTCTAAATATTAAATCATGTTTCCAACTAGCATCGGATGTCGTTGTAGTATAGTGGTGAGTATTCCCGGCAATGGCAATTTTAATTACTAAAATTTTATGGATGGCCAATTCATCACCGTTTAGTCAATTTGAAATCCTGTTAAACCGACCAAGATGTGTATTGGTTTAGTCAATAGGGTATATTCTCTCACCACGTATTTGTTCCCTTTTTTTGTTATCTGTTTTTTTCAACCTATGGTGATTCTAATTGTGTTTTGATCTTTCTTTTTTGTTATTTTAAATGATACAACATCCATTTAAATTATTGTCATGAAAACTTTTTAACTTCGACAGTTTACTTTTACTTTTTGAAACCTTTGAAAAAAATTACCATGCATCTTCTTTAAATGTCAATTTACACTTTACTACTTTGTAGTAAAGTTTTTATATAAAATATATATATTTTTTGTTTTAAAATGTTAAAACTTCGATATTCATTGCTTGTTTTTGTTAACCTATAATTCTTCTTACATGTTTTAAAATTTTCCTTATACCCTATAATTAACATATAAAAAAATCTTATAGTTAATAAAAGGCACTTTAAATTGTTGATTCAATTTTAAAGATGGCTTTAAAACCAATAGTTCATTATCTAATGAATTTTTTCGTTTAATACTTAATTTTTTATTACTCAAAATAAAAAAAAATGAGAAAATGAAATGTAGAATCCCTTTCGATCTAGGGTCGAGGCACAACATGCTTTCGGGGGCGCGACTCGCGAAGTTGTAAACCCTTCGTTACAGGGTTACATGTGTTTGGAGTTGCGATGCTTTCGATACCACTCGTCATTTGTGTTATTGATATCTTGATAATTTTTTATTAGATCTCTCACAAATAAATTGATCCATTTATGAGAAGATTTTTCCACGTGATTTTCGATGAAGATTTGAACTCAAAACACAAAAAATTTAAGAAAATGAACTATTCTCGTACGAGTCTCATCGTGATCCATTCTAACAATTCAAAACTTATTTTTTGATGATTGAAAAATTCTAGAAACAGAGAAGAGAAAAGGAAAGATGAGAGAGAAAATTATTTTTAAAAATTAATTTATATTTACATTTAATTGATTTTTGCTATTATATGTTTTCTTGACTTATTTTATTGAAATAAAATTAATTTAAAATTTAACTTATATTTATATTTATTATTTTTTTTTGCTATTTAAGCACCCGCATGGCATGGTATTAGGTGTACTCCATTAACTTTGAATTTCCTAGTTCTCAGCCAAGTGAGGTCATTATACAATCTTCCCTTTCTTTCTTTCTTTTTCCTTTTCACTGTGGGCTATGTGATATCGATACAAGTTTCTTTCTTAGTAATATTATTGTTGGTTATTCAATGCAGCCAGGCTATCTTCGTAACCTTATACCAGAGTCTGCGCCTAATCATCCTGAGTCACTGCAACACGTTCTTGATGGTGAAGTAACTCAATTGGTTTCTCGTACTTTAATTTTTAACTACCAAATGCATAGAGCTTCTTATTTTGTATTCTTTAGAGAAAGAAGAAGCTTTGTGACCTTGATAGTATATCTGATTTTTTTTCCAGATATTTTTCTTAGTCATGGACATAATCTTGTGTGATTGAAGATATTCAGGCAAAGATATTGCCAGGGGTAACCCATTGGCAAAGTCCGTGCTAATGTATTATAGTTAATGTATTATATCTCACATTGGTTGTGTATAGCTTTGCCTCTCCTATTAGCTTGTATAAATAGGATAACTCATTTATAAGTAAATTACACCATTCAATACAATTCTTCTCTTTGTATTGTTTCATTCCCTCTCTTAAATTCAACATGGTATCAGAGCTATTGATCTTATTTTGAGAGTCGTATTTTGAGCCGCTCGCCCGAATATAACCTCATACCGCTCGTCGGAACAGAACCTCTTTTTCCTTCTTGTTATATACTATTATAATCTTTACCAAGACCCGAGAGTCAGCAACAGCAGCATTAGCACCACCACACCAACCCCTGCTGAACCTTCACCTTCAGCCCCATTGGCACCTACAGCAGCCTGTGACATCAAACCCCTGCCCTCCCTCTCTCTCAAACTTCTGCCCTCTCTCTCTCTCAGCACTCCTCTTATTTGAGAGAGAGAAGGAGAGAGGGAGAGTGAAATTAATTTGATTTTTGTAAGAAAGAAACTATACGCAATCAATCAATCAGATCAAGATGCAGCCGACTAACGGTCCTGATCTGAGCAACCCACCGAAGCAGCAAGCACATCAGCAGGCATCCACAGCAACAGCAACAGTGGATGGCAACTATGCAGTACCCGGCAGCGGCTATGGCGATAATACAGCAGCACCCCCTCCTCCTCCTGTTTCACCTACATTACCCCCACCATCATCAAACCCACCCGTGAGTTCACCACCACCACCACCTAATTCATCAAAAATTTCGCCGCCTCCACAATTATCCAATCCTCCAGTAAGTTCACCTCCACCATCACCACAACCGCCAGAAAGTTCGCCTCCGTCACCAGCATCTGTGCCACCTCAAAGTCCACCTCCACCACCAGTATCAACCCCTCCAGAAAATTCACCTCCACCTTCAGCATCACTACCACCTCTCTCCCATCTGGTAAGAGCCCTTTAAACACAGAACCAAATCAGCAGCAGCATCACCAGAGCAGCATCAGCATCCCCCCACGCACATACCATTATGCCTTCTTTAAACCCAGCCTACATGACTCACGCCGACGTTGCCGTTTTGCCCAGCCTTCAATCCACAAATCACGCTGATGTCAGAGCAACCACCAGCCCTCCTATGCCCCACGACGTCACCATCTTTACCAGCCTTCAAACCCCAAGCTATGCTGATGTCAGCGCACCCCCTGCACTTATCCATCACTTCATCCCACTTACCCGGTTTACCTAGCCACTAATCAAACTACCATGCAGCCCTATCCCACGAACCCAACAACCATTAAAACCCCCACCAAAATTCCCAATAATCCACCTATGCCCCTATTCCACCAGACTCCTCTCCAACCCCACCTTCAACTCAATCCCCTCCTCCGGCCACACTATCTCCACCACCACCTCAACAACCTGTGACATCACCAACACGTTGAACAACTCAAGCGCAGGGTGCATTTGCAACACCACCATCACTATCTCAAGGAGCCATTGACTCCCAAGTCACCTCTCAACAAACATCATCATCTCGTGCACCAATTCTAACACCATCACCATCTCGTGGAGCCACTGAATCCCCGGTCACCTCTCAGCAAGCATCACTAGCACGTGCAACAACTCAAGCGCAGGCTGCATATGCAGCACCACCATCACCATCTCAGGGAGCCATTGACTCCCAAGTCACCTCTCAGCAAGCATCACCATATTGTGCAACAACTCAAATACGAGCTGCATCTATTCCACCATCACCATCTTATGGAACTGCCGAATCCCAAGTCACATTTCAACAAGCATCACCAGCACGTGCAGCATCATCAGCATCATCAGCAGCAGCATCAGCATCATCAACAGCAGCAGCAAGTTATCACCCAAGATTCTGCTCCAGGTCTTGCCGAGTCATCAACCGTGATTCTGCTCTGCATCAGCAGCAGCATCAACAGCAGCAGCATGAGCATGAGCATGAGCAGCATCATTAGCATCAACAGCAGCAACATCATCAGCATCAGCAGCAGCAGCAAGTTATCACCCGAGATTTCACTCCGGGTCCTGCCAAGTCATCACCCGTGATTCCACTCCAGGCCTCTCACTCGTCTGTTCGGTGCTTCGTTGATTCAGTTTACAAACTCAAGTTGGCATCCATTTTACCACCTTAAGTTTGAGGTTGGCTGTTAAATTTCCTATTCCTATTGCAATATTAGCTTCCTAGTTTCATATGTATTAGTTTCCTAATTAGTTTAGTTTCTTGTTTTATTATAAACCCTAGGTTTCCTATTTCTATTAGGTTTTATATTCTTAGCCTATATATAGGCTTGTATTCTGTCTTTCACAATAACTTCAATAATATACATCAATAATACAAGAGTTTCTTTTCCAATCTCTCTTTATCTTTTCTAACATGGTATCGTCAGCCCTAAAAGCCACATCAGTGCCACCTCAGTGCCACGTCACTCGTTGACATCATCTCCGCTGCCACGTCACATGTTGACATCATCTCCATTGCCGCTCCTGTTTCAGACACCCTGCTGCCACGTCAGCACCACATCAATGACACGTCAGTGCCACGCTACTCGTTGATCGCCACATCATCAGTTGACAGTGCCACGTCACCTGTTAACATCATCTCCACCGCCGCTCATGTTTCAGACACGCTGCTACCACATCAGCACCACATCAACGATACGTTACTCGTTGATCGCCACATCATCAGTTGACCACCACATCACCGGTTTCTTGGAGGTTCACCTTCCTCTTTGCTCCTATGGCTAAATCGGACTTACCCCACCGACAGAGCACACACCAGAAGCCCTTATATTGCAAGTATTATCATTCACAAGGGCATGAATTGCTCAAATATCATTCTCACCTATGTAAAGTCTACAGAGAACCAGGTCATTATCTTGCAGACTGCCCTAAACTTCCATATGGAAATCAGTCAAATGGGATCACTGACTCAACCGCTGCCACTACTCCTCTCGAGCCGAACATCATACTTACCCCACTCGATGGTTCACCTCTTCAGGATGCCACTCTATATCGCCAACTGGTTGGAAGTCTTGTATATCTTACTGTCACTCACCCTAACATTGCCTATGTCGTTCATCAGGTCAGTCGGTTCTTGTCCACTCCTCGGTTTGAAGCCCTAGTTATGCATTCCCATATTTTTATTCATTGATTAAATCTTTGCATAGCTTATTATGTTACTTAACTTGATTAACGCCTATGGTTATTTAAATTCCTTATATGTATGTGTAAGGCCAACGTATGCATGTGGTATGGATGGGCTAGTTAGATAAATTTGGATGATCGAGTCCTAGGTCTAACATCAATAACAAGGGACCATCTTATCTGGATACCCGGGTTAATCAACATGGAAAACCGGGAGTAGATACCATGCCCTAGGTCTCATGTGGTTGTCGATTTCCACAGCACCTATATTTTCTTAAGGAACAACTCAAGCAGATACCATGCTGAATCCCTTAAGGAAGAAAAGAGTTAGAGTAGATACCATGCCTAACTCGTTGCTTAGGGAAATCAATAGCTTAAGGAGTAGATACCATGCCCTTAGGTTGGCAACCAGTAGGTACACATAATAAGGCTAGAGCATTGATACCTTATACAAAATCGGGAATGTATGACTAGTGGTGGATATCAAAGCCCTATGTCTTTATTATTATCGAATCACCCTTCAGTTTATTATTTCTATCTTTTTACATTGCAAATATAATTCTAAATCGAACTTTACCAATCCCTGTGGAGATGATCTTGCATTCGCACACTATGCTACACTATTGACCTTGTGCACTTGCAAGTAAAACAAAGTACGATTATTCACCTATTTATTTAGGTATATCTTCGCACAACAAGTTTTTGGCGCCGTTGCCGGGGATTGCACTAAAAGTTCATTTTAGGATTACTTTCATTATTTTATTTTTATCATCTTTTATCAAAACTTAATCAAAGTTGTTTTCTCTCTCACGTACTTCACGAAACCCTACTTGCACTTTCTGTGGAATTTGTGATCGATCGCAAACTCCTGTGCGATCGAGCGCATTTAGGGCAGAGAGTACCCGAGCAGCAGAGTTGCACTGCTACACCAAAACTGTTTTTTTTTTCTTTATGCACGGACTTCGATCCCGACATCTGGAATTCTTTTCCCTCGATCCCGAGCTTGAACGGACCATCCGACAAAGGCTTAGGGACAACTTTGAGGAGAACAAAGGAGAAGTCGAGAACGAAACACAAATGGTGGAACAGCTCGAAAACCAGCAACCACCTGCACGAGTTCCGATAAAGCAATCATTCATCCCTCGGAACATCGATCAACCATCATGCATCGCATATCAACCTGAGGCAGCGGGAAATTATTACATATCTCCACAAATCTTGAATGCCTTGATGCATTTTAGGGGAACTCCTAATAAAGATCCACATTTACATCTCCGAGAATTTTTTGATCTTTGCAAGTTCCAGCACATACAAGGACTAGACCAAGAAGGAATAAGGTTAATTCTATTCCCTTTTTCTTTAAAAGATAATGCTAAACTTTGGTATAATTCCTTGCCTGCAGTTTCCATCCACACTTGGGAGGAGTTAGCAAGCAAATTCTTGAGGAAATTCTTCCCAGCCCAAAAGACAAGACAAATGAGGAAGGAGATCCAATCCTTCCAACAAAAGGATGGGGACCTCTTCTTCGAAGCATGGGGACACTTCAACGAATTGCTACTCAAATGCCCGCACCATAACCTACCTCAAGATGAACTGGTACAAGCATTCTACGAAGGTTTAAATGGTACTAATAAATGTATTGTTGATTCAGGTTGTGGAGGAGTCCTTATGGAGAAAAGCAGCGAAGAGGCAATGGAACTGTTTGAAACCCTCAGCGAACACACTCAGCAATTCTCCTCTCGAGGTAGACATATGACCAAAGGTAAAAGTGTGTATGAGATAAATACGAATGGAGGATCTTCCCCTCAAATGGCAGCAATGGAAAGAAAACTAGATTTATTGGTAAAAGCCATGGCTGCTCAGACTACCTCAGCTACACCACTACATGTATGTGCAATATGCTCTCAATATGATCACAATACTAATTCTTGACCGTTATCTGCAGATCCGGAGCAAGCAAATTACGTGGGACCCAACAACTATCCGCCAAGGAATAACCCATATGCAAACACCTACAACCCTGGATGGCGGAATCACTCAAATTTCTCATGGAGCAACAATCAAAACAACCAAGGACAGCAACGAAATCAGCAGCCCACTGCCCATGCTAATTCTGAACCAAAAAGAAACGACCTCGAAAGTCTAGTAAGACAACTGGTGACGTCACAAGAACAGTTTATGACTCAGCAAAAACAAACCAATGCGGCACATGAGCAAGCAATTCAAAGACTAGAGGTACAAATGGGACAATTAGCTAAAGAGCTCAGTAGCAGAAAGCAAGGAGAGCTCCCAGCTCAAACACTACCCAACCCTGGTGGGCATCAACAACTAAAAGCTGTCACAACCTTAAGAAATGGCAAGGTGATTGGATCCGGGGATTCGGCAGTAGTATCCAAAGAAACATCATCAAGGGTAAGTGAGACGGAGAAGGAGAATGCACCACCCTTCCCGCAAAGGTTAGTAAAACAAAAGAAAGACAATAAACTGCTTGATATTTTTGAGACCTTGCGGAAAGTTGAAATTAATATTCCATTATTAGATGAAATTCACCAAATACCTGCTTATACTAAATTCCTAACAGATTGTTGCACTCATAAAAGAAAATTTCAAGAGCATGAGACTGTAGCATTAATTGAGGAGGTAAGTGCTGTACTACTTAGGAAACTCCCACCAAAACTAAAAGACCCGGGTAGTTTTACCATACCCTATAGGATAGGTGATCAACTATTTGACAAGGCATTACAAGACTTAGGAGCAGGGGTAAACTTACTACCTTACACAGTATTCGAAACCCTAAGTTTGGGGGAGCTACAACCGACTTCTATTACCTTACAGTTGGCAGATAGGAGTATTAAAAGACCTAGAGGTATTCTCGAGGATGTCTTAGTGAAAGTTGGCGAGTTCATTTTACCTGCAGATTTTATTGTATTAGACATGGAAGAATGCCCTATGCCATTACCTTTACCTATCATACTAGGGAGACCTTTTATGAGGACTGCCGACACTAAAATCTGTGTGAAAAAGGGTATAGTAAGTATGAAAATTAATGGTGAGAAGAGAGAATTTAAAATATTTGATGCAATGAAATTTCCTCAAGATGACTTTGACTGCTTTAATGTTTGTATGATACAAAACTTTGTTGAGCAAGCATTTCAGGTCCAACACATTGATTCATTGGAGACTACTCTCACCAATAGCTTCACTGAGATGGATATTGAGCAAGAATATGAAAATATCACTGATGACATCATCACAACTGCACCAACATTGGAACTCAAGCAGCTACCCGAGCATTTAACATATGCCTACTTGGGAGAACATGAGACTTTACCTGTAATAGTTGCTGCCAACTTGAGTAGTGGAGAAGAATGGAAGCTATTAAGAGTTCTTAGGGAGCATAAAACTGCCATTGGGTGGACCATTGCTGACATTAATGGGATAAGTCCAGCAAAGTGCATGCATAACATCTACCTTAAAGAAGAAGCATGGCCCACTCGAGATGCTCAAAGAAGACTTAACCCACACATGAAGGAGGTAGTAAAGGCCGAGATATTAAAGTTACTAGATGTCGGCATCATCTGCCCTATATCAGATAGCAAATAGGTGACTCTGGTCCAAGTCGTTCCTAAAAAGAGTGGGATTATTGTGGTAAAGAATGAAGAGCTTATACCTACACGAAAAACAACGGGTTGGAGAGTATGCATTGATTACCGGAGGTTAAACAAAGTAACCAGAAAAGATCATTTTCCTTTGCCATTCATTGATCAAATGCTAGAAAGGTTAGCCGGTCATAGTTATTACTGCTTCTTAGATGGATATAGTGGATACAATCAAATCGCCATAGCACCTGAGGATCAAGAAAAGACTACATTCACATGTCCTTTCGGTACATTTGCTTATAGAAGAATGCCATTCGGTTTATGCAACGCACCAGCCACTTTTCAAAGATGTATGATGAGCATTTTTTCCGATATTGTAGAGAAATATATAGAGGTATTCATGGATGATTTTAGTGTCTTTGGATCTACTTTTGATGAGTGCCTAAATCATTTGGAAAATGTCATAAGGAGATGTGAAGAAACTAATTTAGTACTGAATTGGGAGAAATGTCACTTCAGGGTTCAACAAGGTATTGTGTTGGGTCACTCCATCTCAGATAAAGGTATTGAGGTAGACAAGGCTAAGGTTGACATCATTTCAAAGCTACCTCCCTTTCTCACGGTCAAGGGCATTAGAAGTTTCCTCAGACATGCGAGATTTTATAGAAGATTCATAAAGGACTTCTCCAAAATCTCGAGACCCCTTTGTGCACTATTGACTAAAGATACCAAGTTCGAATGGAGTGAAGATTGTATGCAAACTTTCAACACCTTGAAGAACGTTCTCACCTCGGCCCCAATAATGATGGCACCAGATTGGAATCTACCTTTCGAATTAATGTGTGATGCCAGTGACTTCGCCTTGGGAGCTGTCTTAGGTCAAAGAAACAATAAGGTACCTCATGCTATTTACTATGCTTCTAAAACACTAAATGATGCTCAACTCAACTATTCTACTACTGAAAAAGAATTGTTAGCTATTATTTTTGCTTTAGAAAAGTTTAGATCGTATCATATTGGTTCTAAAGTTATTGTATTCACTGACCATGCTGCTTTGAGATATTTGTTTTCTAAGAAAGATGCAAAGCCTAGGCTAATCAGATGGATACTCTTACTCCAAGAATTTGACTTAGAGATCAAGGACAAGAAGGGCAGTGAGAATGTAGTTGCGGATCATTTGTCAAGACTCCCATATGAAAGTGATGATAAAAAGTTTCCCTTAAATGAGAACTTTCCCGATGAACAACTATTTGCACTTGAGGTAAAACTTCCATGGTATGCTGATATAGTTAATTATCTAACTGTTAAAATTTTTCCCCCAGGTATGACCACTCAAGAAAAGAAACGGCTAATATCTCTATCAAGACACTACATTTGGGATGACCCATACCTTTTCAAGGTCTGCCCTGATCAAATCGTCAGAAGATGTGTCCCAGAAGAGGAACATTCGAGCTTGTTGCAACATTGCCATCAGTTTGCTTGTGGAGGTCATTTTGGAGCAAAAAGAACAGCTCTTAAGGTACTCCAATCTGGTTTCTATTGGCCAAAGTTATTTAAAGATGCTTTCTCATTTTGCAGCTCATGTGATAGATGCCAGCGGACAGGTAACATCTCTTCCCGAAATCAAATACCCTTACAAAATATTCATATAGTAGAACTCTTTGATGTATGGGGCATTGATTTCATGGGACCTTTTCCTAATTCATTTGGCTATTTATATATTCTTGTGGGTGTGGATTATGTGTCTAAATGGGTCGAGGCTGTCCCCTCAAGGACTAATGATCACAAAGTGGTTATCAAGTTTCTGCAGGCTAACATTTTTACTACGTTTGGAACTCCAAGAGCGATAATCAGTGATGGGGGCAGCCACTTCCATCATCGTTCTTTCTCCGCACTACTCCTAAAATATGGGATTACTCATAGAGTTGGCACTCCTTATCATCCTCAAACCAGTGGCCAAGTAGAAATAAGCAACTGAGAAATCAAGGGAATCCTAGAACGGACAGTAAAGCCGAATCGGAAGGATTGGTCTCTACGCTTAAACGACGCCCTATGGGCATATAGGACAACTTATAAGACTCCAATTGGCATGTCTCCATACCGCCTCGTCTTTGGAAAATCATGCCACCTCCCGGTGGAATTAGAACATCGAGCATATTTGGCCATTAAGCAGTTCAACTTTGACATGAAGTAAGCGGGTGAGAAAAGGAAACTGCATCTAAATGAGCTTGAAGAATTGAGATATGAGGCCTATGAGAATGCAATGTTATACAAGGAATGGACAAAAGCTTATCATGACAAACAACTAGTCCGGAAAGAGTTCCATGTAGGACAAAAGGTGCTGCTATATGACTCACGATTAAGGCTGTTCCCAGGCAAGCTAAAATCCAGATGGTATGGTCCGTACATGGTCACCAAGGTCTTCCCTCATGGGGCATTAGAAGTCTGTGGTCCCAACGGAAATCAACCTTTTACAATCAATGGACACAGAGCCAAGCCATACCTTGACACTAAATTTCATCCAAGAAATGAAGACTTGGCACTTGAATCAGTACATAATACAGCTGCAACACAAGCACTAGAGCTCCAAGGGGTGGACTTTACGTACCTCGCTCCAAACAACTAGCACGGTAGCAAGAGAGTGCTTGAGCAAAGTAAAAATTTGATCATCTATTAAGCTCAAGCACCTCTGGTAAGGTTAGTGGTACTGAAGCCACTAACAACTGGTAAGGTTGTGTTGTTTCAATTAGTCATTCTTTTTGCTAAGGTAAGTTTTTAATTATACTTATATGCCACACTTGCGATCGATCGCACCCTTCAGTGCGATCGATCGCAAGAGTGCGATCGAACGTGTCCTAAAAACATAATCGAGCGCACGAGTGCGATCGAGCGCACCCTGTGTGCGATCGAGTGCACTCGAGGCAGAGACATTTATAAAATTGAACTCACTCACTCACTCACTTCTCTCACTCACTTCACTCGCCCCCTGCACATTTGCTCTCACTCTCACTCGCACACAACACCCCTACCCACATCACCCTACCTCACACCCAACCACCACAACACCTCATCATCACCTTACCCTCACCACTGTCCTCCACCAGCACCACCGTCAACCCCCCTCCCTATTCACATTCCGTCAAACATTGCACAAGGTATTGTACACATACACAAATTTTAAATAGAAACTGTGAATTCATTTTACATATACATTACTGTGTGTTTGATTGTATGGTTGTTTGGTTGCAGGAGGGGTAGGAACGAGTTCCACATTGAAAAACCATAGCTTGCCTGTTTGGTGCACATAAGCTGTTCGATGTAAATCCTGACCGGGTGCGATCGAGTGCAAGGTGGTTGCGATCGAGCGCATAGGCAGTGTGTGATCGAGCGCACACTACTGAGATCGATCGCAAATCAGCCGGAAGCCAAGCACCAGCATGTCTCGACTGTCTGTTTCCACGTCTGGCGCCTCCAGCAGTCGTGCCTCCTCATCTCGGCCCAGCATCTAGTAACGGGAGTTGTTGTTCGAGACCGCTTTCGCCATCGACGACATATTCCGGCACATGGATGCCACACAATGGGCCGTCCAAGCTCTCCGACTCTGAGGGTTGAAGAGGCTGTTTAAGCCGGTGTGCTCCAGTGCCTACTCCCAGCTCGTAGTATAGTTTTATGAGCATCTATCTTTCGACTGCAGCAGACCGGGGGTCCTCACCTCTTCAGTTAGGGGCACGCCCATCGAGGAGACCAGTACCGATATCGCCACTGCTCTTCATTGCACGGATGAGTCCCCTCCAGAGGGCACTGATATCGAGGAGCAGCCGTAGTCCTTTGTCCTGGTCGAGATCATCATGGATATGTGCGCTGGCCAGTATGCCGACAGGCATAACAATGCGGCCGGCCGATCCAAGCTTCCCCCCAGACTATGGCTCATCGATACGATCCTCCAGCGTAATGTGTGTTCGTTGGGGCACAAGAAAAGAGAACTTTTGGCGCCGTTGCCGGGGGTTGCGCTAAAAGTTCATTTTAGGATTACTTTCATTATTTTATTTTTACCATCTTTTATCAAAACTTAATCAAAGTTGTTTTCTCTCTCAGGTACTTCACGAAACCCTACTTGCACTTTCTGTGGAATTTGCGATCGATCGCAAACTCCTGTGCGATCGAGCGCATTTAGGGCAGAGAGTACCCGAGCAGCAGAGTTGCACTGCTGCACCAAAACTATTTTTTTTTCTTTATGCACGGACTTCGATCCCGACATCCGGAATTCTTTTCCCTCGATCCCGAGCTTGAACGGACCATCCGACAAAGGCTTAGGGACAACTTTGAGGAGAACAAAGGAGAAGTCGAGAACGAAACACAAATGGTGGAACAACTCGAAAACCAGCAACCACTTGCACGAGTTCCGATGAAGCAATCCTTCATCCCTCGGAACATTGATCAACCATCATGCATCGCATATCAACCTGAGGCAGCGGGAAATTATTACATATCTCCGCAAATCTTGAATGCCTTGACGCATTTTAGGGGAACTCCTATGAAGATCAACACTTACATCTCCGAGAATTTTTTGATCTTTGCAAGTTCCAGCACATACAAGGACTAGACCAAGAAGGAATAAGGTTAATTCTATTCCCTTTTTCTTTAAAAGATAATGCTAAACTTTGGTATAATTCCTTGCCTGCAGTTTCCATCCACACTTGGGAGGAGTTAGCAAGCAAATTCTTGAGGAAATTCTTCCCAGCCTAAAAGACAAGACAAATGAGGAAGGAGATCCAATCCTTCCAACAAAAGGATGGGGACCTCTTCTTCGAAGCATGGGGACACTTCAACGAATTGCTACTCAAATGCCCGCACCATAACCTACCTCAAGATGAACTGGTACAAGCATTCTACGAAGGTTTAAATGGTACTAATAAATGTATTGTTGATTCAGGTTGTGGAGGAGTCCTTATGGAGAAAAGCAGCGAAGAGGCAATGGAACTGTTTGAAACCCTCAGCGAACACACTCAGCAATTCTCCTCTCGAGGTAGACATATGACCAAAGGTAAAAGTGTGTATGAGATAAATACGAATGGAGGATCTTCCCCTCAAATAGCAGCAATGGAAAGGAAACTAGATTTATTGGTAAAAGCCATGGCTGCTCAGACTACCTCAGCTACACCACTACAGGTATGTGCAATATGCTCTCAATATGATCACAATACTAATGCTTGTCCGTTATCTGCAGATCCGGAGCAAGCAAATTACGTGGGACCCAACAACTATCTGCCAAGGAATAACCCATATGCAAACACCTACAACCCTGGATGGCGAAATCACCCAAATTTCTCATGGAGCAACAATCAAAACAACCAAGGACAACAACAAAATCAGCAGCCCACTGCCCATGCTAATTCTGAACCAAAAAGAAACGACCTCGAAAGTCTAGTAAGACAACAGGTGACGTCACAAGAACAGTTTATGACTCAACAAAAACAATCCAATGCGGCACATGAGCAAGCAATTCAAAGACTAGAGGTACAAATGGGACAATTAGCTAAAGAGCTCAGTAGCAGAAAGCAAGGAGAGCTCCCAGCTCAAACACTACCCAACCCTGGTGGGCATCAACAACTAAAAGCTGTCACAACCTTAAGAAATGGCAAGGTGATTGGATCCGAGGATTCGGCAGTAGTATCCAAAGAAACATCATCAAGGGTAAGTGAGACGGAGAAGGTGAATGCACCACCCTTCCCGCAAAGGTTAGTAAAACAAAAGAAAGACAATAAACTGCTTGATATTTTTGAGACCTTACGGAAAGTTGAAATTAATATTCCATTATTAGATGCAATTCACCGAATACCTGCTTATGCTAAATTCCTAAAAGATTGTTGCACTCATAAAAGAAAATTTCAAGAGCATGAGACTGTAGCATTAACTGAGGAGGTAAGTGCTGTACTACTTAGGAAACTCCCACCAAAACTAAAAGACCCGGGTAGTTTTACCATACCCTGTAGGATAGGTGATCAACTATTTGACAAGGCATTACTAGACTTTGGAGCAGGGGTAAACTTACTACCTTACACAGTATTCGAAACCCTAAGTTTGGGGGAGCTACAACCGACTTCTATTACCTTACAGTTGGCAGATAGGAGTATTAAAAGACCTAGAGGTATTCTCGAGGATGTCTTAGTGAAAGTTGGCGAGTTCATTTTACCTGCAGATTTTATTGTATTAGACATGGAAGAATGCCCTATGCCATTACCTTTACCTATCATACTAGGGAGACCTTTCATGAGGACTGTTGACACTAAAATCTGTGTGAAAAAGGGTATAGTAAGTATGAAAATTAATGGTGAGAAGATAGAATTTAAAATATTTGATGCAATGAAATTTCCTCAAGATGACTTTGATTGCTTTAATGTTTGTATGATACAAAACTTTGTTGAGCAAGCATTTCAGGTCCAACACATTGATTCATTGGAGACTACTCTCACCAATAGCTTCACTGAGATGGATATTGAGCAAGAATATGAAAATATCACTGATGACATCATCACAACTGTGCACTTTTCAAAGATTTATGATGAGCATTTTTTCAAAGAATGCTATTCGGTCTATGTAACGCACCAGTCACTTTTCAAAGATGTATGATGAGCATTTTTTTCGATATGGTAGAGAAATATATGGAGGTATTCATGGATGATTTTAGTGTCTTTGGATCTACTTTTGATGAGTGTCTAAATCATTTGGAAAATGTCCTAAGGAGATGTGAAGAAACTAATTTAGTACTGAATTGGGAGAAATGTCACTTCATGGTTTAACAAGGTATTATGTTGGGTCACTCCATCTCAGACAAAGGTATTAAGGTAGATAAGGCTAAGGTTGACATCATTTCAAAGCTACCTCCCCCTCTCACGGTCAAGGGCATTAGAAGTTTCCTTGGACATGCGGGATTTTATAGAAGATTCATAAAGGACTTCTCCAAAATCTCGAGACCCCTTTATGCACTATTGACTAAAGATACCAAGTTCGAATGGAGTGAAGATTGTATGCAAACTTTCAACACCTTGAAGAACGTTCTCACCTCAGCCCCAATAATGATGGCACCAGATTGGAATCTACCTTTCGAATTAATGTGTGATGCCAGTGACTCCGCCTTGGGAGCTGTCTTAGGTCAAAGAAACAATAAGGTACCTCATGCTATTTACTATGCTTCTAAAACACTAAATGATGCTCAGCTCAACTATTCTACTACTGAAAAAGAATTGTTAGCTGTTATTTTTGCTTTAGAAAAGTTTAGATCGTATCTTATTGGTTTTAAAGTTATTGTATTCACTGACCATGCTGTTTTGAGAAATTTGTTTTCTAAGAAAGATGCAAAGCCTAGGCTAATCAGATGGATACTCTTACTCCAAGAATTTGACTTAGAGATCAAGGACAAGAAGGGCAGTGAGAATGTAGTTGCGGATCATTTGTCAAGACTCCCATATCAAAGTGATGATAAAAAGTTTCCCTTAAATTAGAACTTTCCCGATGAACAACTATTTGCACTTGAGGTAAAACTTCCATGGTATGCTGATATAGTTAATTATCTAACTGTTAAAATTTTTCCCCCAGGTATGACCACTCAAGAAAAGAAACGGCTAATATCTCTATCAAGACACTACATTTGGGATGACCCATACCTTTTCAAGGTCTGCCCTGATCAAATCATCAGAAGATGTGTCCCAGAAGAGGAACATTCGAGCTTGTTGCAACATTGCCATCAGTTTGCTTGTGGAGGTCATTTTGGAGCAAAACAAACAGCTCTTAAGGTACTCCAATCTGGTTTCTATTGGCCAAAGTTATTTAAATATGCTTTCTCCTTTTGCAGCTCATGTGATAGATGCTAGCGGACAGGTAACATCTCTTCCCGAAATCAAATGCCCTTACAAAATATTCATATAGTAGAACTCTTTGATGTATGGGGCATTGATTTCATGGGACCTTTTCCTAATTCATTTGGCTATTTATATATTCTTGTGGGTGTGGATTATGTGTCTAAATGAGTCGAGGCTGTCCCTTCAAGGACTAATGATCACAAAGTGGTTATCAAGTTTCTGCAGGCTAACATTTTTACTAGGTTTGGAACTCCAAGAGCGATCATCAGTGATGGGGGCAGCCACATCCATCATCGTTCTTTCTCCGCACTACTCCTAACATATGGGCTTACTCATAGAGTTGGCACTCCTTATCATCCTCAAACCAGTGGCCAAGTAGAAATAAGCAACCGAGAAATCAAGGGAATCCTAGAATGGACAGTAAAGCCGAATCGAAAGGATTGGTCTCTACGCTTAAACGACGCCCTATGGGCATATAGGACAGCTTATAAGACTCCAATTCGCATGTCTCCCTACTGCCTCGTCTTTGGAAAATCATGCCACCTCACGGTGGAATTAGAACATCGAGCATATTGGGCCATTAAGCAGTTCAACTTTGACATGAAGCAAGCGGGTGAGAAAAGGAAACTGCATCTAAATGAGCTTGAAGAATTGAGATATGAGGCCTATAAGAATGCAAAGTTATACAAGGAACGGACAAAAGCTTATCATGACAAACAACTAGTCCGGAAAGAGTTCCATGTAGGACAAAAGGTGCTGCTATATGACTCACGATTAAGGCTGTTCCCAGGCAAGCTAAAATCCAGATGGTATGGTCCGTACATGGTCACCAAGGTCTTCCCTCATGGGGCATTTGTCTGTGGTCCCAACGGAAATCAACCTTTTACAATCAATGGACACAGAGCCAAGCCATACCTTGACACTAAATTTCATCCAAGAAATGAAGACTTGGCACTTGAATCAGTACATAATACAGCTGCAACACAAGCACTAGAGCTCCAAGGGGTGGACTCTGTATGCCTCCCTCCAAACAACTAGCACGGTAGCAAGAGAGTGCTTGAGCAAAGTAAAAATTTGATCATCTATTAAGCTCAAGCACCTCTGGTAAGGTTAGTGGTACTGAAGCCACTAACAACTCGTAAGGTTGTGTTGTTTCAATTAGTCATTCTTTTTGCTAAGGTAAGTTTTTAATTATACTTATATGCCACACTTGCGATCGATCGCACCCTTCAGTGCGATCAAGCGCAAGAGTGCGATCGAACGTGTCCTAAAAACATAATCGAGCGCACCCCATGTGCGATCGAGCGCACTCGAGGCAGAGACATTTATAAAATTGAACTCACTCACTCACTCACTCACTTCCCTCACTCACTTCACTCGCCCCCTGCACATTTGCTCTCACTCTCACTCGCACACAACACCCCTATCCACATCACCCTATCTCACACCCAACCACCAAAACACCTCATCATCACCTTACCCTCACCATCGTCCTCCACCAGCACCGCCATCAACCCCCCTCCCTATTCACATTCCGTCAAACATTGCACAAGGTATTGTACACATACACGAATTTTAAATAGAAACTGTGAATTCATTTTACATATACATTACTGTGTGTTTGATTGTATGGTTGTTTGGTTGCAGGAGGGGTAGGAACGAGTTCCACCTTGAAAACCATAGCTTGCCTGTTTGGTGCACATAAGTTGTTCGACGTAAATCCTGACCGGGTGCGATCGAGCGCAAGGTGGTTGCGATCGAGGGCATAGACAGTGTGCGATCGAGCGCACACCACTGAGATCGATCGCAAATCAACCAGAAGCCAAGCACCAGCATGTCTCGACCGTCTGTTTCCACGTCTGGCGCCTCCAGCAGTCGTGCCTCCTCATCTCGGCCCAGCATCGAGTAACGGGAGTTGTTGTTCGAGACCGCTTTCGCCATCGACGATATATTCCGGCACATGGATGCCACACAATGGGCCGTCCAAGCTCTCCGACTCTGAGGGTTGAAGAGGCTGTTTAAGCCGGTGTGCTCCACTGCCTACTCCCAGCTCGTAGTACAGTTTTATGAGTATCTATCTTTCGACTGCAGCAGACCGGGGGTCCTCACCTCTTCAGTTAGGGGCACGCCCATCGAGGTGATCAGTACCGATATCGCCACTGCTCTTCATTGCACGGATGAGTCCCCTCCTGAGGGTACTGATATCGAAGAGCAACCAGAGTCCTTTGCCCTGGCCGAGATCATCATGGATATGTGCGCTGGCCAGTATGCCGACAGGCATAATAATGCGGCCGGCCGATCCAAGCTGCCCCCCAGACTATGGCTCATCGATACGATCCTCCAGTGTAATGTGTGTCAGTTGAGGCACAAGACACAGTGGCGAGACCAATTTCTTCAAACATTATACGCCTTCCATAGAGGCCACTGGTACTCCATCCCGTCTGTCATTTGGAGCCAGCTGCACAAGTTCTGGGATGACGTACATGGCCGTCAGACTACCACGGCCAATGCTTGGGGACTCCCTTTCCCGTTCCTACTCACCTCCATCCTCAAGAAGAAGGGGATTAAGGGGACCCATAGCGACAGGCCAGTACGAGAGCATCCTGTCTTTGGACGGGCTCAGTGGACACAAAGCATATCACACATGCCACGAGGTCCCTCAGTCCCTGCTCCAGCAGCTGAGCGAGTAGAGGAGGATCACATGGAGACCGAGGCCCCTGTCATGAGCTCGGTACAGGAGGAGGACAATTCTGATATGGGACCCACCGAGTCCCAGCACTTCTTAGCTGAGCTATCCTCCTTCCGAGGCTAGGTCGCTGCCGCCACCACTCTTGTACATCAGTGCATCAATAGTTTGGAGGCATGATTTACACGCCAGGAGGCCATGCTGTAAGCCATACTTAATCGCCTACCTCCAGCACCCGGTACCTCTCCGACTGCACCACCTGATGATCAACAGTGAGAGAGTATCACGTCTGGCTGAAGACGAAAAATTTAGCGCTCATGGGAGGCACCCCACTGCATATCCTTTTTATAGTTATTAGTATTTTACTTGTTTATTATTTTGTTATTAGTACTTGTTTTCCATTTTATGTTTACTTTTCTGTTTCTAGGACAGTGTTAGTGCATCGAGTTGAAGTTTAGGGGCGTGCTACAAGCCATGCCAGCCATATAGCTCTCCATCTCCCAGGTCAGATCTTTCCATGCTATTTACACATTGGGGACAATGTGCATTTTAAGTTTGGGGGTATGGAGACACATTCACACACTACACTATGTCCTACATTTTTAGTTCTATTGTTATTTTCATAGATAAATGCATGTTCATTCTGTCCAATAAACTTTTTTTGTGATCTAAACAAAATGTTATGATTCGACTTCATCAGTGAGCTTAACACTTTGAACATATAGGCCAATAAACAAGTTTTGAACCTAGATCACTGCCCTTTTGGCATTTAAGAATTCACAAGTTTAACTTGAACTATCACGAGCACATTAGCACATAGCTGTGTGGGGATATGACATGATATTTGGATTGGTATGTTTCTTTTGCTTGACTGTGAACTAGATGACCTATTAGATTGACATTTTGGCATATAAAAATAGAAAAGATTGATTCGTGCTCAAAAAGAAAAAAATGCTCCTAATGATCAATAAAAACAAATCTTCCGCTGAGTAACTGGCCCTCTTGCCTCAGTAAGCATTGAGTGTCACGTCAAAAGGTGAAAAATTCTAAATGGTAGCATAAAAATCAGTTAGTTTCGTAGCCTTGTTGACTCGAGCCAGTAAGTCCTTAAAGGTGTCTTTACACCTAATGCCCTAAAACCATCTGGTTTGGGAGTCATTGGCCAAACGCTCGTTACATGAGTCATCAAGAAAGCTTAAGGGAACTAACTTGGCAAAAATCTCGCAAATAAAAGTCTATGCCATATTTGTTAACTCTAATAGGAAGTTTAGTGAATCTTGAGTCATCGAAACACTACCCATTTGAATTTCTTGGAAACTCAATCTTTTATGTGCTAATCACCACACATCGAAGTCAAACTTGTGATATCTTAGAATACCTAATGAATATGATTTACGTTCAAAACTCTTATTCATTGCAGATATATGTTTACACTTGTTAAGCTTGCTCATGAATGTGCATCATTGTTTTGTGTAAAATCTAGATTTTTTATTGACACTATGAACATTGGATTTATCTATATTTCTGTTTTAGTTTTTAATTTAGTATTGCTAAGGGACTAGCAATATGTAAGTTTGGGGGTGTGATAGACGCTTAAATATACATATTTAAGCCCTCTTATTTACACTTGTTAGATCATTTATTATGTTAATTTGGTATCTTTTACTCCATTTGTGTGTTTTACATGTTTTTATAGGGTCTTGGAGAAAAAGAAGCAGTTTTGGCACTTTAAGGAAGAAATCTAGAAGCCCTGGAGCACTTTTTGGACAAAGTGCGATCGAGTGCACATGAAATGCGATCGAGTGCACATACGATCATGCGAACACTTGTAGGATCGAGCGCACATTGAGATCGAGCGCAAGGACACATGCGATCGAGCGCACATATACGGACGTGAACAGTAAACTGCGGAACCTTATTTTGGAAAGTACAAGATTTTCGTTTTAGGAAGGTTTAGGATTATCGTTTTAGGAAAGTTTAGGACTCATAGGTCTATTAGGACTTCTCAAAGACCTATAAATACACTTGTAACTCACACACAAAAGCACATCTTAGATAGAAAACACTTTTATCTTTTCTTTTACTTGGAGTGGAGAGCTTCGGAGAGAATTAACGCCTCTTCTCTCGGGTTTATTCTTCTCCCTTATGTTTTGTTTAATTATGTTTACTTCAGTTAGTATGTGTAACTAACTCTCTTATAGGGCTCGATTGAAGCCCTAGTTATGCATTCCCATATTTTTATTCATTGATTAAATCTTTGCATAGCTTATTATGTTACTTAACTTGATTAATGCCTATGCTTATTTAAATTCCTCATATGTATGTGTAAGGCCAACGTATGCATGTGGTATGGATGGGTTAGTTAGATCAATTTGGATAACCGATTCCTAGGTCTAACATCAGTAACAAGGGACCATCTTATCCGGATACCCGTGTTAATCAACATGGGAAACCGAGAGTAGATACCATGCCCTAGGTCTCATGTGGTTGTCGATTTCCATAGTACCTATGTTTTCTTAAGGAACAACTCAAGCAGTTACCATGCTGAATCCCTTGAGGAAGAAAAGAGTTAGAGTAGATACCATGCCTAACTCGTTGCTTAGGGAAATCAATAGCTTAAGGAGTAGATACCATGCCCTTAGGTTGGCAACCAGTAGGTACACATAATAAGGCTAGAGCACTGATGCCTTATACAAAATCGTGAATGAATGACTAGTGGTGGATATCAAAGTCCTATGTCTTTATTATTATCGAATCACCCTTCAGTTTATTATTTCTATCTTTTCACATTGCAAATATAATTCTAAATCGAACTTTACCAATCCCTGTGGAGATGATCTTGCATTCGCACACTATGCTATACTATTGACCTTGTGCACTTGCAAGTAAAACAAAGTACGATTATTCGCCTATTTATTTAGGTATATCTTCGCACAACAACCACCCATTACTCGGTTGTTCTTCTCATTCTTCGGTATGTCAAGAGTACTTTATTTCATGGGCTTCATTTCTCAGCACAGTCTGCCCCTATCTTACAAGCCTATTCTGATGCCAATTGGGCCGGAAACCCCATCAACAGACATTCAACCACTGGTTACTGTTTCTTTTGGGCAATTCTCTCATTTCCTGGCGTAGTAAGAAATAAACTATGGTTGCTCGCTCCAGTACTGAAGCCGAATATCGTGCCATAGCTGATGCAACTCAAGAACTTCTTTGGCTTCGATGGCTACTCGCTGACAAGGGTATCTCTTCTCCTGCTGCCACTATCCTACACTGTGACAACATGAGTGCTATTCAGATCACTCATAATGATGTCTTCCATGAGCGTACAAAACACATCGAGAATGATTGCCACTTCATCCGTGATCACATTCTCCAGAATACGGTTCGTCTACAATCTATCAGTTCAGCCGATCAGACAGCTGACATTTTCACTAAGGCTCATCCACCCGGACGCTTTCACTCTCTGGTTTCCAAACTCAAGTTCACCTCCCACTTACCGCCTTGAGTTTGAGGGGGGATGTTAATGTATTATAGTTAATTTAT